>CAWUFW010016143.1:0-324733 GCA_963921515.1 Calotriton arnoldi | reverse complement strand
GGGGAGGGTGTGAGGAGGTGCTGGTGACTATAGTCAGTGCTGCAAGTCCCCCTTCCCACCCAGCCAGCCAGATATCCCACCATGGAACGTGCTTGCATTGCAGGGAGTGGAAGTTGTCTCTCAGGATGTCAGTCAGTGGTGTCCTGCTGTTTGTTGGTGCACAGTTGGCAGCAGGGCCTTGTGCTCCCCACAGCAGTAGCCAGTGTCAGCCATCTTGTGAGTCCTTCTCCACTCCCTGTGATGTGAGCATGGTTCAGGGTGGTGTTGATGGGACAGTTGTGAGGCTGAGCAATGTCTGTGACTATGACTCCCATCATGCTATTGCCTCCACCCCCTTCCCAGCATGCCCATGCTTCCTTCCTTTTGACTCTGCTTCCCTGTGGGGTGGGCTGGCTGTGCTGACAGGATGGCTGGGAGTGTTGTCCTGGCAGTTGTTTGGCTAAGAGTCCCAAGAGTGTCCCTGTGCTTCACACAACATAACCCAGGGTGGTGGTGCTTTGTGGGATCTTGTGTTAGGATGGAGGGCATTGCATTCTACCAGGTGGGTACTGTGGAGTTTGTGTTGGGGAGGGTGTGAGGGGAGGTGCTGGTGACTATAGTCAGTGCTGCAAGTCCCCCTTCCCACCCAGCCAGCCAGATATCCCACCATGGAACGTGCTTGCATTGCAGGGAGTGGAAGTTGTCTCTCAGGATGTCAGTCAGTGGTGTCCTGCTGTTTGTTGGTGCACAGTTGGCAGCAGGGCCTTGTGCTCCCCACAGCAGTAGCCAGTGTCAGCCATCTTGTGAGTCCTTCTCCACTCCCTGTGATGTGAGCATGGTTCAGGGTGGTGTTGATGGGACAGTTGTGAGGCTGAGCAATGTCTGTGACTACGACTCCCATCATGCTATTGCCTCCACCCCCTTCCCAGCATGCCCATGCTTCCTTCCTTTTGACTCTGCTTCCCTGTGGGGTGGGCTGGCTGTGCTGACAGGATGGCTGGGAGTGTTGTCCTGGCAGTTGTTTGGCTAAGAGTCCCAAGAGTGTCCCTGTGCTTCACACAACATAACCCAGGGTGGTGGTGCTTTGTGGGATCTTGTGTTAGGATGGAGGGCATTGCATTCTACCAGGTGGGTACTGTGGAGTTTGTGTTGGGGGGGTGTGAGGGGAGGTGCTGGTGACTATAGTCAGTGCTGCAAGTCCCCCTTCCCACCCAGCCAGCCAGATATCCCACCATGGAACGTGCTTGCATTGCAGGGAGTGTAAGTTGTCTCTCAGGATGTCAGTCAGTGGTGTCCTGCTGTTTGTTGGTGCTCAGTTGGCAGCAGGGCCTTGTGCTCCCCACAGCAGTAGCCAGTGTCAGCCATCTTGTGAGTCCTTCTCCACTCCCTGTGATGTGCGCATGGTTCATGGTGGTGTTGATGGGACAGTTTTGGGTCGGGCAATATGTGTGACTGCGACTCCCATGATGCTATTGGCTACACTGACTTGGCCAGCATACACAGAATTCATTCCTTTGAGTGGTCTTCACTGTGTGTTGGTGTTGTTGTGGTGGCTACATGTGTGGATGTGTTTGTTAGTTCTATTTGTGCCACTGCCTAGCTGTAGTTGTGGTTGTGTTTGTACATGTGTTGGCACAGTTGGATGTGACTTTTTGATGGCATGTGTTGTGTTTCTCTGACTGACATACACATTTTGGGATGATTCTGTTCTGGTTGCTGTGTGATTGCTATGAGTGCATGGTTTGACTCTCCCTTGACAGTGATGTGTGTGTGTTTTGTGGCAGTATATTGTGTACATTTGTTGTGTACTCACCAGGCTCTGGGATGTTCTCTAGTCCATATACGCTCACTGGCGGAAGGATGGCCCGCACCTTCTCCTCCCAGGGCCTGAGGTATACTGGCTTGGCAGGAGGGCCACTGCCGGTGTATTGGCTGATGAGGTAGTCTTTCTTGAGCAGCTCACGGACCCTCCTGCGCACGTCATACCACCTGTTCTGGATGTCGGTCTTTGTGCGCAGACATGGTGATTGGGCGTTCACCCTGTTGATGATCCTCTCCCACATCTTGGTTTTCTGCGACATGGGGGTCTGTTGGACCAATGTGCCAAACAGCTGTGGCTCTACCCTGAGGATCTCGTCTACCAGGACTTCCAATTCACAATCTAGGAACTTGTGATTCTTCTTGGGGGCATGGTGATGGGTGGTGATGGTGAGTGATGTGTGTGTTGGTGTGCAGGTGAGGGTGTGTGAGTGTGTGTTTTGCTGGGTGTATGTGAGGTAGGTATTTGTTGGTGTGCTGCTGGTGTGTGGCTTGTGTGAGGGATGAGCTGTGGGTGTGTGGTTGCTTTCTCTTGGGTGCTGGCAGTGGAATGGCATTTGCAAAGGCTCATGGTAGTGATTTGTGTCCTTTATATAGGTGGAGTTGTGGGTGTGTCTTTGTTCTCTGTCCCCACCCCCCAGTATTTATTGGCTTGGTAATTGCTTGTTTGGCCTTTTTTGGGTGATTTTTCCTTTGTGTTGTTTGTGTGTGTTGGAAACGTTCTTGTGACCGAGTCGGACCCTGCATTGGTCTCGTACGGTGTTTTCCGTTTCGCTCACGCTGTGTTTGTGCAGTTTTCTATGCTGCGTACGCGTCGGTTGCGGTGTATTGTGTTGCTTCGGCTCGGTTTTGTATGCGTGTCGGTCGTACGGCTTGTCCTCCGTCCGACTCGGTCGTGGTTTTCGCGCCTTGCATCGTACTTTGCGGTTTGGAGTTGGCGGGTACGTTTCGGTCGGATTTGTTCCGGGTGCGTGTCGGTCGGTTGGATTCGCGTGTTTTTCCGGCCGGATTGCTATTTTCCGTGCGACTCGGTCGGTCGACTTGGTTTCCTTACGTGTCGGTCGGATTTTTCGCGGCTTGCATCGTACTTGGCGTGTCGGGCGCCACGGGTACGTGTCGGTCGGTAATTTTTCCGGATCCGAGTCGGTCGGTGCTTTTTCCGGCCCGAATCGGAATTGACCCCACAGTGTAGGAAACTTATGCCTCGATTGGCTGCATAAGTCTACACTACAGGATGTGAAACAACACTTAACCTTACTTAAAAAGGACGCAGACCTTAGGGAATTCTTCCTTGGACCAAGAAAACTGCGTCAAAAACATTTCATATATGCCGGCATTTATGCTGCCTATAATGAAGCATGGAAAGTATCACAGATGGAGGCCGCAGAAAGAATACGTGAACTTGATCGTATTAATTTAGAGAAAACACTCTCTGTGGTCGACAATGGGTTAACAACTTTGTCCTCCAGAATATATTCATTGGATGGCATTGTATCCTCTGCTATCGACATACTAGAACAAGATTTGGCGATGTTACAACAAGGCCAGTCTCAATTAAGTTCTATTGTGTTATTAAGCTGGACGCTGCAATCTTTGCGAGCGGGCTATGTGCCTTGGCGTTTTATCAACACAACGGCTCTGTTTGCAGAATACAATCTAACTGATAAACAGATCGAACTGGCACAAAGAGGAGCAAAGTATACAGTGCTGAGCATTGAAAAACTGGAAAAGTTACCATTCACAGTGGCAGAAAAACCAACTACAGAATGGCTTATTCATGGCAAAATAACATTACCTGTGAGTACTTTTCAGTTTCAGTATTGCCTCAGACAAATGCAAGCAGGCAAATATGAAAGGTTGGGTAAGGAATATATTAAGACATCTTGGGATTTACCGTATACATATAGATGTTGGAGTGGGGATCGTGAAGTGTTTTTAAGCGGTACACACTGTAAACTTGCACTGAGCGGTTCACTTATATGTCAGGACATTTCTTTACACGGGGCATGTAATGGTTCTGTGGCAAATTTGTCTTGCCATCAGCAGGGTACACCAGCTGCTGTGATTAATCCAACGTTTGGACAACTTTCTAATGGGAGTTACCTCATGTTGAATGATCAGAGTTGCTGCGGCATGCTGCCAGGCATCCCATATCTAGTAACGGTCAACTCCAGGGTCACTTGCTGTATGCAAGTATTGTTTGCCCCAATAGACACAGTCAGGGAGTCGCCTCTATGGCCTTCGCTGCACGTCTCTTTTATAAGATTTGATACTTTGAGCAGAATGAAAGCCATGCTTTTACAGCAAAAAGTGCCTTTGACCTCGGCCAAAGAAACCTATGATCTACAAGTAGCAAGGACTTCGGCTGAGATACAGACTTTAATACGTACAAACTGCCCTATACATTTCGTAGAAATGATAACACGTATCTTCAACATGTCTGATACAAGTGGAATTATACATGTATTTAAGAGCATCTGTACCGGTCTGTTAGCACCTTTCCAGGCAATACTGGAATCATCCCGAACTTTGCACATTCGGTGTTTGGTGGCATACCATTAATTCTAGCACTTGTTGCCGGAATTCTATTTCTCTTCCTGCTATTGCGCTATGGGCAGCCTATTCGCAGACATCACTCCGAGCGAAATGGAGAAAGCTCTCCTTGAACGAAAGTGCCGTGAGCGAATAGTACAGCTATTGGGCATGACTCGTCTACGGGACCTTAATACAACTTGGTTCCTGTCATTCAGACCAATCTGGCAAGATTGCATCTTACCTGTTCTACGATGCCTGCTATGCGGTGAAGAATGCGTGTTGGACACCTGTCTAACATGTCCATCAGCTACGCCAATGGATGTCGATACTCTGCTGGTCCCGATAACGGCCCATGCTCTGTGTTGTCCCCAGAGGCTTCCTATCCTGATGTCAGCATTCATTGAGATCTCACAGACGCTTCCGGCTGCTGCTGAGGTACGAGAAAGATCTACAGGCACACAGGTAACAACGGACGCGAACATTGCTGAGGCACCCTATGCTGGAAGCGATGCTTCTCATCTCTGTGCAATTAATCTACTACACGAGGTGTTCCAACTGACACCAACTACTGTGGATGGTGTTTTGTCTATAGAAATAGATGATCTCATGTTTACACCAGACCCGTAAACTGACTCTGATTCAGCATACAGTGTTCCAGAGATGCAGTAACAATTTGGCCTTCATTTTTCAAAAACAACTTGGAACTCTACCAAAATTGAACTTTTTCCCATTTTTCGAACGAAAAGGGCACTTCAATCTGCTTAAAGTAGAACTAGCCTTATAATACAGACTTCAAGGTACTTCCACGGACACTTAGTCATCTTGTGTGTCTAAAACAGTTCATTAATTTTCATGACATGAAATGACTTTGATTTTTGAACAACTTATCGATCATTTTTTTGTCACATGTAAATATTACTGCTTCTTTCATTCCAATTGCATTTATTTTCGAACTTTATGCCTGAAATGAAAAGCATTTGCTTCAAATGTACAGTACCTTTTGCATTTTTTACTATGTTTTTTAATGCTTTTAAGAAATATTTTTAAATATGCGGTACTCCATTTTATGTTTAGCATTTTAAATGTTTAGCATTTTAGTATTATCGTACACACGAAAGTGGAGTGGGTGTTGTATTCCTGTTAGGGTGTCCATAAACGGGCTTTCCAGTATCATGTCCTTATATAGGCACAATTCGCCCTGCCCTTATATAGGCATAAAATCCCAGCCCTTATTTAGGCATTAAACCATGCACTCCAAATACAGGCATGGTCTCTGACATCCATCCACCCTAACGTCACAACGAGTTCTTGAAGAACAGACCCTTAGGCTGCGGGAGTTTCCCTAGTCCAGGACTATTGATTTCTTCAAGGACTCATATATTATGCATGAACCATTATTCCTTAGGGGTTCATTCATGACGTCTTCCGCTGTCCGACTCACGTCAATACTAACATTCTTAGGTGCTTCTCAGGTATAAATATACCTTCCCTAGCCCCTGTAAATCAGAGGAGACCTCGACTTCAGAGGAGCCAGTTTCCCGGCCTGACGCACTGAGAAGACGCTGTCATCCCTGAACGCAGAGAGTCCAGCTTCCAGTGATCTGACTTCCCTTGCGGGGTGTTGGAGTTCGAGTCTGGCAAAGAGATTCCTACCTCTCTCATTCTTCAGGTATGGAGCAGACTAGAACCTAGAGGGACTCTTGGCATACTAGGCATACTGGGGTTAGCGTACTCTTAGTATACCATAGTAAGGAATACTTCACCTACTTCATACCTCGTCCTATACCTAGGTTAGGTTAGGTACATTGGGGTAGAACTAGATTAGAAACGCATTGTATGAGTACTCGCATTTTTAGTCTGTGTTATTTATGTAAAAGCATATGTACTAAAAGATAATGCTCTCGCAGTATTATTTATTTCTACTGCTCACACTGTACATTATTTATCTCGCATACTGTCTTGTGATCGTAACAGCACATTTTACTTACACCAGAAACAAGACTGTTCAATAAATCTTTTATTGAAACGCCCGTCTGTTCTTTCTGTGTAACTTGGAGAAAACTAAGCATGCACGACTGAGCTGAGTGAAAGTTATCTATTGTTTCCACGACTCTGGGACACGTTCTGATTCTAAAGGGAAACACAGTGGTCATGTTTTGCGGCTGCCAGAAACTACTACCTTCTTGTTGTCAAGGAGTTTCTAGTGGCCTCTGAGCTAGCTGGCACAAGTAATTAAGTTTAATATACTCGATAGGGACATACTGACCTTAGTCCTATGTCAAACCTATAGGATATATTATTCCAATGCGCAGAGCCTATTAGGGAAATAGGAGCTACACTACACCACCATCATGCAGAGCAGTGTTTACCGTGATTTCTTCAAACAAGGTCCCTGCAACCACTGACTTGGTTAATCCCTCGCATTTCAACTCTGAGACTCTTAATGGCAAAACTCCCTACACTCCCTACATTCATGCTTCCCAGCAACGCCTTAACGCCTCTCAGGTGGGCCCAATGGGGGAAGTCGCGCCAAATCGCCCGAGCCACCACACCGATATAGCCACCATAGGCCAGGGAGCAATCCCAACGGGGAGGAGTGGAGAAGCTGACCCACGGAGGGGTGAAAGATCTAATATTGGAACTATGGCCCTTGGACCACAGACTTTACATCTCCCCCCGGCAGCATCCCCTCTGGTATTGGTGTTGGGGAATGTACCCCCATTGAAGTAGGGCCAATTAGAATCTACAGATCAATTAATGGCCAAAGCCCTTCATTGGGTGACGCAAAAACTCAACGAAGGGGGGGAAAGAGGCAGATGCCATCAAAATCAAATGATTATGGCCAGAAGGATTGCTTGGGTGGGGTCAGTAAGGAAGGACTTGTTGGGAGACTGCGTGGTCCTGAACTTTAACAATGTAAGCGTTGTGAGATTCTTAACACAGTTTTTAGGTAATGTTCAGTTTAAGAATTCCCAGATTATTGTCCTACCATTGGATTATTTCTACAGACCCTCTGGCATATTGGCTACAGGAGATAGATTCCAGCAGAGGAACTTCCAAGCATGGAGGAACCAGTGGGGAAACCTGGGGGCACTGGGCCTAAGGCTGGAGAATAGATTTGCCCCTTTGTCCGACCTTGAAGCATGCGACTGACTACACCAATCTGACCTAAAAACCTTAGCGGAGTGTGAGTCCCAGGAGACTCTGACCCCTGTTATCCGAGTCAGACCAGTTCTACTGGAGCACAGTATTCCTTGCCCTGCGGGTGGACGTGGGAATATGGGGGTTGTGAATTCATTGCCGCTTCTCACGAAAGTAGGGGAATTCCCCAGGAACAGGGGGACTGTCCTTGGGCAGTCCGGTAATTGCATATTTGGGCAAGAAAAGTTAATAAGGTTAGAAACAGATACTGCACTAAATGATAGCAGCCCAAAAACTACCCACATCCCATGTGAGCTAGAACTAGCCCAGGAGTCTGTGGTGAGGATAGCTTCATGGAATGTTGCAGGACTGGCTAAACTTTTGCCTGATGCCCAATGGGGAGAATTCATAGACATCTATGATGTATGCCTATTCCAAGAGACGTGGTGTTTAGCACCATTTCACAGAAATGGGTATACATCTTTTTGTGTTAACGCGAGTAAGAGCACAAAAGGAAGACCCTCAGGAGGATTGGGCATCTGGGTTAAGACCTCGCTGCGCTGTACAATCACCACTCTATTGTGTAGCTCAAAGGATATCCTCGCCCTTAGACTTTGGTGTCCCTCAGGTTTATCTATAAAACTAATTAATGTCTATAATAGGGTAGAGGGTAGAAATAACGAAACACAAACTATCTACCAACTTGAGCAACAGCTCCTGACTCCGAGATCAAGAGATTTAATATTGATGGCGGAAGATTTTAACACAACCTTCAAGCCAATAGCGGCTGCCCCCCATGACTTAACTACTGATCTGGACAACCAATGGGGTATACCTAATCTAGACTTGTGTAACGTAAGATGGACACCTAAAGCAGGACAGCTTTTGGCACTCACTCTTGAGTATGATCTTAGAGCCACTAATGGCAGGTGTACTTCAGACGGCCAGGGCAAGTCTACCTTTAATAGACCGGGCCATTGCAGCAGAATTGACTACTTTTTAGCCCAAGTAGAGCTATGGCCTGCTGTGGTGGACATGGAGGTGGTTGATCGCTTAGATAGTGATCATAATGTTCTTAGCCTATCACTTAGGATTAAGGAAACAACATATCTCGAGATTAGGGGACATAGCGACATTGGTGTCCTTCAGCCTGCAAACAACCTGAGAACCATCAAATGGGATTGGGTAGCCAAAAATCCTGGGCTTTTGACCATTATCAAAGGATTTGTCATGGCTGAATTTGACCTCTTATCTATACTCCCCATCGCAACGAGAAATGAAAAAATGTCTCATACACATGAGAAGATAGGGGAGAAAATCAGAGATGTCCTGAGTAAAAATAGACGTAAGAAGATTCCCTGCCCCAAAACTGAGTCCTGGTACAACAACGCCTGTAGAGTGGCAAAGGGCGAGCTCCTGGACTCAATCAAATCTAAATCGCAGGCCCAGGTTACAAAATCTAGGGCTCGCCACAGGGTGGTACTCAAAAATGCAGAAAAAGGAGTGGGAAGAATCACTATGGTCAGACTTGCACAACGCTTTGATAAAGAGGGACACCAGAGACTTTTGGAAAAGTGTAGTTATTATGTCTAGGGGCAATAAACCTGTATTCGACTTCTGTATCCATCCAGAGGAGTGGGTTGCACACTTCAGCCACCTATATACAGATAATTCTAGGATGCCAAATGATAAAGATACTGTAGCTGTGAGTGGGGGACAATTTGAGTCTAACGATCTCCAATTTACGCTCCGTGAGACAGAAGCAGCAATTAGCTCCAGTATTTCTGGCCGCGCCCCAGGACCTGATAGGATACCTAGTGACCTATATAAAGAAGATCTTAAAGTGTGGGGACCATACATCAATCTACTCTCCAATAGTATACTCTCAGGCATGGATATACCTCACTCGTGAAAGCTG
The DNA here is from genome assembly GCA_963921515.1 of Calotriton arnoldi. NCBI lineage: Eukaryota > Metazoa > Chordata > Amphibia > Caudata > Salamandridae > Calotriton > Calotriton arnoldi. Next base: position 315,342 of record CAWUFW010016143.1, on the reverse strand, counting down.
GCAGAAATTGTGACTATTTTTAAAAAGGGGGATCGTGCCTTTCCGGTGAACTATAGGCCTATTAGCCTTATTGATTCACTACAAAAAAAATTCTGTAAACAGGTTCTTGCCCGCCTCCAGGAGTGGATTAGAGAAGGTAATAGTATTTCACAGTGGCAGGCTGGCTTTAGGGAACATGTAAGCACCCTGGACCAAACCTTTCGTTTTATATGTATTTTTTGGAGGGAAGTCACTATCCGCAAGGGCAAACTATATGTTGCCTATGTGGATTTACGTGCCGCTTTTGATATGGTACCAAGAGCAAAACTGTGGGAAGTCTTAGAAAATATGGGTGTGCCAGCCCCTCTTCTTAACATCTTAGTAAGACTTCATGTTAACACTCAGGCACAAGTAAGGTGGGATGAAAATGGGGCCCTAACAAAAGTGATTCATATTGACAGGGGAGTCAGGCAGGGGTGTGTATTGGCGCCCACCCTGTTTACCCTCTTTATCAACGATGTCATTGGTAGCAGGGATGGGTGTGATGCTCCAAAAATAGGAGGGCAATGGGCCCCTGCTCTCCTATTCGCCGATGATACTCTGCTAATATCCAAGACACCGCAGGGGCTCCAGCAGCTGCTGGATGACTTCCAGGAATTTTGTTTGGGAAGGGGGCTGGAGCTAAATAGCACCAAAACAAAATGTATGCTCTTTTCATCCAACCTGAAGACCAAATGCAAGAAAAAATTGTATGTGGGCGGTGAACCACTTGAATTAGTGAAAGAGTTCGACTACCTGGGTATCAAACTCACTCAGAATATGAGTTGGGCCCCACAATTGGCTAAAGCACAGTTAACTCTGATATACCAAACGTCAAGTATCGTTAAAATCCAAAAGAGAACTATATCTAGGAAGTTGGCTCCAGCACTAGAAATTTACAACACTAAAGCCCTAGGCGCGACCCTATATGGTGCAGAGCTCTGGGGCTATTCCAACTGCAACAACTTTCTAATTACTGAACATAAGTTTCTTAGGTCTTTAGTGAACCTTTCAGTGTCTACTCCGTTGAGTCCCCTCTATTTAGATCTCGGCCAGAAGAGGGTGTCGCATAAAATTGGTCTGCGGATACTTATGTTCTGGCATCGGTTGTGGACCACCGTAGCACTTGCCCCTTATAGAGTGGGGCTTCGGGAGCTAATGACAGCATCCTGTGTGGACAGGGTCCCCTGGATGCTCACAGTTAAGAATTTGTTGGGTAAGTTAGGTTTGGCTGCCCACTGGAGTGACCCAGAAACCTTGAGTCAGATAAATAAATCTAGTCTTAAAGCTGTGTACTGGGGCTCTATCGAAACCGACCTGATAATGAATTGTAAGGGATCGCTTTCGATTGATTTTATGAATTTTAAGCAATCTGTGCTATTTGAGCCCTCACTGGATGAAATTGAACCTCCTCTAGCAAGGAAGCTGTACCTACAGTTTAGGTATGGCTGTTTACCTCTTAATCAATTCAGAAGGAACTGGAGTGCAGTAGGGGAGAGTGTTGATGAATGTTGCCCCTGCTGTCAAGGGATTGCTGAGTCACCTGAACATGTTTTATTCTTCTGCCCCCTATACTACCGATCGCGACTTAAATGGATTGCCCCCCTTTGTAGGAATCTGGGAGTAAGGAGATACAAGGATGCATATAGAATAATGAAGACAAACACAATGCGTATGATTGTATTTTGCATAGCAAAGTTTTTAATGGCTGCATGGATCAAGCGTACCAAGTATTCCTCTGAAAGTTTTAAGGGTGTAGTCTATACGACATAGTATTTTATGTCTTCTACTATGGGTTTTGTTCCATTTTATTAGCACACAGATTTCTACAGTTTTAACCTTTTTATATCTCTACAAATGTAGTTTTAGTATATACAACTGTTTCTTTTAGGCAAACCTATGAATTTTGCAACTGTAAATAATGACGTTACTTTTAAAATTATGCTGCTAGAACATGGAATTTTCTTCCTTTTGCACAAACACCAACGCACTTTGATTGAACTATCTTGCTGTGATTGTAAATAGGCTGTGATTGTTTATTTATATTGAAATGTCTCATTTGCATTGTGTGTTTGTAATTGTCTAGTTTTATGGTGTACTTTTATGATCCACAGAGATCGAAATAAAGTCATTGATTGATTGACTGATTGAATGACTAGATGGCAGTCAAAGACTACACAACTTAAAAGTGGTGATCTATTAAAAAGTGACTTTCCACAAAACAAAAAGTTTTCAAGTAAGGGAATTAAGTTTATTGATTACAAATGAAAATCAGGTATTAGTGAACAAAATTAGTGTGTTCAGAAAACGGCAAGCTGGTGCCTATACCTGATGTTCGACTAATCATACACTCTGATTTGGACATTTATTGCTGATATTATTTCATCGGTGCTCGAGGGCACCTGCTGCTATGGCTTTCATTCCATAATCCATGTAGATGCTAATTATCACTTACTTTTTTTTATAATTCACTGGAAAAAGGTGTGCTAATGTATCATTGAGGTTGATGTGGAGGATAGGGTGCGTGAATACCACCTACAACACAAGACATCAAAAGTTGAGAAAGTAACCTGGAAATGTAGCAATATAAGTTGAACTACTACCTTCACCATCCACTCATTGTGTCACACATACACCAAAGGTGAAGCCACCTGAGTCCCGAGTGAGTTGCAAGTCATGAAGCCCCAGGCCATTACCCCACCTCTCTTCATGTCCACAGCAGACAGATGTTGCTGAGGCACCAAGTTACAATACAGGTGACACATGGATGAGGGCCCCTTTACAACCATACTAGGTTGTCTTGGTGGAGCTATGGAGTCAGACATTTTTGTCATTCTAACTTCGTTAATAGAGTTACCTTACCGTTTTGGTATTACACTATGACCACAGGGAGATCATAAGATTTCCCATAATTGTCTCTTCATTTTCACTTCTGGTTTGAACACAAATGAAAGCGGGTTACAGACCTCTCCCAGGCCCAGACATCTGATGCAAACCCGCCCCTCCAGTAACAGGGACTGTACAGGTTTAGGCCATGGACTGTGGAGATACCCGGTAGGATCCCAAAAGGGCAAAGTCTGAAGGCGAAGCTATCACTTATATTGCACTGAACTTACAGGATCTAACCTCTGCCAGCAGAGCGACCCTCATGGTTAGAGTGATCACATAGGTCCAGACCTCGATGGAAGAAGTGCCCTCAAGCTATACTAACCATCAGGCACCCTACAGGTTACAGAAAATCTAACAGGCTAAAGCCTGCATCAGCAGAGACTTTGCATAGCAAACATAAGCCTCAGTGTGCAGAGGTGCCACATGCTATGGTCACAGACAGAGGAGCTAGATGGTACATATCGTACATGCTCCAACCTCTGACAGTCGGACCAGCCCTTGGGTTACCTCGAGCAGCCTAACCTCCTCCTATTTCTGCACAGATAGCAACACTTCCATGTAAAAAAAAAACATCAGGTATTTTAAGGCGAAGTTAGCACACAACCTTAACGTGGTACGAAAAAGGTTTACCGGAGCACCCATCACAACCATTGGAATGCCACTCACTTCTAGCTTTATGTTTATGCATGCAAACAGTCCTCCCTGCTGACAGATTGTTTATATTCGTAAACAGGGGCGTCGTGAACCCCCTGCGTTAGCAGCTACAGCAGAGGTGGGGTCTTTGAGGAGCCTCTTCTGTCTGCAACTCGGCAGGCAAAGGCTTACAATTAACGTCATAGAGTGTGAGGGAAAGCATAGATGTAAGGATGGATGTGTGAGCGAAGGGTGGATGGATAGATGAATGAAAAGATGGGTGGATAGATGGATGCATGGACGAGTCAACGGATGAATAGATGGATGAGTAAGTAAAAAGATGGATGGATGAGTGAAAGGGTAAACGGATGGGTGGATGATGGGTGGAAGGGTGAGTGAAACGATGGATGGCTGAGTGAAAGGGTTGATGGATGAGTGAAAGGAAGGATGAGTCAAATGAGTGAAAGGATAGATGGATAGGTGAAAGGATGGGTGTAAGGATGGATGAGTGACAAGGAGGGTGAGTGGACTGATAGATGATGAGTGAAAGGGTGAATAAATGGACAGATAAGTGAAAGGCTGGATGGGTGAGTGAAAGGATGGATGGATGAGCAAAAGGATGGATGGATGAATGAGTGAATGAAGGGTGGATGAGTGAAAGGATGGATGGCTGAGTGAAAGATTGGATGGATGAATGAAAGGGAGGCTAGATGGATGGATGGATAGATGGATGGATGGATTTGATGGTTGGATTTGATGGATAGGTTTGGAAATAGATGGATAGGTTTGGATATGGATGTGTATACGGATGGACGGAGGGGACAAAATAGTGGAAGACTGAAATATGGATGAAAGAATGAATGGATGACAGAATGTAAACGTGAAATGGTGAACATCAACAGGTGGATGAAAGGTTGATTTATGAATGGATAAATGCTTGGATGGAAGAGACAAGAGAGCTCTTCTGGGGCGGGCACGATGACTTGCTTCGCTTGTTTGGTGCCAAATGAGCTTTGGTTCTGGCTACTCCCTGGTTCTTAAACATGATACCTGCAAACAGAACACATATCAGCTTTGGGCAGGCAGTACACCTCTTTATACTAAGGAAAAAGCTCAAGATTCTCGACCACCGAAACCTACAGTCTTAGTTGAGAATATCATGCGTGCAACTCACTCTTGTCTGTTCAGCTGTTTATGTGAAACATTATACTCATCACATACCTTGTAGAATATCAGAAACAAGTCGTCCAGCCTTCCATGCAAGTCGCCTAAGATTGTTTATGGAGAAAAAAGATTAAACATGTTAGAGATTTTGTTCTTACAGATAAAAGTGAGCCTACAGCCGATAACCTAAAACCTACAACGGTGGAAAATCTGTCAGGTTGTGTAGTAGGGAACTTCATTTGTGAGCACAAATGTTTACATTTCCTGATAAAGTGACTCGGATTTAGGAATTATGGTTGTTGAAGATGGGATTTTGCAGCCCCAAAATGTAACTTAAGTGCACAAACAAAATTATAGTGAAGTGTTGTCTACATCATCATCAACGGGATTTTTTCTCAGCAGCTTCCAAGCCCTACAGACAAAATATGGCAGCACATCCGAACATAACAACACACATTATTACCACGAGATACAGTCACACAATGGAGGCCTCTACTGGAAATAGCTTTTGGAAGTTCTCATTGACTCATGCTCACCACAGACGGTAATATCCTTGCTGTAGCAAGTGGATATGCGCTTGATGTTCGGCAGCTGCTTGAGGTGCCTCCTGGTCTCATGTAGAAGCTTCAAGACGTAGTGAGCATGGAGCTGCTACTGGGAGAAAGAGCAAGAATGAATTTGAGGAAACAGCCCTGTGTGGCAAGATATCTTGGCCACGTCAGTCACAAAAGCATTTAAATACTGAAGCCTACATTATGAGTTGTCCGGAGAGGTATCACTGGGGATCCCACTCTGGCTGATTTAGAGTTGGCTGATGATCCCTCACCGGAAACTACTGAGTATTGGAATCAGTGCTCAGTTATAGAGTGTGCATTTTTGCACCTGGTAAAACCACCCTGTGGGTCTACATACATTTTCAATGTAGAACAGCTAGAAATGACAGTAGTAAAGTCTCTAGAAGAGGGGATCCCTATGCCTTAAAGGTCCTGTGTTGCTAAGTCCACATTTTTCTCCTCATCCTGGGACTGTATCTCATAGTGCCCGGATTCAGGGGTGGAGACACAATATGGATCTGTTATTCTATATGTCCCCCTGCTTCATTCCAATCAACCAGTAATAGGGCCTTAACTTGATGATGAGTATGGATATTTGGAAACTCAAGAATGGAATAGTCACAACTGAGTAACAATGTTGGTAGACATCAATTTTTGACCCTTACTTGTTTCTGTTTGAAGGCCTCCACCAAGGCGGCTGCGTGGGCAGGCATGACCGGGAAGGCGAGGCGAGGTCCTGCGTACGAGTCCGGCACCTCGATGGACTCGTACTCGCAGTACTTCTCCAGCTCAGTGTCCTTGTAGCTTTCTTCCTCCGTGAACATGCGACAGATGAAGTCCCCTAGCGAAGGCCAAACAAGAGGGTTACCATGGGATCTGTCCTTTTGAGAACAGTGACTACTCAGACATAGAAACTTCTGCACTTTAAGTGCACGGGCAGGACAAACGGGGAATCTAGTGCATCGAAGTGCTGAAAATAGGGTCACTGGATACAAGGGCTTTATCTTTGATACCCATGAGACGTTTCGAGGGATGAGGTTGAGGAGAGAGGTAAGGAAGGTTAAATTGTATATATATATATGAAGAACTTCTCTACACCAGCACTGAATTTGTGCTGATGGCTGCAGGTGGTGGGCACTGGCGCTCACTTGGAACGGGACTTATTTTTCATCATCAGATTTAGGAAAAAATTTTAATCATCAGATTTGACCCATAGCAAGAGAAAGAAAGGTAGAAAAGGAAGAAAAAAGGAGAAAGATGCAGAAGAACAGTTAAAAGGGGGAACAAGTCAAATATAGGTTACCATGGCGTTCGGAAAACCCGGAATTTGGAAGTGTTGGCACAAATTAAAATCGTTAGGACCCTGCGCTCATTTTTTAACCACAAATTAAGCGCCAGTTGGTGGGTTGGAAAGAATATAAATTATTTCAAAGGAAAAGCATATTTTGAGTCTTTTAAAGGAACCTGCAATTTTCATGAGTCGGGGACTAGGGTCACCACAATCAAGTCTGTAGTGCACATTACTCACACCCAGAGAAAATGAGGTGGAGTGTGGAAACCAAATGAGATGACATGTAAGCGATTATTAATAATTGGGAACCTGCTAATCCTTAAGGAGGGCTCTGAATAAGATTGAAGAAGTGGACCAGATGTCGTTTCTACGCAAGGTTAGCATTACGATTCTGCGACTGCAGTGTTTTCGGATAATTTTTGATAAGCAGCACTTGACACACAATCCAATATCTGCACCAAAGAGCACAACCAAAGAAATGGAGTTTGGGGCAGATTTACTGTCGCATTGATAACTAAAGAAGAACTCTACAGAGCACGAAAATACATTTTAGAAATAATTATCCTTGCTTAATAAAACATAGTGAAGATGGTGGTTCGTTGCCCAACTATGAGGGCAAATAAACATCGCTAAACTTTGATTTAATAAAGAGTGCCTATCACAAAAGGTTTTCTGTGTATCACTACAGCCCAAAACATATGGGTTTGTGTAAGAGATGGTAAAAAGTAGAGAGTGCATAATGCTTTAAAAAAGGTTTGTAATGGCAGTCATAGTTACAAAGCTATCTTTGGTACAGCAACGAGATGCTGGTCCTTATCAAATCATTTTCCAGGTGTGTGAGGAGTTGAGGGACCTTTGGTCTCTGTACAGACAGACAGCTTTAACACGAAACAGAACTGTACATGTTCCATGTCAGCACTAGGTTTTGACATCCCAGAGTATTCAGAGAAGGGGCTGGTCAATCGGCTACATGCTTTTACATGCTCATGCCGGCCTGGTCACGGTGCGCCATTGAAAAAGATTCTAACTTACTTTCTTTACTGTTGCTAGGTGTGAAGTGGTCCATGAGATAGTTGAAAAAATCATAAAGCTGCAAAAGAAAAACAGTAATAGTTTAGCATTAAGAATACTGGGTGGTCTCTAATCTAGAAAAACCCAGCTGTGCCCAAAGCCTGGCAGGTTAGATGCAGTGCCACACTGCCAGGCTGCACTACTAGGCCACTCTCAAGATAATCACTATTTATTTTTATTACAAAGGAGTGATCTGATGGAACATTAACAGAGATGAGTGTCCCATTAACACTCAGAACACAGGGGCATATTTATAAAAAATGTTGGAGCGCGGTGTTACGCCAAATTTGGCAACGACACGCGCCGACATTTTTAAAGCACAGGGATGCGCTGTATACACGAGAATTTGGCACAACCCTGCGTTTCCGCAAGTGCTGGCGCAAAAAAGCTGCCAAGCGCCAGTGCAGGCACCCTGCCCCCATGTTGCAAGGGTGCCTGCTCTGCAGGGGCGATTGTTTATGTGCAGGAAGGGACACCTTCCTGCACACAAACAATCAATAAAGGCGATTTGCTCTTTCTATGTGTGCTGCAGAATCCATCATTCTTTTGCTCACCATGCCACCCCAGTTTAGACCCAGCTATATGCAAATCGGTCTTGACCCTGTGCCTCATGGGAACAGTTGAGACCGAACTGCCAGGCCATGTCCTCCCTGGACCGGATACAAGCATCCTGGGACCGGTTTCAGGGCATCACCCCTCATCAGCCAGGCTAGCTTGAATCCAGTGGCACAGTGAGACCGGGACCCACATCTGGGCATACCCGGCACACTTAGGGCGAGAAAGCAAAAGACACACAGATGATGGATGGAATGCAGAACAAATCAAACATTCACCCCCAGTCAATAGATCTGGGTTAAATCTATCTAAACTGGGGTGGCATGGTGAGCAAAAGAATGATGGATTTAACCCAGATCTCTTGACTGGGGTGAATGTTTTGATTTGTTCTGCATTCCGTTCATCAATTGTGTGTCTTTTGCATCTTATAAATATGGAGCAGTGATGGCGCCGCCAATGCATCAAAAAAGTTGACGCATTGGCAGCGCAAGCTCCTTGTAAAAATCCCCTAAGTTTTAAGTAGGCCTCACAAGCCACACTCCTCTCCATTCCTACTGTTCCTTAAGCCCCCCTCCTGCCCTGCTTCTCATATAAAGTATTTTAACCAGTGTGATTGTTGGGAAATCTGGAGATCATACCCACCCAACGCACCCCTAATCTTACTGACCAAGCTACGCCCCTGTGTCAGTGATCCTCTGCCGGCAGCACTCAGGCCAGGGTCTACACTTATTCTCGAGCTCTGCCTCCCAGACTGTCATTGAGGCCTGCAGTGCTAGACAAGCTCCTTTAAGTTTTTTCTCAGTTTGTCAAAGTGAAACAGATAAGAAAGCCGTCCAATCAAGAGCAAGGGCCTGACCTATTTGTGTATACTTTAGTGTTTTGGAGATAATGATTCTTCGATAACAGACAGCTAAAGCTGTCTACACAATAGGCAAAGAGAGTGGTCTGCCATAGAAGACTTTGGGTCCAGGTCAGGAGATCACCTGTGCCTGTTAGAAGGGGCAGTTAAGCTGTCTCTAAGGAGGAGAAAGTAGCTGTCCAAAAGGCTGTTGAAAGGCTGCAGGAAAACCCACAGGAAAAATCAAGAGGTCGGGAGGTTTCTGTAGGGTTTTACAATGGGCTAGAAATCGCCATCAGGAGCCACACACTGCAAATCCGGCAAAAAACTGAGTAGCTGTGCCTGAGATATCTGAAGATCGAAGAGCGCACTTCTGTTTTGAAAATTGTTGTGGGTGCCCTGGAACTAGAGGCACTTGCAGACACAAAGAAATCCACAATGCAATTGGGGTAGTGTAGACCCCTCAGGGAGCCCGTCTTGTATTGTGTCCTCCCAGTGAACTGTGGGGTTAGCCCACTTTTATTCAAGAATTTCCCCATGGTAGAAATGTTAGAGTACCCAAAATAAATTTCATCCTAGCCTGGGGGAGCCACTGTGCATCTGCAATGAGTCTGGTGTTAGGGCCACCCAGATCCCCAACCTCCTTACCTGCTCTCTGCACTCATGAAGGGAACACAATGCTGGCAGAGCAGGCAGGCTAGGAAGAAGAGACAGTGTGGCCTTCCCTGCCCGTCACCAGGAAACAGAGTGCTGGATGGCCGTCAAAGCCACTGTACGGAATGTGTGTCTGCCTTATGACTGCTAGACGCGACTTCAGAGCACTCCATCGCCAGGACTTTGTACTGGTTTCATGGACCAGGATTGGGGGACTTAAACAATTATGTTCCTCCCAATGGCTCATTGATTCCCTCAGCGGCCACCACCTACAATAACGATATTAATTGGCCTAGATTGAAACGGCCTTCCGAACTACATTGATATGTAACACAATTTTGAGTCTTCCTAAAGCTTTCAGATATCCGGCAAGTTTTTATATCCAGTAAGGCAGTTTCAAGAGAAACCCCACAAATGGACTGTCTTCCCTTCTCTCCCTTCACCTTGTCCTGAAGAAGACCCGCCATGACGCTTTGTTAAATAACGCTTACGTCAGGGTCGAAACGTCGGCGTTCGTTTTTGGTTCAGCTTTATCAGGTCTTCTGGTTCTAAACTAGCAAGCAACTGTGCAACCTACCAGAGACATTGTTTCATCTGTTATTCTGACCATTTTAGCCTATTTTTGTCTTGGAAAATCTGTATATAAGTCTGTTTCACCTATGTATATACGACACTTACTACACCAATGTCACTGAGCACTTTTTTCACTATATTGAATGTCACCCCAATCTTGAATTGCATTTTTGACAGCCTCATCACTAAATGCATATGAATACTGCTCTATAGAACAAAAAGTAAATAATTTGTTCACAACGCAAAATTGCTTCTCTTTTTTTGTGTGTTCTAACTCTCGTAGTTATACATTGTTGCTCAAAACCCAAATGAATGTTCTATGATCGAGCTCATAACTTTGAAGTAATCATTCTTTCCCGACAGAACCATTGTAGCTTTCCATGCCTTATGAAGTCAGCGGCACGCACACAAGGAAACATACACAGTGGTGGACCTAGCTGAAAGGAACAAAATGGAAGGATGAAATGTCTCTGGTACCTCCTGGAACTGTGGAACACCTCATAAGTCTATGCAGCTGGGAGAAATAAATCTGCATAGTTTAGAGGGGCGGCCCTGTCTATATTAAACTTTGCTTTAGGGGCCTGAAGTTAACTTTTTGGAGCCAACTTTGTTTAAGGGAGCATCATTGCATTCCCATAAGGAACACCTTTGCAGGGAGATATTGTGTTCCTAAGTCTCTGAGGAAAGAAGAAAGTGTGTCCTGGAAAGACAAGACACTCACTGATCTTGCTCGTTAGTAAAAATCACATTAAGGCCATTAGTCTTGGGTTATGAGGGATGAAAAGTGAATGTCTTCTATTTCATGTTCATGCATATAGGCTCTTATAGTTAAAGGCTGGACGCCTTTCCTATTTGATTGGGACTACCGAAACAAAGTCAGTAGACATGCGTTTTTAATACTGAAAAGTTGTATATGGTTTCTTTAATTAGCACATTTAGGGATATTGTATTTTTTATGGTTAGTGCTGGGTGGTGCACAGATTGTAATATGGTACCTCAGAGATAATGGGAATAGGCTGGATTTAGGGGATTAGTTTCCCACTGTGGCATTTCTTTTGGGTACATGATTTTCACCCTGGTTATTCTGGAGGTCCCTTTCAGAGGAGTGACAATTTGCTATTTGCAATTGCACCTGTAATCTAGTAAATATTTGTAGTTTTGTGTGCAGTATTTAGATGTGTGTGTACTAAAGTGCTTTTCTTTTTTTTTTCTTTTTTTTTTTTAAAAAGCAATGACTGGATAAGGATTTATTGAATACACATACAGCAGCTATGAAGCCTGCAATATATATAACAGTGTCCACTGAATGTCCGGACATCCCAAAAAATAAGCGTATGCACCACTGCCTTCCCAAATACATCTTGTGCATGTACAGTAACATTCATCTTTGTCCTCAGAGAAAAGAATATTGGTAAATGTGTACTTAGCAATGAAACCCACTGGACTGATTGAATATTTAGGAAGATCATTAAAGTGCAATTATCATGTTTGGTGTGACCTCCCTGGTCAGTATCCCCCCACTCCGCGCAGCTCCACCGTTAAGGGCCTGCCCTTGAGCCCGAGCTCCCTACAGGTAGGTGTTCGAGGCCCTCCTCTCCCCGCAGGCTCCTGCCTGCACTTTATCCCTGGTGGTCTAGTGGAAGAGCACCCTGCTTTTCTGCTATTCCGCTCTGTTCTGTGCCCTCTTTGCCTCTTTCTTTCTCTTTTTTGCCTCTTTTCTCTTTGCCTCTATGTTGCTCTTTTTTGCCTCTTTTCTCTTTGCCTCTTTCTTTCTCATTTTTGCCTCTTCTCTCTTTGCCCCTTTTTCTATTTTTGCCCCTTTTCTCTTTACCTCTTTCCTCTCTTTCGCCTCTTTTCCCTTTTGCCCTCCTCGCTCCCTCTTTTCTCACGCTGTCCGCCGCTGTTGCCCCTGCGGCCCCTCCCCCCCAGCGTGTCGCTCCTGCTTCCGCCACCCAGCTGAGCGCCCTCCCCCGACCCCTACTTAATGGTGCCCGCTGATCGGCAAGAACAGCAAGACCTCTGACCTTCCTGGTGAGTGTCACTGCTCACCCCCGTGCAGCTCTACCGTTAAGGGACTCCCTTGAGCCCGAGCTCCCTACAGGTAGGTGTTCGAGGCCTTCCTTGACCCGCAGGATCCTGCCTGCACCTCATCCCTGGTGGTGAATGAATGAATGAAATAATTTGATAGAGCGCGCAATACCCAAAGGTGTCTTAGCGCTGTATGGATCATAACCAGGAAAACCTTCTACCTGAGGACCCACCTCTGGCGTAGCTCATTGACCTATTGAGAAAACAACCAGGTCTTCAAATGTTTTCTGAATTGCTGCATGGTGGATTGCGAGCATAAGGCAAGAGGCAAGGAGTTCCATAGTTTCTGTCCACGGTACGAGTGCATTCCTCCACCCCAATTTCCTTTCTTTATTCTTGGGACAGTGATCCTTTGCGCAGAGCTCGATCTAAGGTTCCTACAGGAAATATACCAGAGGAACCGATCCTGAAAAAAGGTTGGACCGGCTCTGTAGAGGTTATTGTGGATAATGCACAGAGCTTTAAATGAAATCCTCTTTTCTACTGGTAACCAGTGGTGGTCTAGTGGTAGAGCACCCTACTCTTCTGCTATTCTGCTCTGTTCAGTACCCTCTTTGCCTCTTTCTTTCTCTTTTTTGCCTCTTTTCTCTTTGCCTCTTTCTTTCTCTTTTTTGCCTCTTTTCTCTTTGCCTCTTTATTTCTCTTTTTTGCCTCTTCTCTCTTTGCCCCTTTTTATTTATTTGCCCCTTTTCTCTTTGCCTCTTTCCTCTCTTTTGCCTCTTTTCCCTTTTGCCCTCCTTGCTCCTTCTTTCCGCGCTCCCCGGCGCTGCTGCCCCGTGGCCCCTTCCCCCAGCATGTTGCTCCCGCTCCCACCTCCCAGCTGATCGCCCTCCCCCAACCCCTTCTCAATGGCGGCCGCTGTGCGGCAAGAAGAGGAAGTCCTCTGACTTTCCTGGTCAGTGTCACTGCTCTCCCCCGCGCAGCTCCACCGTTAAGGGACTGCCCTTGAGCCCAAGCTCCCTACAGGTAGGTGTTCGAGGCCCTCCTTAACCCGCAGGATCCTGCCTGCGCCTCATCCCTGGTGGTGAATGAAAGAATGAAATAATTTTATAGAGCGTGCAATACCCGAAGGTGTCTTAGCGCTGTATGGATCATAACCAGGAAAACCTTCTACCTGAGGACCCACCTCTGGCGTAGCTCATTGACCTATTGAGAAAACAACCAGGTCTTCAACTGTTTTCTGAATTGCTGCATGGTGGATTGCAAGCGTAAGGCAAGAGGCAAGGAGTTCCATAGTTTCCCTCCACGGTACGAGAGCATTCTTCCACCCCATTTTGCTTTGTTTATTCTTGGGACAGTGATCATTCGCACAGAGCTCGATCTAAGGTTCCTACAGGGAATATACCAGGAGAACCGATCCTGAAAAAAGGTCGTACTGGCTCTGTAGAGGGCATTGTGGATTATGCACAGAGCTTTAAATGAAATCCTCTCTTCCACTGGTAACCAGTTTTGGTCTAGTGGTAGAGCACCCTGCTCTTCTGCTATTCCGCTCTGTTCTGTACTCTCTTTGCCTCTTTCTTTCTCTTTTTTGCCTCTTCTCTCTTTGCCTCTTTCCTCTCTCTTGCCTCTTTTCCCTTTTGCCCTCCTCGCTCCCTCTTTCCGCGCTACCCGGCGCTGCTGCCCCCGTGGCCCCTCCCCGCCTAGCATGTCGCTCCCGCTCCCACCTCCCAGCTGATCGCCCTCCCCGACCCCTTCTCAATGGCAGCCAACCCGACCCTGACCAGGGCCAGGGACCCTGGTCCTCCGACCCCCTGCCGCTACCCCCCCAGCACTCTCCATGCTCTCAACCCCGGACGCAACAACAACTGCCAGCTCTCAACGCCGAGCAACACCCAAGGCCCGATCTCCTGTCGACACTGCCTCTGCACCTTCACCCACCTCCGGACCCCTGCAGCAACCCCCAGCCCACCGGACGCCAGCGCACACAAACAACTGAGCTGTATCCTTTTCAATGCACCTCCCTACACCGACAGGCCACAGAAATCTGGGACCTCCTCAACACACACACGCCCGACGTCACCTTCCTCACAGAGACCTGGACCAACGCCAGCTCCGGACCCGACATCGCAACTGCCATCCCTGACAGGTACAAGATCCTGAGGAAAGACCACCCACCTGCCCAGGAGGAGGCCTCACCATCATCCACAAAAGCTCCCTCCGCATGACAACCACTGACTCAGGTGACGTCTCACCCTCCATGGAGCACATCCAATTCCAGATCCGGACCAACCCCAGAACGATGCTCCGCAGAACCCTCGTCTACAGACCGCCCGGCCCCGTGCCCCGTTCACCAATACCATCCCTGACCTCATCGCACCCCACGCCCTCGTCTCCACAGACTACATACTACTCTGAGACCTAAACTTCCACCTGGACAACTACGACGACACTAACACCACGCCCTCGTAGAGGACCTCACCAACATTGGACTGAAGCAACTTGTCTCCACCCCCACTCACACAGCAGGACACACACTCAACCGCGTGTCCGCATAAGGAAACAGCATCTACTTCTGCCACACCACAGAACAGCTCTGGACGGACCACCACGGCATCCATTTCTCTTTTAGAAAACCCACCACTCACAAGCACTCGCGCTGCCCCCACGTGGAATCTGGAACAAAGCCTCTGAAGAAGATCTCACCTCCGCCCTCACCTGCACCCCACCCCCTACTACAACAGACGCCAACACTGCGGCAGGCAACCTCCACTGATGGATCGCCAACTGTACCAACACACTTGCCCCCTCCAGAAGACCACAAGACGACACAAGAAAGCAAACTGGTTCACCACTGCACTCCAAGAATTCAAGCGCTCATGCTGAAAACTGGAAAAGACATACAGAAACAGCAAAACTCTGGAAACATGCACCACCTACAAAACAGCCACAAAGAAGAATTTCCTCCAAGACAGAATCCTCTCCAACGCCCACAACACCAAGGAACTCTCCTCCATCATACAGGAATTTGCCACACCCAACTGCAAAACAACAGACGTCCCTCCATCCCAAGACCTCTGCAACAGACTCAGTTCCTTCGTTCACCTCAAGATCAAGACGCTCTATGACAACTTCGACGACCAAGACCTCTGCACCACCCCAACCCCTGCCCCCAGCGACGCCACCCGACAGACCCTACTTACGTGGAGCCCACTCACGACAGAAGACACCCTAAAGACCATGAAGAGCATCCACTCTGGAACACCTTCAGACCCCTGCCCGCCACACATCTTCCACAGGGCCGCCGCAGCCATCGCACCCGGGCTACGCTGGATTTTCAACCGCTGCCTCGAGACCGCCACTTTTCCTGATGACTGGAAGCATGCTGAAGTCCACCCCCTCCTGAAGAAACCCTCCGTAGACCCAACGGACCTCAAGAATTTCAGGCCCATCTCGCTGCTTCCTTTCGCAGCCAGGGTCCTCGAGAAGGCCGTCAACACCCAGCTAGCATCGAAGCCAACAACATCCTAGACACCTCCCAATCTGGATTCCGCTACATCCACAGCACCGAGACCGCCCTCCTCGCCACCACAGATGACATCCGTGCTCTCCTGGACCAAGACCAAACAGCAGCCCTCATCCTCCTGGACCTTTTAGCAGCCTTTGACACCACCTCCCACCGCACACTAGCCACCAGACTCCACGACGCTGGCATCCAAGGAAAGGCCCTAGACTGGATATGTTCATTTCTCACCAGCAGAACACAGAGAATAAGACTCCCGCCCTTCCTCCCTCAGCCCCACCCTCTTCAACGTCTACATGGCCCCACTCACAACAATCGCCAGAAACCATGGGCTCAACATCATCTCCTAAGCAGATGATACCCAACACATCCTCTCCCTCACCAAGGAACCCAACATCACCAGACATAACTTCCAAGAAGGGATGAAAGCTGCTGCAACCTGGATGAAGAACAGCTGCCTGAAACTCAACTCAGAGAAAACAGAAGTCCTCATCCTCTGCTCCACCTCCTCAGCATGGGACTACATCTGGTGGCCCCCTGCCCTCGGAAACTGACCCACCCGACAGACCATGCACGTAACCTCTGTATCTTACAGGACTCATCACTCACAATAAATTGCCTCCGCATACTTCAACATCCTCCGCATACTACATAAAACATTCAAATGGATACCATCCGACTACAAGAAAACGGACACTCACGCCCTCATCACCAGCAGACTGGACTATGGCAAAGCCCTCTACGCCAGAATCAACAAGAAACTCCTCCGCAAACTCAAGACCGTTCAGAATGCCACCGACAGACTAATCCTTGATATCTCAAGGCACAACCACATCACCCAACACCTCCGCGACCTCCACTGGCTCCCTGTCAAAAGAAGAATAACTTTCAAGCTGCTCACACACGCATACAAGTCCCTCCACAACAAGGGACCTCAATACCTCAACAATCACCTCTCCTTCCAAGCACCCAAGAGAAACCTTCGATCAGCTGACCTCTCCCTAGCCACCGTCCCTTGCTTCTACAGGAACAGAGCGGTTGGAAGGTCCTTCTCCTACCTTGCAGCCAAGACATGTAACGAGCTCCCCCTCCACCTCGGGCGAAACCCAACACTGCACCAATTCAGGAAAGACATCAAGACCTGGCTCTTCAAATGACCGCAATGGAGCTGCACCCCCCTCCCCCCCCCAGCGCCTTGAGACCCTAACGGGTGAGTAGTGCGCTCTACAAAACACTGATTGATTGATTGATTGATTGATTGATTGGATGGCTAGATGTGGACTACAAAGTTAAAGTGTATGCTTTATCAAATAAGCACACTGCAGCCCAAAACATTAAGGCCCAGGTTTACAAAGATGTCATGCAATGAAGCGCAGCACCCAAAGGTACTGCGCTGCGTTGTGTGACAGGGAGAGAGGAGGAGAGCGCCATATCTACAGAGATATGGCTCTCTACTCCCCTCTCCCTACTGCTGGTGCAGAATTTTGCTGCTGAGTGCCACACACACACACCTTTGTGCTATATGCAAGGGTGTGTGAGTGAGTCTAGCATAGGTTTTGTACTGGAAGGTTACCCTTTCACTACAAAATACTATGACTAGACAAGTTTTCAAACTTTTCCTACTGTGTATGTGTCCTGTACAGTGCAGTACACATGCAAAGTCAGAAAAGAAAGGAGAAATTAAAACATTTCTCCTTTTAAAGCATGCTTTCAAGCAGCATTATGTTGTGGCACAAAACCCTGTCTTACAAGTACATTGGGTTTTGCATCAAACAGCATGGGTGGTTGAATGAGAAAGGCCATGTTTCATCTATTTATCCCCCCCCCCATTGACCCTAAGTAACTAAAAGGAGCACTTCGCACAGGTTTGCGTTACTTTTCCTTACAAACCAACGCAAATACCAATTTTCGTCGGTTTGTAAATCCCTAAAAAGGTTTTGCATTGGGTTTGATTTTAAAAAGTAACGCAAACCTGATGCAAAACCTTTGCAAATCTTGGCCTAAGTGTGTTCTCTATGTCCACTCTCTATACAAACCTACTAGAGATTTTATCACAGGACTAGCACAAATATATGCTTTGTCTATACCTTTATAAGCTGTGATCGTAGTTAATATTACATAAGCATACATCATCAGCATGTGACAGGAGGAACCAAATGTTCTCTAATACATGTCTATGGTGTGAGCATTGTGATATGTGTCTAATTTGGAGAGAGAGGTGGGCAATGCATGAAGAGAATTTCACAGGGTTGATTGAGTTGGCTGGAAGAGTCCTCTTGAAGGCAATGACTGTTTCACCAGATGGATCAATTGAATCCTTTACAGTATGGTTGCCACCTTACTCCATGTCAAATACACTGTTTTTACTCCTGGGCGTTCATATAGCAACCTAATGCATTCTGGGTGTTGTAGTGTTAGTTTCCCTCCATTGAGCTAATTAGACTCTCCTGTCTGCGAGTTCTGAATGGAAAAGTAAAATTCCTGGATTGGAAACAGTGTCTGTCGTGACATGGAAGAGATGGTCACCCTAAACTGCAGGGCATTTTTTGTGATAGGAGAGAAGTCAGGTTGTAGAAAGAAGAGACATGTATGATCCAACCGGGGAGGAATGAAATAGACTCATTCTCGACATGAAAATTAAGATGAACTAGACTATTCTAAACTAAATTCTACCTTACATGAAGAAGTTAAATAGATAGCTCCAAAAGGAATTTAAAAAAAAATCTATCAGAACCTTAAGAGCTATAAATATCAAAAAGATTATAAGAGACTGATCAATAAAGCCAACTTGCAAATTTGCATTGGGCAATTTGCACTTGCATATGTGTGAGAGCACCTTTCATGCTAGCAGGTCTCGATTCACAGCCCCTAAGTATGTTCAGGGATGAGGGCTTTACTGGCAGTGTAAGTGTGAGCAGCAGTCTGGCGACCCGTGCATAATAAACCATGATGAGTGTGCTTCATCCCTTATTGTTGATTCTCTCTTCTGAGCCAGTAAGGGGAGAGAGATCTGGAGCCAATGACATCAGCAACCCTCCAGATCCTTATTTGTGTAGTTGGAGAGCCCTTTTCCCTGGATGGGAGCGGATGGGCAATCTTGATTAATTTCAAGGGGCTTGGGGCTCGCTGCTGGCAAGTCAGCACCAGTCCTCCCAAGTGCATTATGGTATGTGTAGTTCATTGTAGTATGTGTACTCACAGTTGAATGTATTTGCAATCCAATACAACCACAGCCATCCTGATTAATGCTACTGATTACTTTTTACAACCCAAATATGGGGTAGTAAAAGAATCATGTGTAGATACTTATCCATGCTTTTCTCACCGTTGTGCAATTGAGCTTTCCTACGTATGAGTGCACCACCATCGTCTGAGTGGCACAGGCTAAGTGAGGCCAAGGTTAGGGCTGAACCAGACACTTCCACTTGTAAACAAGGGATGCTCCTGCTTCTGGACCCACCACGCTCCTGGATACAACCCCATTGTAAATATTTCACATATCCTGTTTGCGTGTTGGCAGGTGTGATTGAACACGTACAGCTTAATTTGTGGAACTGCACTTCAGGAATTAGGCCGTACACAAATTGAGAGATTAAAACAAAAAAAATGATGGCAGCGAAACTTTATATGAGATAGATTGATTTTGAAATGACAGTGGAATGTGACTGATGTTAGTGCTAATTTTTGTTCAGTGTAATTATAAGACTATTAAGACAATGGGCTTCCGTGACAGATAACATCAGGATCAGCACAGTAACACGGTACACTGGAAAATCAACAATGTCTGCAATTGACATTATGCAAACACACGTATAGTATGACAACAATGAATATATTAAATAGCATCTGCAATCTGCTGGAATTTTTTTGTAAGAAATGTGAAACAAATGAGATGCTGATGAAATTGGAGAATTTGCGTTTTTACTCATAAAATAGCAACCAAATCAATACAATATAAAGCTTTGAGTTAGGAGGAAATCCTGCCAATTCGTTTTACTTCATGCTCTCTATGGTACCTTGATCTGGTCTTGCTCTCCTGTGTATTCGATAGACTGGAAGATGGTCCAGGTGCACCTCCGACGTACTTCCAGCTGGGCGATGTAACGACGGTACCATCCTTGAATCAGGACTGCTGACTTGAAAGCTATTGCACAAGACAAAAGTAAAAAGAAACAGAAAAAAACTTTTCACTAGGGCATGTAGTGTCTTCCCCAGCCCGGAAGCATGCAAATGTATGTGCCGCGCACGGAGCTCTGCAACAGATGTCTTTATTCTCTTACATACGATCACACACTACACTCATTACATCATAACTTTTATAACCACATCTTAACACCTCCCAGCAGACTACGTAATTCCTGTTTAGAGTCTGCGAGGGTCCTAGCACGCATATTACCAAAGACACTGCATCTCCCCTTTTGTTCAATAAAAAGTACAGACAACATTAGCATCATATTTCCTCAATGAGTCGCCGAGGCACTCTCACTGGTCTGCCAGATCGGGTGATATGAGGTAGTTGTGATGCACCTTGATCAGGGAGCACTGACATGGGCTCAGATGTTTGATCTGGACATTCAGACGGGCTCGCCTCGTTCGTGATTTCAGGAGCTGACGAACATTAAGGTAGATGTTTAAAATATGATGAGTCCCGTGTGATGGCATTTTCGGGACGATGCACAATCACCATGTGTCCTTTGCATGTTAGACTCTTCAACGGGTCCACAGAAAACGGAATGTCTGTTTTCTGCTTTCGTTTCTGTTTGACTAGCACCCAGTCCCCTTAATTGAAGACTGTTTTCCTGGGCGCGTCGGCGCTGATCAGCATAAGCTTTCATTTTGTACTTCTGAGAACTGTCAGTGACACAAACCTTATCGGCATTCATCGATTGGTCTGATGTCCATTGTGGAAGTTCCATTCTGATGGCTATCCCAAATAGCAAGGTGGCAGGACTCTCACCAGTTGTGGAGTGAAAAGTTGATTGATAGGCACGAAGGGCTTGACACAGGGCTTGGCTTAGATTGATTCCCTCCATTGATGCTCGCTGAATTACCCTCTTTAGGGTGACCATAAATTGTTCAACAGCACCATTGGCGTGGGGCCAGAGAGGTGTACTCTATTGATGCTTGATATTGAGTCGAACAAGAAACTCCTTGAACTCTTTGCTATTGAATGGCGGGCTGTTGTCAGATTTGAGACTAGCAGGGATGCCCCACGCTGCAAAGATGTCATCAAGCTGCTCAATGACTTTGTCATGGGTTTTCGATGATAAGTCTTCCACCAAAGGAAAGCGTGAATATTCATCAAAGACTACAATGAGATGATGTCCATTTTCTAGAGACCAAAAAAGAATCGCCTGCAACTCTCTCCCAAGCATGCGCAGAAAGATCAGACATTGTCAGTGGATGCTGTGTCACCTTGGGGGATAAACAGTTACACAGGTGGCACGCTTTCAACTCTTTCTCAACTCATTCATCCAGGTGAGGAAACCACATTCGGTCTCTAAGGGCTTTTTTGGTGGCTACAATGCCACAATGTCCTTCATGTGCTTGCTCTATGACTTTCTGTCTCAGGGTCTCAGGTATGACGATTCTCGAACCTCTCAATACGATAACCTCTTAAGTGACAGATAGCTCTCCCTGGACATCATCAGCAAAATGTCAAACACTTTTCTTCCAAGATTGTGTTGTGATGAGGTCTTTGAGGATGAGCATGTGTTTATCTGAGTTGGTAATAGCAATAATTTGTTCAATTGATAGAGCTGTTGGCATTCTGGACCTCACAATAAAATTGAGGTACTCTTTAGCTGCTTTGGATGTTGAACTATGGTGAAGTAGCGGCACTTGTGAAAAGTAATCTACGGGGTTTTGGTTTTTCCCCGGCTTGTGTAGAATCACATAGTCGTACTCTTGCAGTCGCAAACCCCACCTCTTGAGGCAAGGGGGCATTTTAGCTTTTGGGTTTCCAAAGATAGTGAGCAATGCCTGGTGGTCCGTGAAATGGTTGCCGTATAGAAACACATGAAAATGTTTCCAGGCCCACTCTACAGCCAGACTCTCCTTCTCCGGCTACAAGAAGGCCCGTTCTTTTTCAGACAGGATTATACTGGCATATGGCACAATGTATCTCTAGGCAGTCGTATGGCCATTGTGTTGAACAAATATTGCCCCCATTTCCATCAGGCTCACATCTACTGTGATCTCAGCATGTAACTTGGGGTTACAATTAGCCATTTCAGTCGCATTCTCAATCACATGTTTTATTTCCCTAAAACTTTGGTCACATTCAGGAGACCACTGGAATGGGACGTTCTGCTTTGTTAAGTCTTGCAATGGGGCACTCACTGTATCAAAGTCACAAACGTACCTTGAGCAATAACTGACCATGTCTAAGAAGGACCGCAGCATAGTTATATCTTGTGGGGGGCAAAGCTGATTGTCCACACTCTAATTTAAGTGGGTACACACAGGCAGCTACTGGTCAGTGTTAATAGGCCCACTAATCAAGTGAAAAGCTTGAAATTCGGAAGCAGCATTGAAATTTATAGCTTCACAAACGTGGCAAACTAGCACCCACGTTCTTCAACATGAGGACGCACAGCTTCGACTATAATTTGGGTTCTTCGCCTCTTTTCCTTGGGTGTACAAAGACTATGATACAAAGCACGAGACCTCGCTTGCTTCAAAAGTCCCTCCACCCTCGGTGACGTAAGTGCGTGTGCACAGTTCTGAACTTCATATGTTACCTGTACCAGCTCCAGATCCGCCTGCAGCTCCAGGCCCACCTCCAGCAGCAGGAAGTAGATCTATTTATAAAGGAAAGAAAACATTTATTTATTTCAATAGCAACATGGCGCAGTACAATTTTACTTTCCTACCTAAATATGTTTCTGGGAGGTGTAATGCAGCTGCTATTTCTAAAAGGCTGCTAAGGTATCTTTTATGCCTTATCACCAGTGGCGTAACAAAGGCACCCTTAGTGGGGGGGGGGGGCAGAGCTCCAGGGGGCCGTCTTAGCACAGTACCCTGACCTGAGAGCTCCTGAGTGAATCCGTAGCCCCCCCATGTATTTTGCAGGGGGCCCCCCTCAAGTTTTGTTTTGCCACTGCTTACCGCGCTCAGGACTTTGTTGACGTTCTTTAAACTACTTTTAGCGGTTTGATGCTGCAGCAATGGACAGCCCACTCTGTTTTTTTTCTCTTCTGCCTTTTTTTCAGCAACAAAGGGAAGAGGGCGCTATACAGCACTCCACATCTATCTGATCTAGGCCAAGGGTGAGTTAAGCACACAGCAGCAGGAATTTTTAAAAAGGTGAGTGACCTTGTAGGTCTCACTCCAGTGACAGAGGATAAAAAGGTACTTTTCACTACTACAGGTCACTACACAATATGCTGCAACCACCACAGAGTTTGTGCTACTTAACTCCTGGTGAAGGCGGTAGCCTTCCACCACTATGAGGGTAGCATTTTGGTCACCCCTCCCGGTCCAACAAGACCGCAATCCATGAGACAGGCCCATGTCATGGCGCACACGCATGATCCATGGTCACCAATGACAAAAAAATCAGCATTAGGGATCCAGACAGCAGTACAGTTGGGAACTCAGGGCAGAGTTGCACATCCTTTCCATGCAGAGGGCGTTTCTGTTCCAACACATATTCAGTGGTTGTCCTGAAAATATGGCACCGATCTGAACATCCTGGATCTACTTTGGATGCCACTGCTCTAAAGCATGTCTCTAGTGCACCAGTTCCCTAAAGACCTAAGCTGTCTCTGCACTGGCGGCCAGAATATTCAGCCGTGGAAATCATTAATCTGGAGTGGCTAATGGTGTGGGAGTCAGAACACGTTGTGTCCTATAATCTATGGTTGAGAGACATGCACAGGGCCGCCTTTAGCACTGGTGGCATCTGGTGCGACAATGTTTATTGGTGCCCCTCAATGACCACCTCCGCCATGGATTTCCTCACTACCATCCTTTAACAGTGCCCTTAAAGTCTCCATAACCACTCTCTTTCAGATGCATTTCATTCGTTTTATAGAGCCACTCATACCAGTGTAAGGTGTCAGAGCACTTTACATCACACACATATTACACAGAGACAATCAATCATATGTGTGTAAATCAGCTTACAGGAAATGTCACATTAGCCAGAGGACTACAAGGTGTAGTCTATACTGGTAGGCAGTATAGTTTAAGAGTGCTTGGTCTTAAGAAGCACAAACTCAGAATTTAAAAAGTAACACCATGGTTGGGGGTTCTCTTTAATAATAAGAATTGATTTCTACCCAAATGAACCCATTTCGCAACAGCAGGATAATAAAAGACTGGGGAAAAATCATAACACCCAAACCTATACCTTGCAGTTTTCATGTAGCTCTTTGATGACAGTTAATTACTCACTGGTTTACATTAGGATTTAAACTTATAAACTGCAAGTAACAGTAGGATCTGACAAAAACAGTGATCCACTGACCTATTTACATTAATTGCACTTTGTGATCTGCATGGTACACGTTACTAACCATTACAAACTCCACGAAGATACTGCACACATGCCATTTGCACTGCAGTGGCAATACACAACCACATCTGCAAATCAAATACGATGCAACTGTTCAATGCTTGACACAAGATTTGAGCAAGTAGTAGAGAAATCCAGAATTGAAAAGACTAATTTTAGACGAACAAAGGCAGCCATCATATTAAAAAGCCTCTCAGTCAATGATGCTTCCTTGAACCTTCACCTTCATTAAAATCATCATAACTTTTACCAAGGTGTTGGAAAGTTGAGTGCTGCCCTCGAGAAACTTAAGTGCTATTATTAATGATGGCATCATAGAGATTTCCAGAAGGGATGCTATGGTTGGTTCATCTGCTTCTCTCTAGCCCTCTTTTATTTTTGTCTCTCCAACCTCGTACCTCTTTCCCTCAATATTGATAATGTATATCTTACTTAATGTTTAGTGATCAGTCATAGCATTCAACATTGCACTGTATCGAATCATTTTTGTTTTTGCTTTCGCTTTTTAGAACTGTATAGTTGAATTGCTACACACGTGTTTGCCAGTTTGGCCTGCTTGAAAGATGGCACTGAGTTTCTGCTTTTGAAAACTGGCAGTGATGCTCAGAGAAATGTTGCATACTTTTACCATGAAATGTCTGGGGGAGGTTGCTTCCCATAAAGGGGGAGAATATTGAAGAAAGTACTGAAGTGAGGCTGAAGCAATGGAAATGAAACAGAGGTAGGTTTTCTATCACTGGCAGGGTCCTTGGAGGGAAAGCACTTCATCAGGATTGGTTGCACCCAGAGTCCTTTACGGTCCCCTACAAGTGGGTACACTCAGGCAGCTACTTGTCAGTGTTAATAGTCTCACTAATCTACAAAAGTGAAAAGCTTGAAATTCGGAAGCAGCATTGACATTTATAGCTTCACAAATGTAGCAAACTAGCACCCACGTTCTTCAACTTGAGGACGCATAGCTTCGACTATAATTCGGGTTCTTCGCCTCTTTTCCTTGGGTGTACAAAGACTATGATACAAAGCACGAGACCTCTCTTGCTTCAAAAAGTCCCTCCACCCTCGGTGACGTAAGTGCGTGTGCACAGTTCTGAACTTCATATGTTACCTGTACCAGCTCCAGATCCGCCTGCAGCTCCAGGCCCACCTCCAGCAGCAGGAAGTAGATCTATTTATAAAGGAAAGAAAACATTTATTTATTTCAATAGCAACATGGCGCAGTACAATTTTACTTTCCTACCTAAATATGTTTCTGGGAGGTGTAATGCAGCTGCTATTTCTAAAAGGCTGCTAAGGTATCTTTTATGCCTTATCACCAGTGGCGTAACAAAGGCACCCTTAGTGGGGGGGCAGAGCTCCAGGGGGCCCTCTTAGCACAGTACCCTGACCTGAGAGCTCCTGAGGGAATCCGTAGCCCCCCCATGTATTTTGCAGGGGGCCCCCCTCAAGTTTTGTTTCCCCACTGCTTACCACGCTCAGGACTTTGTTGACGTTCTTTAAAATACTTTCAGCTGTTTGATGCTGCAGCAATGGACAGCCCACTCTGTTTTTTTTTCTCTTCCGACTTTTTTGCAGCAACAAAGGGAAGAGGGCGTTGCATGGCCTCAACTCTTCTGCTGCTTATTCACTGTGTGTGCTACTAACTGCGGTGGCAGATTGGAGGAAGGACAGTATGGCTTCTCCTCTCTGTAGAGCAGGATGTGCGGCACCAGACTGAAGATGTCATTCCCAATCTCTTCCCTTTGGGGCTTTGAGGGAAAAGTAGGCAAAAGAAGAGACCACTGTGCTCCCATTCTGTTAGCAAGGGAAGCAGCAGGTGGATGGGGGATATTGTGGGTTGCAACTGTTAGTGAAGAATACACTTCAAAGTGACAAAAAAAACAAGCATTTAGATTTTGTGTCGCTACCCTGCGGACTGCTGTTGTATGTGCTTAGCCCTTTTTAAAAATTGTTGAAATTGTAGTAATGATGTATTTTAAGTGATTTTAAAACTAAAATACCAACGGTCACATAGCTTTAGCGGCGCTGGCTCCCTTTCGATCTACTTAGCACACCCCTCGTCTTCAGCCTATCACGCCGGGCGGGGGAGGAGTCAGAGGCGGGAAACCGGTACATATGTCCGCTGCAGCGCGGGAGCAGGCACTTTAGATTTCGTGTCGCTACCCTGCGGCCTGCTGTTGTATGTGCTTAGCCCTTTTTAAAAATTGTTGAAATTGTAGTAATGATGTATTTTAAGTGATTTTAAAACTAAAATACTGATCCAGCGCGTTACTAGCAACAAGCATTCATACACAAAATACTCACTTGGGCCCATACATTCATACTACGCTAGCAATTTCCGCTGGTGGGTCAGTTGTACTCTTTATCAAAAATCCCTGCTACCAATTACTTTTCTGATTGAAGAGTAATGACTTACCAATGGACCCTTTGCTAATTGGGAAGTTTAAAATGAGTGACGTTCAATACAATTCATAACTCCTGAAATAATCACTGAGTCAGGAAGTTTTAAAAAGTTTATCCAAAGATTTAGCAGAGTAAAATACAGAACCACATGATACTTAAATCGTATATCAAGGATGAAGCATAATAATCAATTATCGATCAATGACAGTCCCTCAGAAAAGGAGAAGATAGAGACAGCAGCGCAACTAAGGTTTGCATTTATAGTTACCTAAAAGTGCGAGAACCAAACCCCTTGGCCAAGGAGTTGGAAAGGTAGGTCTCAGGAAGGATGAAGAGCAATGACCTCCGGACCAAATTCAAGACGGGACAGGTGACCTCTCTATCAACGACGCCTGCGTCGTTCCCCTCTCTGGTACTTCGCTTCTCCTCGATTTCTCCCGTGTCTTCCTTCTAGGTACACCGCCGCCCCCACCTCAGGACCTCTCTGGACAGCGGTTCAGTCTGCATGGATCTCGAACCTCGACTCCCTTCCGCTTGTGCGTCCTAATGCTAATGCTTCTCTTCTCGAACTCGAACTCCTCTCGAACTCCAACTAACTTAATTAGCTAATACTATATCTATTATACCCTTCTACGCCCATGTACCTCCCCTTAATGTTGCAGAATTATGGGCCCACTACTTCTGATTGGACGGGGATAGGGGGTTGATCCTCACACCATATTGATTTAATTCAATTTCTTTAAGCCCATTGTTTTAAAATACTGCCCATCACAATTAATACATTTGCTTTATTTCCCACCCGTCTCACGACAAAGTTTATTACAATGTTTATATAAATTGTTTCTTTCGGTAGGGACATCGTGGGTACAATAATGTTGGCCATCAGGTCACGGCCTTGGACGACGTCCAGGTTGACTTCATCCTCTCTTCTGGGCAGCCTCGTCAGGGCGCATGCGCAAAACCATTGTCTCTCGAGTTTTCAGTTCAACCAACCCGGGCCCATTTATGAACTAATAAAAGTCAAAGAAGAAGATTTTAAAATCACAAATAAAATGTTTCTGTATACCCACTCTTTCTACTCTATTCCCATTTAACTATAAATTCTATCCCGCATTAATAGCGTTAGGATATCAAAGTTTAATTGCAACATGTAGGCAAGCTGCAGCACGTGAAAACATTAAGCAGCCATTTTAATACACACTGCGCAGAAGCGAGAATTTCCCTCCAAGCAAAGAAAGACGTCACACCATGTGATATGGTTGAGACATGCGCAATAAGTTTCCCGCGCTTTAGCGGCCATTTTAGATTAGACAAGCGTTATTTGTTAGCTTAAAACACATAGACAAGCTTCCTTCTACTTATGTTGGTGTGTGCATTGATTAGTACAAACATTACAAAGAATAATAAATTAATACTGTGAGAGGATTGCTTCCGAGCAAGTCTCATTTGTGAGTCCTTGCTCCATCAATACCAACGGTCACATAGCTTTAGCGGCGCTGGCTCCCTTGCGATCTGCTTAGCACACCCCTCGGCTTCAGCCTATCACGCCGGGCGGGGGAGGAGTCAGAGGCAGGGAACCGGTACATATGTCCGCTGCAGCGCGGGAGCAGGCACTTTAGATTTCGTGTCGCTACCCTGCGGACTGCTGTTGTATGTGCTTAGCCCTTTTTAAAAATTGTTGAAATTGTAGTAATGATGTATTTTAAGTGATTTTAAAACTAAAATACCAACGGTCACATAGCTTTAGCGGCACTAGCTCCCTTGCGATCTACTTAGCACACCCCTCGGCTTCAGCCTATCACGCCGGGCGGGGGAGGAGTCAGAGGCGGGGAACCGGTACATATGTCCGCTGCAGCGTGGGAGCGCAGCGGACGCGCCGGCGGCGCGCCAAAGGCAAACCCGTCTGCGCCCGTCCACGCCCTGACGGGCCCAGGGGCCACAACCCATGCCCAAACCTTCAACTACTCCTCAGAGGAACTTAGGAAACTCGCTCAGCCGGCGCTCCCACTTAACCCTGCCACCCGCAAGCGCCTAAGCCTCACTGGTATCCTTCAGGCACAGAGATCCTTCGCAGAATTACCTGCACCCATCCTCCACACTCCTCGGGCACCAAGTTCTGCCCAAATCAAACATACAGCACTACGCATATTTTATCTTAATACCCGTTCCCTAGTAAAGCAATAGCTGGATATTTTCCTGCTCTTAATGTCTGAAAAACCAGACATCTTCCTGGTTACGGAAACATGGCTAAACCCCGATTCCACCCCTGATATGCTAGCAGCATTACCGCAAGACTACTACATTCTACATGTGAATCGACCTCCAGGAAAAATGGGTGGTGGAGTAGCTGCGATCATCCATAAGGACCATAAATTCACTACTATTACCCCTTTAAGTCTCCCCACAGTGGATAATATGGTCATTAAATTAGAATCCAGCTCTGGCCCACTCATCTGCGTCCTAGTCTACAGGCCCCCGCAGCACATGCCCTTATTCCCTCTTTTGTTGAGTGAACAAATAGCTAACCTTGCTACGAACTATGCCAAAATACTGTTAATAGGTGACCTGAATTATTGGTGTAACGACGTACACGGTGGGCCTCATTCTGCCGAACTGACTGACCTACTAACTAACCTTAATTTCACTCACCATATATCCTCAGCCACACACATCAAAGGGCACACGCTGGACCAAGTCTGGACCACAAACCTCACAGTATCTGAGCCCACGATCTTGCCATGTATATGGTCGGATCACCACCTAATATAATTCACAGCAATGATTCCTATCAGTAGTAAGACCCCCACGGCCGAGGGAGGCATGATCAGGAAATGGAGTGCCCTTAACAAACAGGAATTTCAGGACACCCTGGCTAGCTCAGCCCCCGTTCTCAATCCTGATATGGATCTCGCGGAAGCAAATATCTCAGCCTGGCTATTAGCGGCCAGCGACACGCATGCTCCTCTCAAAAAACTAAACCGTGCTCGCCGCTCTGACGCACAGAAATGGTTCTCTAATGAGCTAAAGAACCAAAAGTTGGCTCTCCGGCAAAAAGAAAGGAAATGGAGGCTAAACTGCTCCCTCGAAGGGAAACTCCAGTACGCGAAGGCACGGAAAGAATACAAAAAAGCCATTACTGCCCACTTCTCCACCAGAATTTTAAACTCCCACAATAGGTCGAAGGAAATTTTCTCTATCGTCAATGAACTATCCAATGCAGAGAGAGTGCTACCTAAACCTACACCTACCCAAGAACTCTGCAACTCTCTGAACAATTACTTCGTGGAAAAGATCTCCAACATTAAAGCTAGCATCCCTACATCTAGCCCCACGGAGACTCCCCCCACCACGATAATGAATCCGTTCACTCTGGATCACTTCCCTGAGTCCTTTCTGGACTTGCTGTCCAGAGTCAAATCCGGCTCCCCCAGGGATTGCTGCCCACCTTATATCTTAAAAGACACCCTCTCCGTCCTGCCGCACACCATAATGTCCTTTTTGAATGAGTCCCTCTCACAGGGCAAGTTCCCTAAAGCATTTAAGGATGCCATAGTGGTCCCCCTCCTAAAGAAGCCGGGAGCTGATCCCCAGAACCTATCTAACTATCGCCCCATCTCCTCGCTCCCTTACTTGGCCAAGGTTCTGGAAGCCCACGTGGCAAAGTGTCTGTCCAATTTCATGGAACACTCTGAATATCTAGACCCCCACCAAGTGGGATTCCGTCCCGCCCACTCTACGGAGACAGTGATTCTTGCAGTACTAGACGCTTTATGAGAAAAAACTGACAGAGGCACTCCTCAGGCCCTGGTGCTTTTAGATCTTTCGGCCGCATTTGACACGGTCGACCATAAAATTCTGCTGGACCGTGTCAGGCAGGCCGGCATCCAGGGCTCAGCCCTCGGCTGGATCGGCTCTTTTCTCGAGTGCCGTACTCAAGCGGTACGCCTAGCCTCATTCATTGCTCCCAAGATTACTACTACGTGTGGGGTCCCACAAGGATCTTCATTATCCCCCCACCTGTTCAATCTATACCTTTTACCTCTGATCCAGTCCTTGAAGGACAGGAGGGTGACCACATTCAATTATGCTGACGACCTTCAGTTAATTTTTACTATTGACAACTCCCCTAACTCAATTCATGAATTCCAGGCCACCATGCTCCATATCCGGCACTGGATGGACCTAAACCATTTAAAACTCAATCCAGGTAAGACCGAACTGGTTCTGACAGGGAGTAGCCAGATCTTCTGGGGCCCACACTTTTGGCCGGCGGAACTCGGGTCCCCTCCTGCTCCTTCTACCTCTGTCAAAAGCCTAGGGGTCACCATAAATAACGACCTTTCACTAAGTTCCCAAGTTGGTGCAGTGGTCTCGACTTGTTTCTTTCAGTTACGCAAAATCAGGAAGATCAGTCGTTTGCTTACCCACGCAGCACTGATACAGGTCGTGATTGCCATGGTACTCTCACACTTAGATTATGCCAACTCAATCTACCTAGGCATGCCACTGTTCCTAATCAAACGACTCCAGATGGTCCAGAACCAAGCAGCAAGACTGATCCACCAGCAACCCAGATGGCAATCTGCCAGACCTCTACTAAAAAAACTCCACTGGCTTCCCATCTCCCAACGCACGGCCTTCAAGACGGGGTGCCTAATCTTTAAGTCACTATACTGCCGGAGCCCTAAATTTATCAACTGCCTATTATCAAGGTACACTCCCTCCCGCAACCTGCGTTCAGCTCACCTTCAGCTACTAACCACCCCTGCCTTCAAGTTAAAACGTCAGGGAGGATGCAGGTTTGCATCCTTGGCCCCTAAATTGTGGAATTCTTTTCCACTGGAGATTCGGTCATGTAATAATCTTCTAAGTTTCAGGAAAAAGCTCAAGACATGGCTGTTTGTCAGGCTCATGAATAACTTCACCCAACGGTCCCAACACACTCTAGAGCTAGCGCCATGAAACCTCCTGGTGTACGTGCGCTGTATAAGTATTTTATAACATAACATAACATAACAAAGTGTATTGGTCTAGCTTTAATGCGCCAAAGCATGGAGCACAAATCTGGTAATTCAAATGAGGCGCAAATATGGAAGGCACAGAAAGATGAAGGTTGCAGATAGGCTACTAAGACCAATGAAAAACATCAGAAAGCCAAACAAGGCATTCTGAAGTCAATGGTGAGGTTGTAAGAACCCTAACATAAGTGTCTATGATCATCAATGGGTAATAGATGGGTTCAATGGTCTGTGAGGTTTAGCAAAGGGGTGAACTATGGTGACCAACCGTCCGTAAATTTCATGGACCGTCCGTTATTTTAGTATGATGTCTGTAAGGTGTCCGTAATTTGGGGTCCCCAAATTACGGACGCCTTACAGACATCATACTAAAATCAAATTGTGGAATTTCATGAAGGTATGCTGTTCCCCTGTGAGAGGCCCCATGAGTTTAAAGGTATCCACTCAGGGCCTCTCTCACTTATCTTTTGATCTGTAGACTGAGGCTGCCTGCAGCAGCCCCTCCCAGACCTCGCAAAGACTGTGGACTGGCCCATTGTCGTTCTGAGACTGCAGACGATTATCACAGATAGAATGACAATGGGCCCTATTATAGTGACAGCATGTGGTGTGCCTTCTCCTGCACATATCTTGATTGCAGAAAGGGCCTGATGTCCTTTGCAAAGCTGCGCGCATACTGAAAAACTGTGAAGTGCACGATTTTGACTTGTACTTATTTTGCTTGTCTATTTACCTATATACTATTGTGCGACCTCCTCTGATATGTCTGTAAAACGTATGTTTTGTCCCAAATTTTTGTCCTGAATTTTGACCTTCTATCCTGAATTTTTGTCCTGAATTTTGACCCTTTGTCCTGAACTAATTACTTGAAGGCCGGCATTGCGGTGTTAAGGCTGACACTAGGCTGGAGGAAGGTCTAAATGTCAAGATCCGCAAAGGGGATCACAGGCTAGCCAAGTAGCACTGGGGGCCACAAAGGATGGTCGAAAAATATAGTTTCACAGAGTCAGCTGAGGACCTCAGCAGGCCAGAAAAGGTGGAACTAAAATGTAACGATGGGATATGTGTTCTGCGCAGTAGTATATAATTGAGTTGAAACAACATCATATGCTGACAACACACAGATTATTCTGGCCCTGGATAAAGCATCCACTGGCTCTGAGCCCAATTTCAAACATTGCTTAACGGAGCTTATCCTGTGGATGCAATCCAAACATCTTAAATGCAATACTGATAAGACAAAGATCATGCTTTTAGGGAAGACCAACTCCATAGATCAGGTGTTATGGTAGCCGGACTCTGCACCTCCCCCGCCTAACACAGTTGAGGTAGTAAAAAACCTCGGCTTGAAATTTTACGCCTCTTTATCTTTTCGTCCACAAGCTCTTGCAGTGGCAGGAATGTGTTTTAATCTAATAAAATCACTGACATTGTTTTTTACTATCTTCCTCTTTCTGCAAGAAAGACAGTGGCCTTTTGCATTAATTGTGCCCAGATAGGACTATTGTAACAGTCTATAAGCAGGCGCCACCAAACAGATTTTGCAGAAGCTGCAAGTAGTACAACACGCAACTACCAGGCTTGTGCTGAAATTGCCACGCCGTTCCCCGGCCTCAGCTGCTTTTAAAGCCCTTCATTGGTTGCCAATACATAAAAGGGTTTTGTTTAAAATCCTCTTGCTCACTTTTAGAGCTTATAGAGCTTTAGGCCCAAAATATCTAGCTTATAGATTCACCCATTACACCACCGTTCGGACCCTGAGATCCTCATCTTTCAATCTTTTCAAACCTCCTACCTTTAGGTGTAAGTCCAAAGGTGGCAAATCCTTTGCTGTCCTGGGGACCAGGGCCTGGAATCAACTCACCAGACATCTAAGATTCATTGGCTCTGAATCTCTCTTCAGGAAACATCTGAAAACTTGGATCTTCACGACTTCTGATTCATTATGCTGCACATTTATTTGGTGAGCCTATGTTTCTCTTCCACTCCTGCTGTTATGAATTCTGTCTTTTTCCGCTTAGCACGAGGATGCTCCTTGTGGAGTGACAGTTGCGCTTTACAATTGCAATATTCATTCATTCATTCATTCAAAAGCTCTGAGTGCTGACAAAAAGAAGTGCCTGATGGTTAAGTGCCATCTGAAATTTTGTTGTGCTGGCAGAGATTTCTAGATGGTCTCATATCAACAGAAGCGTGATCAGCAGTCACAAAGAGTAGCACATAGGCTCTTAGGGGTGAGGCTGGGCGAATCGAACTGAGGACTTGTAGAAAGATCTGATCATCTCTGAGGGCCAGTAAAAGGCACAAAAAAAAATTTGATAGAGCTCTATGGGTCAGATGGGCTCTTAGAACTGGCAAAGGGTGGGTTGGGAGGATTCTGAGAGACAGTGTGAACTGACAAGGGGATTCTGAGAGCCAATGGCATTGGCATAGGGCCTATGGACTAGCAAGGGGGTTACAAGAACCAGTGACATTGACCTACAATCTTTAAGAGCTGTTGGTAGTGGTCAGAGAGATGGTGTGGGTACCAAGTGTTGATAGTGGGTCTGTGAGAACCAGAAGAGAGAGGTGTTCTTGGCACTGATGGTCCCACAGGAGGTCATTGTCTCTTTGCGGCAATGTGAGGGGCTGTAAGCCAAACAGGGTAATGGTCTGAAGGACAGTGGTGAGGATTCTGGGAGAGGCCATCCAGTATGGCTTGAGGGATTATAGGACTGCCAGAGGTATTATGGAGGTGGCTCATTCAGATGGTATAAGACCTGGATGTCGTGAGAGGAGGGAGGTGGTGAGAGCTTGCCTGAAGTTGGTTTGAGGGCCATCCTAAGAGTAAGGGGGAGGACAGAGTGCATAGGTTGGGCTCTGAGGCTTGGCAGAGGTGTTCTAAGGGCTGGACCGAGGTAGAGGTCATGTTAGCATTGGCAATATGATCTAAGATTCAGAAGGGGAGATTGAAGAACCAGCAGGCAGTGTTACTGGGGTCAGAACGGTTGGCGGAGAGATTCTGATGGCCTATTAATAAGGGGGTTTGGATGTTTCTTTTTTTAGAAGAAGGCATAAAAATTGTTGTGATGGAGTTGTGGAATGGAATGGGTGTGGATAAAGGAAGTTTGACTAGGTGCTTGGAGCCTGGGCTAGACTTTGCAGAGGGACTGAATTGGACTGTTTAATAAAGGAATTTAAACAATGTTGAGACTGGAATGCCCACTGCATAGTTTACGGGTGTGCATCTAAGCCATTTGTGCCCTACTGTTTGCGAAACCGGTATCCTGACTATTATATTGGCCTTGCAACAACATTAACCTAGTGTATGCGGACAGGCGTTGGCCCTGCCTTGGAAATGCAAGGTCCACAACCTGTTCTGTAACCTGGAGTAGCACATCAAGCGTGTGTCCCCATAATGGAAATGTGATTACCGTCTATGTCCTGGACTCATCACATGAAGTGGTGGGGGCAGCGTATTGTGGTTTGGCAATTATTCATTATGTCCAAACCTTTTTTTCTGTGTCAAAGAACATTGCAGCCTGCTGAAATGGCTTGTATTCAGTTCCACTTTATTATGACGTGTGACCCTTACGCTGCCAATCCTTGTTAGTGTCGAACGTGTACATTTGCAGTGGATGAGTAGCAGGTATGTAGTAGTACAACTTTGTGTGTGGCTAAAGTTTGAGTACTTGGACCACTAGGATGCAGTTTGGATAGCCCCCGGTTCAGCATGGCACATGATGGAGAGTAGATACAGTTTCCCCATACAGTGTATTTACTGAATTCCTGTGTGGAGGCCCAGATAATAAAGTAAGGGAGGATGGAGAAATGGCTACCTATACAAATTCTATTAGGTCCCAAAGTGGTGCTCATTAGTTCATTTTGAGCAATGATATTTGGAAGTTGGTAGGAGTGAGGGGTGGGCCAGTAGTTTCTTGTTAAAGGTGAGGATGTTTCTAAGCAGGACCTACACGTTTGTCTGTGCCTTTTGGCTGTTGTAGGAAGGCTGATGACAGCCAGGTACAGAGATCTCACATGCCATTGCGCTCTTGTTTTCTATATTCCTGCTTGGAGCCGGCACCATTGCATGGCTGATGAGGGGTGATGACTGATTTGCATATGCCTGGGTCCAAACTGGGGTGGCACAGTGAGCAAAAGAACAATAGAATAAACCCAGATCTCTGACAGGGAGTGAGTGTTTGAAATGTTTCAGCACTCCGTCCATCATCTTGTTGTGTTTGCTACGTTCTCCCTAAGTGGCCAAGGGTATGCCCAGGCGTTGGTCCCTTGCTCACTGTGCCACTGGATTCAAGCTAGGCTGGCTGATGAGGGGTGATACCCCGAAACCGGTCCTAGGATGCTTGTTTCCAGTCCAGGGAGGACCTGGCCTAGCAGTTCGGGCTGGACTGTTTCTATGGGGAGCAGGGTCAAGACTGCTTTGCATATGGCTAGGTCCAAACTGGGGTGGCTTGGTGAGCAAAAGAATGGTGGATTAAACACAGATCTGTGACTGGGGTTGAGTGGTTGAAAAGTTTCAGTACTCCGTCCATCATATTGTTGTGTTTGCTTGGAAGGCTGATGATAGCCAGGTACAGAGATCTCACATGCCATTACGCTCTTGTTTTCTATATTCCTACTTGGGGCAAGCACTATTACTACCTGCAGTGAGAGCCTTTACCTAGTGTGAGCTACAGCCAGAAAATGACATTTGAAAGAGAATCACCCCAAATCACTTCTGAAACCTTAAACAGTAGATCCACATCCCCTGTTTGTAAAAATGAGAATAAAAGGACAATGTAAAAGATAGATCTGAAGGTCACAAGAACGGATGTAACATTAAGTCTCGTCACATGGTCTTATTTCCTACAATATTTGTGATAAAGTCAATGTATAAAATATTTATCTCAGTTTCTTATGTTCTGTGCCTTTTTTCGCCTATATATCTTTCTCTGATTAACTGAGAACATTCCTTCGTATTTTGATAATATTTCAAATAATTACTTACTTCCATTGTGTGGTCTGGATTGGAATCAGGGTCAACTCCCTCTTCAAACATCAGACACTGCTGTTGCACCCAAGGAAGGTGACCACAGCAACTCAGTACTGGGTCATTTCGCCAAAGCCAGCGAAGATGTGTGCTCTTGGGTTTGACTGTACCACTGTGGTCTACCTGCTATTCCTCACCCTGGTGTTCCCTTTACCAGGTAAGACTCACGTCGGGACAGGACCTGCTTTGACACTAGTCTGAGGGACCCAAGCCTCCCCAACTTTGTTCAAGTTGCATGTTCTTCCATGATCAAGGATGGGAGAGCTTCGAAAAGTACTCAAAAGCTGCTGTGTGGCCAGGGCTGGTGTCTGCATGACAGCCAGTCTCTCAGAGATGAGGGAACATCACTGGTATCCTGCAATTATTGCTAGAGGAGCTGATGGTTTGCCTAGCACCTAGAAAACTGCCTGTCGATCTTCAGAGAGAGAGATGGGGAGAGTGCCTGACCCTGCAGGAGGAGAGCAGGGTCAGATTGGGACAGATAATAGGACTGGGCACCAAAATAAAAGTGGCCCCCATTAGTGAATTAAAAAGATAAAATCTTGCCTATGTTTGCAAATTGGGGAAGTTTTGAACTTATACAAATGCACTGGATATATGTTTGCAAGGTATGGGAGACAGCAAGGATTTGAGCTTACTGCAAGTAATGTTTCAGAGAAATCAACAGCAGTAACTGCTCCAGCATACCATAAAACAGGTCTACAAACAGCCAAAAAATCAGCTCACACATTGACCCATCAGGCACTGCCTGATTGTCCTGTAAGCCAGTCAAACCCTAGACAAAATACTGTGCAGAAGGAGAAGCCCAGCATGTTTTCAGCATTGGAAAGACCCAGAAGAAGCTGACTGCAAGAAGGAGCGAAGCCAAGAGTCGACCCATGTCATAGAGCATCTCCCCAGTTCCCTGAGCAGTTCCCATTTTGAACTATGCCTAAGAGATTCAACTACAGAGCAACATCGTGCCTTCTATCATCCATGTCGTGTGCTAAGAGACTGGTGTGCCTCTGCCTGAGGTTGGGGCTGCCATGCAAGAGGAACCATTTTTGTCACTGATGTGAAAGCCCTGATCTGTCCTGTAATGCCACAACTGCTGAAGAAAAACTCCTGAGGGAGAGCCAGCTCATGGGCCTCCACTCCTGAAACCAAGCACCTGTCTGCATCCAGTCTGTAAGGCCGCACCTGCTGAAGAGAAGCTCCAACCATGCAGGCCTGCCATGCGAATCCTCACTTAACAACCTGTGTGTGGAGTGAAGCTGCCTCTGCGGTCCTGCATCATTGAAGTCACTGTTGCAGGAGCAGGTTTGTAGACATCTTCATTGAGCTGATAATCGGGGCCTAGCCGTTCAAAGACTTAGAGACTGAATGTGCAGGGGCAAATATACTATTAAGAACTGTAGACTTTGACCGTGTTGTATCTGTAGCGGCACAAACCTTTGTACTGATCCACAAGTTAGCTGGTAAATCAATGACAATACTTGTGCTTCAGATGAGTCACCATAGAGACAAGCCTCCTAGAGCTGTGCAAGGGCATTGTGGGAGGGGCAGCCCTTCACTGAGATAGGTACAACCAGTAACTGTATTCCTATTTGAACTGTGCTGTAAGATTAAAGTACTTTCTCTTTGCTAAGATAAGACTGGGGCTGGACAATACATTAGTGTGTCCGTTGGTTGACTGTTGATTTATGAGCTCTTGTTCTGCAAGAGCTATCTCTCAGATATAGGGCTGATATAATATCTATCAAATTTATGTAAGGACTTGCATTTAAATATTAATATGATTTCTTTATAATCCTATAAGCTGTGTGTGTCCAATGTTTTTGTGTTTACAGTATACATAATCACAATAAAAAATATGAGGGCATATTATCAAGAACGGCGTTAAAAATTATCGCCGGTTTAGCGGCAGAAAACTGCCGCTAAAGCGGCGATAATGGGCTTGATAATATGCCCTTGAGAATTCCAATAGAAGTCCATGTTCTGGTGTGAACATGGGCTTCTATTGAATTCTCAGAGCATATTATCAAGCCCATTATCGCCGCTTTAGCGACAGTTTTCTGCCGCTAAACCGGCGATAATTTTAACGCCGTTCTTGATAATATGCCCCATGTATTTTAAAAGGTGTTGGTTAAGGCTTTGAAAAATAATCTATTTGCAAACTGGTGATGATATAGGTGAGTATAATAATGTCACATCAACTATTTTGATATTCTAAAGTTCTCTCCCAAGAATCCCAATTGAATATGCTGCACAAATAGGCTAATACTTGGAGAGCAGTCATAGTAGCAACATTTTTTAGAAAGTATTTTCAGTATTCTATTACCTAATAGTTGCTGCCATAATAAGGTAAACGCTGCTGGGAACTGGTGGAGCAACTGAGTTAGTCTCTCTGCGATATGCAAGCAATGTAATTGATTTGGAACCAGGCTAGTTTCCTACTCATTGCATTCTTTGTATATCTATATTGTGCCCGAGTCATGGGGAGGTTACTATTGGTCAGAATGTACCACTTCCTGCTGTTGAAGTTAAAAATAATTGAAGCACATTCCAAACCGTCCTGCATGATACTAAATGTTTTCCACATCAGCCACACAATATCACTCATGCACAATAAACAAGTTTGCTTTTAGTGGATGACCCAGAAATGCTTTGGTGCCTGATCAGTGGTGAAAAGCACTGTAGAAATCTTACAATGCAAAGCAGTACAATTCAGGAGAAGTGCTTCTTCCTTTTGTTGTCTAACTTTTCCTGGATTCTGAAGACAAGAATGACTGGTCAGACCATTATGGAAAGTTAAAAGTTTTTTTGTTGATTCCAGTAAAGACAGCCCTCTCCATATGTTCTCATTTTCTCGGAGACCAATAGCAACATAGGACGAAGGGGATAAGTAGTTTTCAGTAGAGAAGCTTTTCCTCATCCACCAGCTACAATTGGTTTCAGGGAAGTGGGCTTAGAAAGGAGTATTTGCAGGCTAGCATGTCCACCATGGTCTAAGACAGCCTGCTATGGGAGGACCACCGCCTTGAGGAGCATGCACCTGGTTCAAATGTACCTGACCATCCACCAGTATCAATAAACCACACATACTGAGCTTCCATATTTGACTAAGGCAAGAAACTATGCTTTGTGGATCGGGACAGCCAATAGCCAATCTCCAAACAGCTACACAGGTTAAAGGTCTTGTGACCATGCAACATTGATTTGCTGCTGCTAGGGCCTGTGACTGTATAGGCTGGGTTGATGGGCCAGTAGCTATTCTCACTCAAAATGGGTACAATTTGAGCGTCTGCGAATCATCAGAGCCCTGACAAACAGAAAAGCAAGAGAATGGAGAACTTGCAGAGGGCTCTCATGATTGCTCAGTTCACTGGGAGGGGAGCATAGGAATAGCCAGAATAACTGACAGGTTAGGCTGTTATAGGATTTCCAAGCCATGCCAAGGACTTTCCTCCCATTAATTTAGTTAAACGTTTGTGATCTTGGGAGGGCAATGACATAATCAATGAAACTATCATACTTCTTTACTCCCTCCAACTTTCATGATGATTATTCTGAGAAGATTTCAAATGTTTCTTTAAGTTTCCACAATACATACTTTCTTAATACCAAAAGTGCCACAACATTGGAGTAGAGATGGAAAAATCATTTTATTGTTTGTCAATTGGACACAGAAAGTGGCCTGTTGAAAGACTGCATGCATCTTATTTACATGCAGAAAATATAAGAGGTGCTGAGGCTCAACCGCAGCACAACCTTGTTAAATTTGTTGACTTTGTAGTCTGAGTACTGGCTGTAGGAATTCAGTGCTACACCACTTGTTAAAAAAATCTGCAAAGTATTTAGCCACAGGAAAATCAATGTCCATGAGTTTGGAACATTAAATGTGTGAACAGGTCTATGAAGTCAGTGCATTGAGACTGCCTTTAAATAATCACATATTTGGAAATCAGATTGCGGAGGATATATCCTTGATCCACTCTCCTTAATAAGTCTTTTTAAAAGAAATAGACTCAAGTAAGAATGCCATTATCAACCACACATTTATTTAGTCATATTTAATATTTACTTACCAAACATAGCTACGGAGGCCTCTGACAAAATCATTGACTGGTTTTTGGCCAGAAACATAGATAATTTTTTTGTTAGGTTTTTCTTCCTTCTGTCAAGAGACTGAACTGAAGTCTATACTTCTTCGGTGACTTCCAGAAGGAGCATTGTGCAATTGTCATGCAGTTGTTGTGCAATTGTTTCTATTTTTAAAAGATATCTCTATATACAGGGTTTCCAGTTCTGGTCTTTGCTTTTACAAATCCTTGTTACCAGGGGCCGAATTATACAAAGTGCCCCAGGGGCACAATGAGCATTTGCTCCCGCTTTGAGTGCCCCCGGGGCACTTTGGTATTACAGAAGGGGCCGTAGACACTTGTGCACCCCCTTCTGTAATACAGATAGCGCTGACGCACATATAGTGCCAGCGCTATCATCAGAGGGCTTTCCCTCATTTGCATGGGGGCGTGGCCCCATGCAAAGGAGGGAATCTCTTTCCCTCTGTGCCCACGCCGTATTATTGATGCAGGCGCAGAGTCAAAGAAGCTGTCAGGAGGCGCACTGATGGCAGCCCTCTGAAGGCGGCCCTACGGCTGAAGTCACTCACTGCACCCGCCTGCAAGAGGATTTCTCACCCCTCTTAAAGGGCAGACGGGTTGCCGCCTTCACTGTGAAACAGAGTTGCTACCTCAAAGCTGCTCCCTGTTTCACCTGAATGCACTGCTCCCAAGGCAGCATGAGTTTGCGGCTGCCCTGGGAGCAGCACATTTAATGTAATACGGTGCACTCTCCTTGTTTGCGCAGGGCACACCTTTTCAAAGGTGCGCCAGGCCCTAACCAGTGGTGGCTCCTCCGCTAAGACGAAGGAGCGTTGCCCCACTGCCTTGAAGCAGGAAAAGAAAGGAAAAAATAAAATGATAATAACGTAATGTTATTATCATTTTATTTTGTCCTCCTACTGTGGCAGCTTTGCGTAAGGGGGTGGGGCTGCAGAGCAGGGGAGGAGTGGAATGGTAGAACCCAGAACCCTCCTAAGTGCGCAATGACTGTTTGGCCAGCCTTCTCAGGCCGCCCAAAACAGTCTTGCGCACTTCCCCTGTTCTCCATGCAGGCTGCATTACAGCCTGCGTGGAGAACATGCCCAGCCCTCAGCCCCTGGCTGAGTGCCGTGTCACGGCGCTCAGACCAATCACAACGCTGCTTTGCAGCATTGTGATTGATCAGGGGAGTGTGTGCGGGTGCTTCCTGTTGCTGGAGTCCGGTGCAGGAGAGCAGGAGCAGAGACACGGGACCCGGCAGCAAGGTAAGTGTTTAATTTTTTTTTTTAGTGCCGGCCGCCACTGGAGCTAACAAGGAAAATGTTCTGCATTGTATAATTCAGCCCCAGATGTTTTAGTCTGATTTGTTTAATTGAACTGAATCAGTATTACAAATTCCAGAAAGCACTGATTTGATGCATGAAAACTCAGAGTAGAAAAAGCAGTCACCTGAAACATGGAGCCTTGAGGCAATCCTATCTGGCCCAGGTACATACCATGACATTGGGAGTAAGAGCGAGTACATAACTGTAGAAGACTAAACAGCTTCACCTAGTCTTGCTAAGGATCTAATCATCTACATAATTAGCCATCTCTTCAGGGAAACCTAAAGAAACAGGAGCATTTGTGGAGTATGTGACAGCTACAGAATGGAACCCCCAAGCCATTATGTCTTGACACTTGGAATAATGGAGCGGCATTCTGTGCCAAGTCTTTTAAATTAATCTGGAAATATTCAAACTTTCTCTTCGATGGCAATTGGGACCTTTAAACCAATGAGTTTGTGTTGTTTGGGTGCAAATTGTATTTAAGCCAGTTTTTCCATTATGAAATAGGTGTCATTTGTGCTCACTCCTTGTATGCAGATCACCCTGGTGGTGTCTGTGGAAATCTGCACTAGGCCAGGCTTCTCCAACAAGTAACTCCTGAGCTACTGGCAGCTCTCCAGCTACCTGCAACCAGCTCTCCTGTGTTCAGCCCAGCCTACTAAATTAGAAGCTTTTGCTTGGTTGAATTAATATAGGTGTCCCAAAATTGTGAAGCGTGTATTTGAGATGAATACGTATTTAATTTCAGAACTCATGAGCTGATGTTTTGAGGACAAATGGATTTTCAAAATATACTTAAAGCTGTTATTTGAGTGATATATCATGCAGCTATGGAAAGACTTATTATTAATATTATTACCTTGGGCCAGGGGCATTGAAACTATGGCTGTCCTGTTTTACTCATGCAGAGGCATTTCAAGTTGCTGGTAATTGTGCATGGGATGGCCACTTCTGTAATCTTGACTGACGTGGTCACTATTGCAAAACAAAAATGGTACCTCGGGATGCTTTTCATTGATCTTATTACAGAAAAGGTTGGTGACCGCTGGTTTAGACAGCATTCTAGTAAATAGTTAAGTTTCTCTGCTTTTTGCTTGGCAAATTGTACATACTGTCTGCTATTTAGCCAGTCGGCAGCTGATTAATGATTTTTTTGCCCTTTGCACATCTTTTAGGCCAACAGTATTTAATTTCTGCCATTCAGTCAGTGGTCAGGTAAATAATTAAGTTTATTTGCCATTTGCATGCCCGAAGGCAAAATGGTACATAATGTCTTCTATTTTACTTGCAGCCAGGGAAAGACTACAGTGTCCTGACA
Organism: Calotriton arnoldi; assembly: GCA_963921515.1. NCBI lineage: Eukaryota > Metazoa > Chordata > Amphibia > Caudata > Salamandridae > Calotriton > Calotriton arnoldi. The sequence goes on along the minus strand of CAWUFW010016143.1, from coordinate 271,858 downwards.
ATTTGCACCACTGTTGGACAAATAGCGCATAATGTATGCTATGCAGCCATTGGTCGGGTGCATAGTGAACTTCCTTTGCTATTTCCTTGACTGCGGGCAAAACAGTACATAATGTCTGCCAGGTAAATGGTGAACTTTCCTTTCTATTTGCCTGGCTGCCGGCCAAACATTGCAAAAACCTTACAATTTAGCCACTGTCCGGGTAAATAGTGAAGTTTCTCAGCTATTTGAGGGGCAGCTGGCCAAACAGCTCAGAATCACTACTATTTAGTCATGGGCCGGGTAAATAGCAGAGAAAATTCATTATTTTCTTGGTAGCCGGATAAATAGCCACCACCGTTTCATAACCCATGGTTTCAATTCCTAATCTATTTTTACGAATACAGCAATGCGCACTTTAAATAACCTTTATATCTATACATATAGCCACGGTTCTAGGAAAATGGTCGCATTCTAATCACCAGGGTTCGGTTTTGGATTAAGTTATAAACCAGAACAAAACGTTTGTTTACGTTAACCTTTTTCTGTTAGGCTCTTCGTTTACTGGTGGAATAAACCAACGGCATTGATTGGACTTCCCCCAGCTTCAGTAATCTACCTACCTGCCTGCCTGGGGGGCTAAAAGTAGCGCTGCTTAGAATCGTCAAGCGATGGGGTGATCCCATGTCATAAGTGGCCCAGTAACCTTACTGTAATTAGTTGGGCCGTGTCTGGAAGAACATTAAATCCGTTTGAAAGATCAACATAGAAGCTAAGCCGATATATCAACTTCACACGTGCTTCAATAGGCGAAGCGCTTTTTAAAGCTGTTTCTTTATAGCTCTATTACTAAACGCAGCAAGACTGACCTAGAAAAGTAAAAATTCCTCGGTTAATCTTATCCACTCACCTTCTAAAAGTGTCTAATCAGCGTCAATCTTATTAAGTTTGTCTCAGTAATCGTGGTGTGGCTTCCATGCAAAACAAGCATTGACAAAGCCAATAGGTATGCCTTTTATGGCTAAGCATGAAGGTATTTCTGCATCTGCTGCAGAAACTACTGATCCTGTGGTGAGGTGAGCGCGGTGTCTGTGGTGCACGCGCACCTTGGCAGGCAGCAGTTCTGTTACCATCCTGCGTTAGCCCAGTACAATGATGAAATTAAATCAACTGTGTTCATGTGTTTTCTCACAGAAAGTGTAGGGTAGACTGGGGTACAGCAATCAATGGCGTAGCAGGTGCAATGGCACCAGGGCCCTTGGGTGGCAGAGGCACACTGCACTCGAATTAAAGCTTTATTTAATTACCTTGCCAGGGGACTAGGTGGGCGTTTTCCTTGATTGCATCAGGATCCACGGCACCCTTTCTACGCCACTGGGGATAGTCGTTAATTGCACACACACATCCACTGGAATGAGATTATTAGAACTTTGTCATCATGTGTTAAGCATAAACCAAGTGAAGCTCTGGTGATAGCCCTATGTAGGATGGTACTGCTTCACTTTTAGGCTGTGTGCCCAAGTGCTGCTTCAATTTTCTCCAAATCATCTTTTTTGGTAGAGAAGGAGCCAAATGTTCCATGAATTTTAGACAGTGGCATCTTTGGCTTGAAAGATGTCCTACATAAGGGGGCTCTTGTGTTACCTCATCTGGAGACATATAATGCAGCAGTCATTCATCGGGGCTGAATCTCTGCTTTTTGCAACTACCAAGGGACGTCAAGTCATAAGTCAATCGTTTAAGCTGTTTGGAGGCCATGGCCATCAACAATGAACCTAGAAGATACACCTTTAACATTAACAGTTATCATTTTTTTTTAACTAACATTACACTTCTGATGTTGACAGTACTTGCTAATAGCTTCAAGATTCAATTTGCATATCCCCCACAGTTTGGTAAAGTCCCACTGTAGCATCTACGTACATCAAAAGAGGGGTGTGTTTCCACCCTGACTAAGAATCTATAACCCTGGAAAGCACCTCTGGCAAATCAGCTATAAAGATTAAATAACAGAGGCGCTTGAACACATCGCTCTTTGATGCCACTTACAGTCCTGTCCAGGTATTTCCATATAAAGCCTAAATCATGGCCAAGGATGGAGAAGGGGCCATTGAGTTGGTCAGTTTCCTTCATATTAGTCTATGGGGCATATTCTCAAGAACGTGCGATAATCATCGCCAAAATAGGTTAACGCAATTTCTCATTTCGCCGTCTATTGCGGGAAAATAACTCCTTGTCAACGTCATATTCACAACACGGCGGTAACATGCAATAGTCTCCCGACAACGCATCAAATGACCGCGATAAAATTACCTGGACGGCGATAAAAATTCAAACCCGAACGTGAAAAAAGTTGCGATGTGCCCAACTGCGATAAAAAGTTCCCTGATAAGCAGCGCCAGGCCTGCAAGTCACACAAGTCAGGCGGGAAAAACCACTATAAAAGCGGCAAACAAAAACACAACCAAGACACAAACAACCGCGAAGCACCATGGAGGTAGCCGGAGCAAGTACAGAGGACAACCAGAACCCCACAAGCCCCACGGAGGACCAGCCTGGGACCATCATTGGGGAGACGGTGGCAGGATTTGGGGGACCGGACACTGCACAACATGACCTGACCCAACAGCAACAGGGTGAGTAACGACCAAGGACTGGGGGGACGGGGGGAGATGGGCACAGTGGCACACATGCACAATTAAGTATAGCACATCTGCGGACAAACCATGCCCAAGAGTCACAACTCCGACCAAGAGACCAATTTACCCAAGTCTGCAATATCTCAGCACTGTATAAGCACAGAAGTGAAAGGCACACCGCCTGAAAGGGATAAGGGCCAGCCAAATCAGAGCTGAAGGGGCAACTCACCCACAATGCAGCACACACACATAGGAATCAGAGCACCTCAACATTGACAACAATGTGGTACAAACTGCAACATTCACACAACAGAACAGAGGACACAACTGCTGCCGCTTGTGTGTAGAAAATGGCCATTCGCATGTGGCATAGCAGGAAACTGTGAGATGATAATGTACAAGTACACCCTCACATCCCTGATGGTGCAGAAATGTCAACTGTCCCGCATCAAACTGGCATCTCCTCACAAACAGTCACAATGTACATTGTCATGCAGTCTGTATGTAAACTTGTACAATGCATGAACATACATGTGCATACATGTGAACACAATGTCAATCTGCATCTCCCCTTCACATTGCAGAGGGAGAATCAAAACCTCCTGCAGAGCAGACCCAACAACACAGCACTGATGATGAAGAGGACCACACCAACATCTATACCGACGCCCTCCAACAGCTCATGGACAGCTCCAGCACCCCACCTACAGCAGCAGGGCAGCCCAGCTGCATCGATGAGACCCTACCCCTGCACAGACCACACAGCAGGAAGCACCCACCACCACGGCTGTCTCCCAGGACCCCCACGACCAACACATGGCATTCCAATGCCGTGTGTTCGGGTGCCAGGAGAAGATGGCTGACCAGCTGCGGGTGGGGTTCGAACTCATGTCAGCCAAACTAGATGCCATACGTGGGTGTCTAAGTCCTATCAGGGACCACTTACAGTCCCTAACGGACACCCACTGTCCGCTCCATGCTCTCCAACAATCCATGGCTGACATCGCTGGAGTCATGACTCTGAGCCAAGAACAACTGTCTAGTCAGAGTGGCTCCAGCGATGTCAGCCGGGAGGTGGGACACATAAGGAGAATGATGGAGAGCTTGGAGCGGATGCAGGCGGAAAGAATGTTTGCCATGGCTGCACACCAGTCAGATGTAGCTGTGATCCTCCAAGCCGTGCAGATCCTCGTCATGGCATTGCCACCACAAGGCCTGGCGCAGATGAATGCTGCTGCTACTACTCCATCCACATCTCCGCCCCCTGAAGTGTCAGTGCCACACAGTGCGGCAGACATTCCACCTCCGGCCCCTGATGTGTCACTGCCACACAGTGATGCAGACAAAACACCACCACCCGCATGTGAGGCACCGGACACATCAGAGGACGAAGATGATGATGAATCGGGCTTTGTGGTAAGAATGAAGTGGTAGCATTCATCTCTGCCATATGGCCTGTTCAGCTTGGTTCTGCCCTCTGCATCATGCCCTGGAATAACACCTTCCACTGTCCCCGATACACTCAGCGACACGCACCTTGGACCTCGACATGTACTGCCATATTTGGTTTGGTTACCAATGACACAGCAATCTCACTGCAGACTGAAGTCTTCCACTCCCGATGAACTTGTCAATCCCTAAAGGACTCCGGCTGGCCCTCCACGGGGCAACATTGTAAAGTGGGGTTTGCATGGCCCTGTACTGGTCCAGCTTCAACACTCTACTGAATGTGAATAAAACATTCTAATTCACACAGATGTGTCATGGCTATGCTCAATCAAGTATGAAAGTATGGATGAATGTAGGGACAGTGATTCCACAAAAAGGTACTGTCTTGTGGTTTGTTGCCTGCCTTGTTATGTTGGCCTAGGCCTAGCTGCCATGTTGCTTTTCTTTGCGCGCGTTACACTGAGCCAGGGCTCCCTCGCCCTTTGCTCTTGCCAAGTTCTTTTGCGCTGTCTGCACTTTCTGTCTTTCACCTTTTCTCTTGTTCGATTTGGGCTCAGACTGCACAACATGTACAAGGTCGCATAACAATGTATTTCGGTTCTTCCTGATATGGCCAGTCTCGCGCACCCAGACATAACATTAGGCGCAAATGACATGAACCTTTGTGTGTCTTTAATACTGCGGTTTTACTGGCGCTTACTACACTTGGAGGAATCCTTTCCAGGGAGAAGAGCTGTGATTGTCTGCTGATGTAGTTCTGCATCTAGAGACCGAGGTATGAGGGTTCGCTAGTCAAAGCCCAGAGGTCTTCTATTTTTATAATAAACTATCTTACTGCACGGGGAGGGTGGTAATGTTATTTAGACATTTATCCACTGAGTTATGAAATGCTTTCCCCGTTTGTATTCTATGGAATGGTAACCATGCTGCTTATATTATTCATATGCATTATGCTATTAGTGCTGACACGTGTACTGTACCTTAGAGCACGTAAGTTGAAATAAATATTTTAATCTACCCTGTGTCTCTTCATACGCGCATTGTGGACAAGTACGAGTGAGTGACGAAAGAGTGTTCTTGCTTCTGCGAGTCCTGAGATAAAGATACCGTGTTCTGGGTTGTCCAATCATTGGTGCTTTGGTACTAATGGGATGCTAAGCTAGTTGGGTTGGGGTTTTGGGTGCTACGGGATATGGTAGGCAAACCACTGTATTCCGGGGTCCTATTATCCTGTGCATAGCTCTGTGTATGTGCAGAAACCCTATAACATGGCGCGGCCAACGTGGGGCAGCTTATCTGCGAGATGCTTGAGTAGTACTTGTGCTTGTCCACAAAACCCTCACGTACGCTTCCGGAGGCGCAAGTGACGGTGATACCTCCTATATTGAACGTTTTATAGGTTCTTTCAAGCTTGAAGTTATTAAAAAAGGTTACATAAATAACCCATTTTGTGCTCCCTGTTAGGTTGTCGAGTACAATTGTTTAGTTATGGCTGGTGTGGCGATAGCTGCACATAGCCGAGGACCACTCCGAGAACACCTAGGTGTATACGGAGTGCCCGATGCTGGGGTCGAGTTGGTCTTTGTGGTTCAAGCCGATCCGGCTTATCACTTTGAAGTGTTTTACACTTGGATCACTTTTGAGGCGGTGGATGCAGGTGATAAGCTGTTTCATGAATATAAACCCACCGCTATTCCTGCTGCCTATCGACCCTATACTAATCTTGAAGTGCCTCTCACGGCTTGGCAGCACCGTGTTTGGTTTAATGGCGCCCTCCCACAACCAACTACCGCAGTTCGTTTAGGCCCCTTATCCATTGAGGGGGCCACTTGGCCTGTATTGGCCGGGTATACCCCGCATCCAAATTATCTGGCATTACCGATTGCGGATCTGCGCACTATGCATACCGAACTGGTGCGAGTGCATAGAGCCTTAGTGACATACGTTACAGGTAGTCTCCATGGAGCTGCTCCTGTAGTCGCTGGCCAACCAGCTGTTGCAGCTGGAGTGACCATAAGTCCTGTCATGGTAAATTCTGTGATGGGCAAACGTCCACAAAATAAGGACGATTATCCTTACTGGCTTGCAGAAAAGTTCGATCAGATAGAAGCGGTGTTTCCACATACATCCCCAGTGGATAAACACCGCATCCTTACGATAAGTTTGCCAAAAGACTTAATCCCCGATTTGACATCATGTGAAAACTGGGGTAAGGTATTCGCAGCAGTTTATTCAAAATGTTTTGGTACTCCTTCCATGACGGTTCTACCCTCTGTAATTAAAAAAGTACAGGACGAACATGGCCCTGAAGCGGCTGTGGAATTAGGGATGAGACTAGTGGGAGTGTTTGATGTAGTAGCTGAACTGATCCTTGGAAATGTCAAGGGCGATGCTATGAACTTTCAAGTAGCGAATGCTTTGGCTTTGGTCCCAGAGTTGGACAGGCCTCGCGAATTACCGAAAATTATTGCCCGGGCTTATAAAACAATTGGAAGAAATAGCCTAGGCAACAAGCCTTTTGTAAAAATGCAAACTCAATCGCAACCACAAATTACACAAACAAAAAGTACATCTGAGAAAGATGATAGACCAGTCTTCACTAAAAAGAGTTGGAGACAGAAAAAACAGGGTAAGCAACAAAAGAAGCCGGGGTCGAGAGGCGATTCCCCAGTTTCGGTTTCTTCTGAACGTACTTATGATTTACGTGATAGGTCGAGAATTAAATCACCAGAAAGGTTTCAGAGCTCTGATACGCGTTCTCCTCGTTCTTCACAGGCCCAGACGTCGTCACAGGCTGGTGGAGGAGGACGGCAAGATAGAGGAAGGGGCCGAGAGGCTCCCCAGGAGCGAGACCAACCTCGACAACAAGTCAGAGGGAAAGCAGAAGACTTTCACCTTTCTCGACCGCAATTTCAGAAGAAAAAAGTTGCCGCTGTAACAGCGAAATATGCCACAGACCGTGAGAACGAGACTCCTGAATTGGACGTGGGCAGTGACCCTCCTAGACAGCGCCGCGGAAGTTACCATAGTGCGGGAGGCGCTACGTCCTCATATGGAGGCGACAGCAACTGAAACATTCGTTACTGTAGAGACAGCTGACACCAGAGTGGCACCCCCTGACAGACTGTACAACATAGTCATCCAAATTGAAGGTGATATACCGCGTGAAATAACAGGGATTTTTTGGGAAAATCTAACCTCTTCATATGACATTTTGTTAGCAGAGGTGGATTGGCCACCCCCATTCGTTCTCGCTGCACATGAAGGAGAGGAGGTAATCCTTCCAAGCTTTTCAAGGCATGTCCCAAAAGACAAAGCTGAAGCACTTGCAGCTGAGTGGGCTGTGTACCTGGCTCCAGCGTTATACCGCAACCATGTGGGATGGGATGTAGAATCACCTCCCCATGCAATACCTTTGCGGTCACTACCGCAGCCACAACCCCAATATCCCATCAAATGGCAGGCAAAAGGCCCCGTCTCCGAAATTCTGACACAGTTGGAATATCAGGGAGTAATCGAACCATGCGTATCACCTATGAACAATCCCCTATTCGTGGTTTCTAAACCCGATGGATCGTACCGCTTAGTTTTGGATTACCGGCATTTAAATTCTCATTGTCGGAACTTTGCGGTGCAGAATACACACAGTTCTGCGCTTGTAGACAGTCTTGTTCGTAAAAAATACAAAACGACACTTGACCTTTCAAACGGTTTCTACACGCACAACCTAGCCCCGGAGAGTGGTCAATGGACTGCATTCACATCCGGTGGTAAATTATTCCAGTTCCGGCGTTTACCCATGGGCTACAAAAATAGTCCGGGTGTATTCGCCGCCCGTGTTGTCTCTTTGCTAGACAGCATAGACCAAGATGCATGTTCGTACGTTGATGACATTTATCTGACGGACGACGAATTATTTCCGCATCTGTCCCGTGTGGACCGCATTATTCTTGAATTTGCGGAGCAGGGTTACAAATTTAACTTTGCTAAGTCACACATTGCTGAATTTACCGTTCTGTTCTTGGGCTATGAGCTCAACAACGAAGGTAAGGGCTTAGCCCCCATTTCTTGGAAAAATGTGCACATTTGTGCCCCCAAATACTCTGAAGAAACTTCAGTCTTTGCTGGGTTTCCTGAATTTTGGGCGTACTTACATTCCCGAATATGCCCAGCGTATCAAGCCTTTGTATGCTTTGATACAACCTACTTATTCAAGGTCTTGCTGGCTGCCTGAGCATACCTTGATTCTGCAGTCTTTGCAGACAGACCTATTGGAGTCTAAATATCTTTTGACTCGTGATAACCACACAAACCTGGTGATTAGAATAATTCCGGGGGCGGTGGGATTCACGTACTTAACCTTTAATGAAGGTGATACAGTACCCATCGCATACAAGTCGCATCTGTACACTTCCGCTGAATTGCGCTTTACATCTGTCGAAAAAGTTCTAACTGCAGTGCAAATGGCGATTCTAAAAGAACACGCACTGGCACAGGGAAAGCGAATTCTGGTGGTAACACCCTGTCCTGCCCTAGAGGCAGTAACAAAGGCAAGTGTACCGAACTCAAAAGCAATGCATCCCCGTTGGATACAATGGGCTACAGCCTTGACGTCATCAGACGTCACCTTTATTTTCGATTCTTCTCTTCAGACTCAGGAGTTCTTACAGTATGAATTCGTTCATCCTCCTCCTCTGTTTATATTGCCGCTTGAGGATTACAAATGTGTGATCTACACAGATGGTTCGGCGCAACCGGCCACTGGGTCCAAGCACGCTTATTCAGCTGCATGTGCTATTGTTGCGGGTTCCTTTGTAAATGGAACGTTCAAATCCTCTGTAGTGCACACTCGCACACTTGGAGATAGTACCGCACAATTGGCCGAGCTGCATGCATTGCTACTTGCGCTTGAGTTCGCTTCTCAGGATGAGACTACTCTTATTGTATGTGATTCCTTCTACTGTGTACAATCTTACAATGACAATCTGTTTTTCTGGTCGAAAAATGACTACAAGGACGCAAAAGGGAGCACAATTAAGCATAAAATGCTTTGGGTTCGAGTGGCAGAATTGCAACAACGTCTGCCCCTCACACAGGTGGTTCACACCTTAGGCCATCAGCGGGTGGGCGCACACGCTATTGGTAACGATCTGGCAGATGAAGCTGCCCGTTCGGCAGTAGTCACGTGTTCAGTAGCAGCGGTTACCAGGTCCATGTCTAAAATTGACTCTGTTATTCTAGCAGCTATTGCTGCAACAAAGGAAGGTGTTAATTACCCTACAGGTTTTCCTTCCAAGTATTCTTACAAGTTAAGTCCCGAACAGGTTCCTTATGTAACAATACCTGACGTTGGAGATCGGCTGATCCCCAACGCGGACCGCAGGAGTGCCTTGATATCAGCTGCACACGAAGGCATGGCTTCTGCTCATGCAGGTGTGTCAGCTACAGTTTCCATCTTGCAGCAGCGTTATTGGTGGCGTGGATTGTATAAAGACACCCGTGCTTTTGTGCTTTCCTGCGACGTTTGTCAACAGATTAAGCCTTCCACGGTAACACGCCCTCCACAGACCCCGCTCTGCATTGCTAACAGACCCTTTGGGTGTGTTTACTTGGATCACTGCGGTCCATTCTCATCAGACACTGCCTATAAATACATCTTAGTAGCAGTGGACTCGTGCACACGGTTCCTCTGGGTCTGGCCACAACGTAGTGCTGACGCTCGAAATGTAATCAGGGATTTGCGTGTCTTTGTGGGAATTTTCGCATGCGGCACCTTCCATTCGGACCAAGGTCCGGCGTTTGCCTCTAGGGCTTACAAGGATGCAATGGCTTCGCTTGGGGTGCGGGTGAAATTTTCGTCTCCGTATAGGCCTGAGGGCAACTCTATCGTTGAACGAATGAACCGTGACTTAAAGCAATCCTTAACAGCTAGAGTTATAGGTACTGGCAGGAACTGGCTGGCCCACTTGTATACCGTTCAGCGTGCACTTAATAATCTCCCTAGAAGACCTCTGGGTGGGCGGACCCCATACGAAATGCTCTTTGGCATAAGAATGTTTGTGCCTGACCTTGAGGGTCCAGACATCGCGGCGCAATCCGCCAAGTTTGATGTAGATAATCATTCTGCTATGTTACAGGACTTACAAGAAGCCCGAGACAAACTTGCAACTACACATTTGCCTTCAGCCACAGATCCTGCGTTGCAGATTCCGGTAGCCGGCTGGCTTCCAAAGGTTGGAGAACTGGTTCGAGAGAAGGTTGAAAACAAAAAAGAATTCGGCCCCTCTTTTCGTGCACCGGTTCCAGTTCTGGGCTTGAAGGGAACACGTACAGTCATTTTACCACCGCTTCCTGGTCGCAAGGAGAACAGATACATCTCAGTGGAAAATGTCAAGCTACAGCGCCTGGCCGATCCTGAATAGTGTCACACCAGCGGTCTCTTGTCCTGCCATTTATCGGACATATGTTCGTGGCCCATCTACACGAACGGTCGCTGATGCTGTAATTGAGATGGTTGATTTGCCTGAATCCTCTCCTTTGCCTGAAACTATAATTGATCCCCAACTCTCCACCAACATCGACGAGGACGAGTATACCTATCCTGCATCTGAATCGGTGGCGCATCAACCAACAACGCCACTTGGCCCGACTCGTTATTCCTTTGATTCGGATTCCACTTCTTCAAAAGTCCCATCCAAGTTCAGTATTTTTGTATCCTGGTTTAGAGACAATTTTTTGATTCCACCCTGGACATACATCTGGTTGGTACTTTTCTTGATTTTTTTGTTCATGTCCATTGGCTTTGTCACAGTGTTTTTTCTACTAATCAATGGTCACTATTTACCTGAACGCTCTGCTGTAGACTATGTTTCTGGAACTTTGGCTCCTCATTCCTCGTCTCACATCATGAAGCGTGACCACACATTTGTGAACATTTCAGCTTTTCCAGTTGCTGATGGCATCGTATGGGATGCAGTGAACTATCAAATCCATGGTCCGACGGAAATTATTAATGTACCTAATGTCCTTCGTGTTTCAATGGGTGATGTAGTAAAAAATAACATTCATTCTGATGATTGGGATGTGCATGCCGTTGAAGCATTGTTTGCCGATTTAAAATATTATGCATCTTTTAATGCTGAAGATTTATATATGAATTCTGCGAATTATGCCGATTTGTATTGTTACCAACATTGGGGTAATCATTTTCTCCATAAGCCAAGTGCCCTGCGTAGTTCTGTTAACTACACCCAATGGGAACATTGTCCAAACCCCTTGCCAGGTAGCTCACAAACTCTTCGAAATAAGTTTACCTATTTTACTGATTTTAATCGGTCAAACCCCGCATCCTATTATTTTAGACTCAATACCACGTCAACTCAGAAAATTATGTTAACACACACCAAATTGCTTTATTCGGGTTCCTTTTTAAGTGCCCTAGCAGTGGGTGGTTATGAGTACTGGGAGGATACAGTAGATTTGAAATCTATTTGGGGCTCCAAGCCATGGCAGGTACAAGGAACCGAGGCATTGCACCGTGCTTGCCTTATCCCTACCCAAATTATGTTCCTAAATGATTCTATTTATCAGACTACGTGTTGGGGCTTAGCTACCACTAAACAATTAAACACGCCCTCAATTCCATCCCTGTCGAGTTTTCCCAATGATAGCTCACGTCATAACCTGTCCCTGGCGACCCTACAGGCTCTGTTACAGAATAATTCGTTTAATGTTTCCGAAATCGATCTGTCACCCTGGTTGGTATGGCCTATATCATCTAATGCATGCCAAATGCGTTTTCACGACTCAGGTACTGGCTACACACAGGATAGGCCTGATCCGAGATTTACTGCTTCTCGTACTATCACTACATATTCTGTTGGTAAATTATGCAAACAATGGCTACAACATTCGTCCCTTGATTCTGTTAAACAACATTTGTCCCTCCTTTCAGGCACTATTGATCTGTCCGACTTTGTTTTGGGACCTCGTGGTCCCCGACCTAAGAGATTCATTTATGAAACGTATAATGAACTCTGGAAGCTGTCACAAATTGAAGCTGCTTCCCGTCTTCGGGAAATAGATCAAGCAAATTTGGAAAAGGTGCTTGCTGTTGTTGACAATAGTATTAATACCCTGTCTTCTCGCATTTACACTTTAGAGAATATTGTGTCCTCTGTTGTTGATATTGTATAAGATGATGTTTCTGTGTTATATCATGGTCAGAATCAATTGCGCTCAGTTATGCAGTTTGCATGGACTTTACAAACGCTCAAGTTAGGTAAAGTTCCTTGGCATTTTTGAACACCTCTGCCTTGTTTCTACCTTTTAATTTAACTGACAAACAGCAATTCATGTCCATGAAAGATGCAACTTACACTTTATTACATATCGAAAAGATGGATCCTTTGCCGTTCTCTGTTGCAGAACTCGATTCTGCTGTGTGGCTAGTTCATGGGGTTATCGCTTTACCTTTTTCCTTGTTTGAATTTGACTCGTGCATGAAACATTATCCTGTGGGCCGTTACCAGCCCTTGGGCAGTGCTTTCCTGCATGAACTCTGGTCCTTGCCTTTCATGTATAAATGCCTTCGGGACGGCAAGGAAGTCTTTCTCACGGGGAGTCCTGCGACTCGACTATGGGTCATTCGCTTATTTGTAAACACATTAAATTGCATGGCTCATGTAGCGTTTCCGCTCCTAATCTTGCTTGTGTGCTGAAAGGTATTCCTGCTCCTGTTATTTCTCCTACTTTCACTCTCCTTTCCAATGGTAGTTATTTACTTTTAAATAACGAAAACTGTTGTGGCCTGCAGGCTGGCATTCCTTACATTGTTAGTAAATATCAAAAGGAGAGGGAGGAATAAAGTAGACTAGTTCATTTCCCCAAGGGATATGATAATAATCAAAAGGAGCTAGCTAAACGAATAAACAAATACTCTGGAGATGTATGTCTGGAAAAACAATTTTGTTTTGTATGAAGGCCCTCACCCACCAACCTGGTTGGTGGCATGCTTCATCATCGACGGAGTTCCCGTAACGACCAAGTAGGTGGTACTGTGGGTTCTAGACTGTGACGAAAGTGTGACTGAAAGTCGAACCCCCGCCGGGGACTCATGGAGTCAGTCTCTTAGACTATAAGAGCACGACTTTAGAGGAAACCATCCTCTTACATTTCTCGCACCATAGCGTGTGCGGCACATAGGAGCCTGTACATTCTATAGACCCCTCTTTTAATTCACAATACACATACCGGTCCTGATGAAAGCCAGTTTTTACCACAAGGCCTGGCTGAAACTAGTTGACCTCACTGGATATAAGGGGCAATAATCACCCCAGATAATATCCATAGCCTTGCTTTTTAATACTGCCATGAGCCCATGAATAAAATTCCCTGGTGGACCTTGGGACTCATTGGACAGTTTTTATTTTCACACTCACCACAGCTATTACTGCACACTCACTTTACAAAATCCGCTCCGCTGCAAGCAGACGTCGCAGCACACCCGGGGTACATTCGGTACCATCGGGTGGGGCCCGATGATGAAGCATGCCACCAACCAGGTTGGTGGGTGAGGGCCTTCATACAAAACAAAATTGTTTTTCCAGACATACATCTCCAGAGTATTTGTTTATTCGTTTAGCTAGCTCCTTTTGATTATTATCATTCCTTACATTGTAACAGTTTCGCACAGGGTTGTTTGCTGCAAAAATGTGCTTTTTCCTCCCCCTCATGGCAAGGTTGATATCTCTATTTGGCCTTCCATCCCTACCATGGAGGCAGATTTTAATAGACTGAGCAGAATAAAGGCACTATTATTGAACGAGGAAGTTATGCTCACGTCCGCCCGGGAGACATTCATTCTCCAGGTGGCGAGTACCCACAGTGAAATACAGGCCCTTTTGAACACTAATCTCCCCCAACATTTTGGGGAGTTAATTCATCGTATTTTTAACGCATCTAACACTGAGGGTCTGGTACACTTTTTTAAAGTCGTGGGGTCTGGTTTGGTGTCCTCCTTCCAAACTATTTTTGGTGTCATCCCGGCATTTATTCATTCTATTTTTTCCAGCGTCTTTGGCGGTTTCCCGTTGATCATCGCTTTGGCGGCTGGTGTCCTGCTATTAATTTGTTTTCTGCGCAATGGCTGCTCCCCGATGGGACCTGCTCGATCCGGACCGCCTCCAGCTGCTCCGTGAGCGCCTTTTGGCTGGTTTTGGTGTCTTGCCATTGGCGACACTGAGTGTGTCATATACTCTTTCTTTTCGCTTTGCGTATTTCACTTGCGTGCAACCTGTAATGACTTGTGTCCGCTGTCCTTTCACCTGGACTTTGGATTATTGCCTCTCCAATTCGTCATTGTCTGTTCCGGATTTTGTTCAGTTGATGGGTCCCTTAGAGGCCCATGAGCAGGACTGTTCCGTTGCCGGCTGTATGGCGCGTGCGGCTGCACTGGGGATTTTGGCGCAATGGGATATCTGGGCGGCTGCCCAGGATCTCCTACAACAAAGCTGTTTCGTTTATCACGCAAGTTGTCCCGCATTGCTTTTGGATGCTCCCTCTGCTGAGGAGCATTCCTGCTCTTTTGATCTCATGGATTGGATGGCATCTATGTTTTTTGACGATTCCAATGATGTCCTCTTGGAGGGTATGGCTTTTTTCTGCACTTACACTTTCATGGATTGACCTGTCCTTCGCCGTGTGGGCGCTCCCTGTGCTCAACTGGATGTGTTTTTCTCTATTGGACCTCTGTCTTGGCCGCCGGACTGACCAGGGGAGGGTGTCTTGTGGTTTGTTGCCTGCCTTGTTATGTTGGCCTAGGCCTAGCTGCCATGTTGCTTTTCTTTGCGCGCGTTACACTGAGCCAGGGCTCCCTCGCCCTTTGCTCTTGCCAAGTTCTTTTGCGCTGTCTGCACTTTCTGTCTTTCACCTTTTCTCTTGTTCGATTTGGGCTCAGACTGCACAACATGTACAAGGTCGCATAACAATGTATTTCGGTTCTTCCTGATATGGCCAGTCTCGCGCACCCAGACATAACATTAGGCGCAAATGACATGAACCTTTGTGTGTCTTTAATACTGCGGTTTTACTGGCGCTTACTACACTTGGAGGAATCCTTTCCAGGGAGAAGAGCTGTGATTGTCTGCTGATGTAGTTCTGCATCTAGAGACCGAGGTATGAGGGTTCGCTAGTCAAAGCCCAGAGGTCTTCTATTTTTATAATAAACTATCTTACTGCACGGGGAGGGTGGTAATGTTATTTAGACATTTATCCACTGAGTTATGAAATGCTTTCCCCGTTTGTATTCTATGGAATGGTAACCATGCTGCTTATATTATTCATATGCATTATGCTATTAGTGCTGACACGTGTACTGTACCTTAGAGCACGTAAGTTGAAATAAATATTTTAATCTACCCTGTGTCTCTTCATACGCGCATTGTGGACAAGTACGAGTGAGTGACGAAAGAGTGTTCTTGCTTCTGCGAGTCCTGAGATAAAGATACTGTGTTCTGGGTTGTCCAATCATTGGTGCTTTGGTACTAATGGGATGCTAAGCTAGTTGGGTTGGGGTTTTGGGTGCTACGGGATATGGTAGGCAAACCACTGTATTCCGGGGTCCTATTATCCTGTGCATAGCTCTGTGTATGTGCAGAAACCCTATAACAGTACTCCCTGGGTAATGCTATCAGTGCGCATGTGTGGCCGTGACCCAGATAGGCAGTGAGACACACATTGTCATTCAAACCAACACTCATCACAGTTGAATACAAGTGAAGGTGCGTAGACTTTATTAGCATATGCGTGTCAGTACGGGCAAGATTAGTGCCACAACATGCAGACCAATGCAGCAGTATGTCAGAATGAGGAACGTTGCCAAGCGCCGCTGACCACTCCGGGGGAGTGCCTCACCTTTCACAGGTGTGTGTTGTTCGGCGTTGTTGTCCGCACATGTATTCGGAGTCCAGGCAAATGCAGCCATGTCCACTGTTGTCGTGGGATATGTGACTAGATCTCCAAGATGCAACAAGGTGTTGGGGCATGTGCAATGGGTTCAAATCTGTTGTGGCTGCAGGTACGTAGTTACTCGTCCATAAAAGCGATTGCAGCTTCGTAGGCTATAATTTCCAACATGAGCTTGATGGAGCAAGGACTCGAGCATGAGACTTGCTCGGAAGCAATCCGATCGTTTTAACTCACTAACGAATTACTAACAACGTGTTTTGTGATTAATAATACGCATTTCTTTACACGCGGGAGAAAATGAAGCTTGCTTATGTGTTTTCTAACTGCAATAACATGAACAAAGGACTAAGATGCATTCTAACACGGGATCTTTACTGCGCATGCGTCTACTGCATCTACGTAGTATGATGTATTAACGCTTGGAGGGAAATTCTGGCGCTTGCGCAAAGAACTATAAAATGGCCGCTTGAAAACTCATATGCATGGCACCTGCTTGCTGAAATTAGAAAATAAGTTCTATATTAACGCAAATGCAGAAAGGGAAATAATAAATGGTATGGGCTAGAGTAGAGGTTGGTGGTATACAGTGAAATCATTTATTTTTGAGAATAACATTTTTCCTTTTGACTTTATTATTAGTGCGTATTTGGGCCTGTCAAATTTGTCTGAGTCGAGCAGACTGACGTTGCGCGACGCATGCGCCCTGGCGAGGAAGTACGAAAAGATGACTAAGGACTTGTCACACGTCCAAGGTCGGCAAAGATGTGCCCTGGGAACATGAGGGTGAAGAGTTCATATGAAGGAACTTTATTCAAGAGATCGCTACATTTGTATTAATAAAGTTTAAAGATGTATGGGAAAGGAAGTGCGGAATAAAAGTTTGAGGGGAGGAGTTTTGAAACAAAGGTTTAAAGAAATAAGTGAAATATAAGCATGGTGTGATGATCATCCCCCTCGCCTGTCCAATCAGAAGTTAGTATTTTGTAAAATTGAAACATTAATGGGTGGTACATGGTAATAGAAAGGTATAATTGAAGTAGTTTAGTTAGTTAGTTAGCTAAGCTTGTTGGGAGCGGAAGCAGCAGAAACAAATTCGGAGCTTGGGATGCTGTTGGTGCTGGGGTGGTGCTGATGCTCTGAAATGCTGATGAAGAAATCGAATGCAGAACCATCTACTTAATTTGGGTGGGTTAGAAAGAAGATCGCGGAAGAACCATGAGGAGGAAGAGAGTGTCAGAGAGGGGTGCGACGTAATCGTCGGTATCTGGAGAGGTGATGTATCCTGTCCTGATTCCTGTCCTGAAGTCTTTGTCTCCTGATCTGTCCTGGGGACCCTTACCAGCCCTTTGGCCAGGGGGTTGGTCTTCACACCATACTTGGTAAATATAAAATTCATCGTCTTGATAAATGCTCTTCTCTCTCTCTATCCTCTTCTCTCTGAGTATAGTTGTTGTGTGGATCTGAATTATTATAACTATTGAAATTTTATTGAATTGGCACTCTTGTGAATAAGGGTGTTTCTACTGAAACGTTTTAAGATGGTTCACAACCAACTAATTTAGATAAAGATTTGTAAAACTTACCGAGTCTGTGATTATTTTATTTAATCAAGAAATGTATAATAAGTCATGTTAAATATCACCATCAACTAGTTCCACCTAATGGTCCATTGACCAGAGGAAAGAACTATTTGATCAGTGAAAGGTTTAGTTAGAGAAGAAATAACTAGATCTTGGGGTATGAGAATCATTAAATCTAAAAGTTCCAGCGGTCTACTTGGTGTTTAGTGGAAGCAAGTTTTATGGGCCCAGGTGAGTATATGGTAGTGGAGTATCTGTTGTTAGTACGCCGCTGGATCAAGCTCGTTGTCGACTTCATCAAACAGGACGGCGAGGCCATCCATTAGCAGGTCCGGACAGATGTGCTGCGTCCACCCCCTTTCACCAATTAGCACTACAGCCCAATAGGGGAGCGGTTCAATGTGGTCACTGCACACGAGGAGTTGTGCAATCTCCCAGGTCCAGCTACCAGCATGTATGCCAAGTATCAAGGCATCCCATAAACGGGTATCACGGTGACACTCCTGGTCATGGGCCAACAGGGGGTGCACACACATGTCAAAATCCAGTTCAGCTACCATCCTGTTGGATAGGCAGACATCCATGGACCACTCGAATATGCACGATCGACAATGCAACACAGGCTGAACGCAGGTGACGTTGGCAAGGCGGAAGCTTAGCCGGTAACTGATCCGCAGCACTGCCAATGGCAGTGCCCCCAGTAAATGCAGCATACGTGCACGGTACAGTTCCACGTGACAGGGGTTGTGCATGTGTCCGGGATGTTCTGCCATTGCGCTAGTTGTTCTGGTTGAAGCAGCACTGTTCTGACCTGCGCCAGTTCTGTGGATGAAATGCCACAGCTCGGATCAATGAGTTGTTTTAGTGTGCAACGGTTGTACGCCTGGGATGTTGTGGGAGTAAGTGTGAAGGCCATTCCATGCAAGATAACTTCGAGCAAGGACTTCTGTGTGTGGGGAGTGTATACATTGGTCTTTCGTCGGGCTGTGCGTAGTGTGGGAGTCGACATCAGCTGCTATAGTATCTGTCAGGGGGTGCCGGGCACATGCAATTCCGAGGTCGGAGGTGCAGATGTGCTTCCGCCTGATAGTTCAGACAAAGGAGCTTTCATCCCTAATGTTAGTTTCTCATCTGCTTGCATTCAGGAAATGTGAAGTGGCTTGTTGGGGGTGGGGTGGGATGTGTGCGATTTTGGGATTCATGTTTGACATGTCTTGCATGTGGCAAATGTGCGGCATCACTGTGTGTTACGTTGCCTCACAGCCGCTCCTCCCTCCCCGAGCCTATTTACTTGTGCGCGCAGCGCGGTTGCATCACTTGCACTCCTACGGCACACCATTGTCATGCCTGTCTGCGCATGTCCACAAGCCTGACAACGACACTGTGATGTTGTTCGTTGAAGGTGGGTGGCCACGTGAGTGTAGGCCTATGGTAAGGATAGGGCGGACACAGATGTAGAGTCCATGCGTGGCTGAACTCGCGCTGCGAGTAGGTCTAGGCATTTTGCTCTTGCTGCGGCATTACAGATACACACAACAATTGGCATGTATGAGCCAAGACCCCGAGTGGTCTTGCGCTCCTTCATTTCTCCGTTCGTGTGAGCCCGCCCTCAGGGTGCATGCTACATTGCCACATTGTCGATTGCGGGCAGGGTGACGCCGACATTACAACAGAGACACACGCATTAGTTACTTCCTTGTCCAGGCCAGAACTGAACCACGCCCAGAGCCCCGGGCAAATCCTTCACACCCCTACGCTGGCCTGGCATACGCTGGCCCAGCCCACTCCGCTTACACTTACAGGGGGGGATGACAGAGCTACGTGTCCAAGGTCTTAGACACTGCCTGAGGTGACATGGTTGCGTCCGCAGTCCACAGCACAAGGTAAGGTGGTAGAGCCCTGGCCAATCATGCATACATAATGACCACAAGGACACACTTAGATAGATAGTGGAACTGGCTACGGGCACGTGCACCCGGCCACTTTTTATTGCCAGGGTCACATGTCCAGTGACGCCTGTGCTGGATGGGTGTGGGGTGAGTGTAAGCCAGCATTCAGGGAGTGGTTGTTGCTGGCAACAACTAGAACAGTGATCTTCGTATTACACACACAGATTCAATCATAAAGGGTCCATGACTTGCAGTGCCCTGAGGTAGGGGCACCAGATCTGGAATAAGACACAAAAGATTCAAACATAAAGGGTCCATGACTTGTGGTGCACTGAGGTAGGGGCACCAGAGATGAGCGTGCTCATGTGAAGTGATTGTTAATCATTGTGTCCCTTCGGGATATTCCCGCTGCAGCTGCAGTGGGGTGTGGTACACCTGCCTCATCTTCATCATCATCGTCCCAGGTCTTCCCCACTGCCTGAGGTGACATTGTCGCGTCAGATGTCCACAGCACAAAACTCAATCATAAAGGGTACATGTGTTGTGGTGCACTGAGTTAGTGGCACCTGAAGCGCTCAGCAGGTGCGCAGCCTGCGATGATACATCGTCCGGGCGGGCCGCACTGATAGCAATGTCTGTTGCCTACTGGCCTGCGCCATTAATGAATCAAGACTGGAAACGAATTGTGAGCCCTGCGGACCGCAGTGTAGGCCGGAGGCAGCGGTCAGCAAGGGCCCACAGCCAAGTGGCGATGACTTGTGGTGCACTGAGTTGGTGGCACCTGAAGCGCTCAGCGGGTGCGCAGCCAGTGATGATGCGTCATCCGGGTGGGCCACACTGGAAGCAATGTCTGTTGCCTACTGGACTGCGCCATAAATAAATCAAGACTCAATTTGAATTTTGAGCCCTGCTGATGCAGTGTGGGCCGGAGGCAGCAGTCAGAAAGGGCCCACAGCCACGTGGCGATGACTTGTGGTGCACTGAGTTGGTGGCACCTGAGGCGCTCAGCGGGTGCGCAGCCAGCGATGATGCGTCATCCGGGCGGGCCACACTGGAAGCAATGTCTGTTGCCTACTGGACTGGGCCATAAATAAATCAAGACTCAATTTGAATTGTGAGCCCTGCTGACGCAGTGTGGGCCGGAGGCAGCGGTCAGAAATGGCCCACAGCCACATGGCGATGACCTGTAGTGCACTGAGTTGGTGGCACTTGAAGCGCTCAGCAGGTGTGCAGCCAGAGATGATGGCGTGTCCTTGCAGGTCAGGATTGGATTTGATTTGAGAGCCCTGCTGACCGCAGTGTGGGCCGCAGACAGTAGTCAGCACACACATAACTCCGCGGTGCTGTGCCGCTGGGTGTGCTGGGGGCCTGTGTCGCGGACGCCAGCGATCGCCTGAGGAGGCTGGCGGTAATGGTGGCGGACTCGTGGCAGGGTGAGGGGAGCCTCCCTGGCAGACGTGTTGGCCATCCGGGAAGTGAACCACGCCCAGAGCCCCGGCCTATTTATTCACACTCCTACGCTGGCCTGGCGTATGCCGGCCCAGCCCACTCCGCTTACGCTTACAGGGGGGGACGACACGGATACATGACCGGGGTCTTCCCCACTGCCTGAGGTAACATGGTTGCGTCCACTGTCCACAACACTACAAACACCAGCAGTATATGTCCACATGGACATGTCTGTGCTCTGCATACTGTAGTCTGTCCAGCACATCACCGCCACACTTGGCATTGTGTACATTCTTATTCATGGGTGACTTGCCTCCTTCACACATACTTGGTTCCCACCTCGCCCCACATTCTGCAATTGTGTGGCTGAGGGACCATGCCATTTTGGGAAGGTCAGCTGTCTTGTTCTGCGCTGCCTCGGTGGAAGTCCGGGGAGGGGGGGTCCTGGGGGTGGTGGCGGTGGCTGTTGTGGCCCTCTTGGGTCTCTGAGCTGCATGGTCAGTAGCTCCATGACATGTGTTGGTCTTCAGATGTGGCTCTGGGCTGGGCTCCCTTTCATGCTGCAGGTTGTCGTCCTGCTTTACACCAGTAAAAGGCAGGTGTTAAATCCCTGCTGCTAACGCGCCTTATCGCCTGTTTTTGGGTCGCATCGCAGATCTGGCTGGTCGTTGAGAATTTCGCGAAGTGGTGTTTTCATGTGTTTTTGCACTGGAACACCTGCTCTACATATCATTAGTGTTAGTTGTCGCTCTCATCCGTGGCGATAATTTTTGCGGCAGCTATCGCTGGGAAACTGGCGTTATCGGCAGTTTTCACCTGCTTGAGAATAGGGCGATAAATCTATCGCCACTTTTGCGGCACTAAAGTGCCGATAAATCGGCAATGAGTCCTTGAGAATATGCCCCTATGTTTTATGTGATCGAACGTGGTTATAAAACCGATGCAACATAGTGAAGCAGACGGCTTCCCAGTCCCACTGGTCACTAAATTAGACACAACACTGGTATTATAACTTGTAGAAGTACAGAGTCAATATCCTACCTGGAACTTGAAAAGAGATCCTTCAAGCTTGCCCGTTTCAATAGATGCAGGTGTTAAACTCTTTGCTTGAAGGATCTAGCACTGAGAGCAGTTGATATAACAGCGAATCATGGCTATTTTGAAGATTTATGAGGCTACGAGCATAGACAATATACGAGTCCTCTTACTTAGAACATTAGACTTAAACTTCACTATATGTACATTGTGCAATTACAGACATATGGAATAATATGAAAGCTTTTCAGGTGACGTCACTGATGATTATTTTTTTTGCGTAGTGGACATCAGTTCGTAGGTTTTTGATCCCACAGCTGTACACACATCGTGGTTATGGTAATGTGTTGAAGCTGCAAGTGGTTAGTTTTACCTGAATTGCAGTTTATTAAAGCATACACAAATGCATGTAGTTCATGTCATTATACCTACTTTGCACTGTGAGTTGTGCAGTGACTCCAGGCTGTGCATTCATGCAGTCTTTAACACTGAAAGTTACAGTAGTAGACTCTGTGGCACAGGTCTCTAGTTACCACCTCTGTGCAGGTGAATCAGTATTAGCTTATTGGTCCTAGGAAAGAGGTCTAAGCCCTGAGTTTATAGAACAGAGATATCATCTAGGTTACACAAATCAAAGATATCCCTTTGGCTGGGCATATCTCTATGCTTAGGCATCAGTACCTCAAGATATGGAGATTTTAAAGCGTTACATAGATTGTACTGACTCAGACTTTAGACAGCAGCTCTCTACAATGTTACAAAGATCTCAAAGGCTCAGGCCTTGTATACGCATACCGCAAAGCCTAGAATGCAGTTGTTAAGGGTACAACAATAGTATAGGCCCAGGCCTTCAGATCTGTCTACTTGGTTACAGTGATTGTTAAAGTTCAGTCTTTAGAAAGCAGGGCTGTCTGAAATGTTACAAACAACCTCACAAAGGAGGCACAAGGAGGTGTGACTTTTCTGCACCTAACTTATCACCAGGCACACCAGCAACGATTGGGGGAAAAAGGCTGGCCTCACTTAAGGGACCCTTCTTATCTTTAACAACAGAGACTGACAATTCATCTTCCTTCACCCCCCCCATCGATATCATTTGGGGGTAGCCGGGGGTCGAAACTGTGATCTCTAGTTTGCTCCCTGCTACTCCTGGCACCTCCTTTGCAACCCCTGGCCTCGGAGGAGAAAAATGTTTTGCCCCCTCTGAGGCCAGGGGTCGTAAAGGAGGTGCCAGGAGTAGCAGGGATCATGCTAGAGGTCACAGCTGCGACTCATGACTAGCCCCAAATGACGTCCATGTCACCCCCACCATCTACCAAATGGCTGTGCTGTCTAATCAACTGCCCCACCCAGCAAAAAGACCTACCTGAACTTCTAAAGGAGTACTCTCTCCTCTAGTCCGATTTCACTGCCTATGCCAGCATCTCCATCTTGTGTACATTACTCTGGTTTACTCATACACACAATGCATGTACCATACAGGCCACACACACATAACATACACTAAAGATGTTAGCTTTAGGATCTGGGTTAGCGCATAGAAGCAGAACATTAACCTAGTGTGACAGTAGGCATCCACTCCTGTCACATCTACTGATTCCACAAAATACAGTACACTGCAACTACCACTGTACATGCTAAACCCATGACAGGGATTGTGGCTCACTGTCAGTCAAATGAGGGCATGCTTAATATGCCCCTCCAGGTCACATGACAGGTTCTGGACTTCACTCATGTCAAGGGGAAGGCCATAGCCAGAACAAGGGCATATTACAAAATAAGAGAACCTTAATGTCATGCAATAGCTGCTGGGTTGATGCTGTCTAGCTTAAAACATGAGAGGCAATGTAGGAACCCAGTGCACTGTACTAGGTTTCTGGGAGGTCAAGCAGTGAGTCATTCAGTTGTAGCAACATCTCTAGGTGATGAAGTTCACTTGAGGTGAAGATAAATCTTAGAACCAACCTACTGACTATGAATTGTTAATGTACATGTGTGCACAGAAAATGCCTCATACTCCCCAGCAACCTTTTCTCTCAGTACCAGGAGTATCTGTCCTGGCGTGGAACAATTGGACCAACTATACCATGAATTATTTGTCAACAAGTGAAGATGAAGAGTTAACACCAGAAAAAATGGGAACTATATTGCTGCACTCCTTAGGGCATGAAAGACAAATGATTTCTAGGCAAATGACTAAGGGAGAAATAGTTGTACAGGAGAGAGTAATGTATATTTAGATACACTGGTGGATTTATATGCACATTATGAACTTAAAGTGTGTATTGCCCCTAATCAGTATATGTTTTCTGCAGGAAGCAAGGAAAAGTAGCGTTCTAAGATGATTAGGTGTCTTGTTTGAAAAAGGTATCCCTCACATTTAAATTTGGAAGTTTACAAGCTAATTTGGTGCAGGTTCAGAATATCAGGCATGCTAAAACTACAACTGTGCAGGAGGAAATATTGAGAAGTTGAACAAAATGTGCAATAAAAAAATTAAATTGGGAGATCATACAGTAAAGATAAATTTGGTTTTTAGGTTAAAATACAATGCTTTAATTGATACTTTTAAATAACAATAACGTCATTTTAACTAACCCCGGGAGGAGACCTTCGCTCCGCCCGCGGAGTGTGCGGAGATTTGCCTTCTCCGCGTTCCGCGGAGAACGCGGAGAAGGCAAATCTCCACAGAGTCCAAAGCGGAGCGGAGTTGGCCAGCCCTCGCCTCCACCCCCCTATTATAACAAGTAATTAAACATTAATACAAAATAAATTTAAAACCACTTACCTGTACTTGTACTGCGGCGTCCCCGGACTGCCCTCCTCCTCTTCCTCGCCGTCTCGCTAATCCTTGTGAAAACTGTGCATGCGCGCGCGGCCAAGCATGCGCATTACTCGCAAGAAATGTTTAATTACTTGTTATAATGGGGGGGTGGAGGCGGGTGGCGTAGCGGAGTTCCACAGAGTTTGTTTGCAACTCTGTGGACCCCCGCGTAGCCCCGCTACGCACACTACACCCGGGGTTAATTTTAACCTTTGTTTTTTCAGTGAAGTGTGAGGTGTGTATGTGTGTGTGTGTGTGTATATATATATATATATATATATATATATATATATATATATATATGATTCAACAAAACAGTCCTTGGCGGGGGGAGCACAGTTCAGCTGGTGCTCGCGGCGAGAAAAGGGCTGATTCTCGCAAAAGTATTTTCCACAAATTGCCATGACAAGGTAGAACCATGCGACTACATAATTGTATCGGTCATCAACAGCCTAAATAATGTCTCAATAATTACTGGGGCTGTACATGAGGTCGTCCCAAAGCATCAAATATGTAATTCGTATAGTAACAAAAAATCGAATGTAATGTAAACTACGAGTCCCACAATGCCTCATTATGGGCAAAGTGGTGACTCAGTATAAATAGTGGAAAGTGACAAGGGACTGTGTGTACTACCGTGATCAAGACCGTGATGGTCGAAACGCGTAGGAGGAGGAGAGTGATGGTCTGAATAAAGAGCTGTAACAGCCAAGGAGAGTGCTGCGTATTTCTTCAATTTGTGGAAAATACTTTTGCGAGAATCAGCCCTTTTCTCGCCGCGAGCACCAGCTGAACTGTGCTCCCCCGCCAAGGACTGTTTTGTTGAATCGTATTCATATACGGGGGAGAGCCCAGCACATCCTATCTGCTGCAAAAAATCGGGCTGCATAATCTGCCGTGTGGAGAACTGAGACCGTTGTAATCATTGACAGCGCGGGAAGAC
This sequence comes from Calotriton arnoldi, assembly GCA_963921515.1. Taxonomy (NCBI): domain Eukaryota; kingdom Metazoa; phylum Chordata; class Amphibia; order Caudata; family Salamandridae; genus Calotriton; species Calotriton arnoldi. The sequence continues at coordinate 246,104 of CAWUFW010016143.1, read as the reverse complement.
GACTTGACGAAAGGCAGCGAATACACGGCGTCCGTGGAGCAGACCGGTTAATAAGCAACAAACTTTCCAAGAACGCCAGGTTGAGCGTCGGCGTGTGGGGTCGGAGGACGCCACCATGACCGGGAGTCTCCCATGTAAGAGCGCGAAAGCATTCTTTGGAAAGCTATTGCCTTTGTGCTGCAGCGAGTGTATCCACTTCATATAGTCAAACGGCTTGGAGTGGAGTGAGACAAAAACAGTCCTACACTACCTTGGCAATCAAATACCTAAACTGGTTGAACGGTACGATTTTCCATCACCGTATTCAACTCTCTGTCTCCTGGAATTGTAAACAAGTCCTGCAATTAGATTCCGAGTGGCAGTGTCTCGGAACAAATATAACATTAACAGACAGGCTGTTTACTGATACTTGATCCCAATCTAAATGGAGGAAAGAGCCGCAAAACGTTTGCAGAAAGCGAAAACAATGTTTCAAAAGGGAAGTACAATGGTCAAGGATATACCTGATGTGGGGAGATCTGGGAATACTGGCGCCACAACAATAAAACAACTCTTCATCCAACTAAAGAGACTTTTACGCAAAGAAATATCCAGAAGCTGGGAAATTATAACATTAGAAAAATACGTGGAGTGTGGAAGAGTACCGAGAGGACTACGTATTTTTACACTACCAAACCACCCAGTCACCAGTCCAGAGATGCTAGAAGAGTGGGGCAGAAACAACATGGACTGCTAACGTACTATGATGTTAATAATCATCAAATATGCTAAACAAGATATTGAGGATCTACATCTTAAAATTGGGGAAATTGAATCGCAAATCAAAGCATCTAATCAGGAGGGAGATGCTTCAAAAAAACTGCGAGCAGACATGGACCGGAACCTGGATAAACATGAAAACGAAGTACAAGAACGCAAACAGCGTAAATTTAGGAGGGATGAATGCGACTATGAGTATGGAACAATACTCACATTTGCAAAACGGTTCGATGTTTTAAAGCAGCAACTAGACACGAAAAAACAAACTGTACAAGAGTCTCCTAACACCACTCAAAGTGAATCTGAGTCGGATTTTAGTGAAGGTGAATTGAGAACCACAGCAACACGCCAACTGTCTTTTTTAGACGAGATGAAGCTGCTATATCAAGACCAACAAAACCCAAGAACCAGGGGAAGAGGAGGTGGAACTGGAAGAACCAGGGTGAGAGGAAGAGGAATGCTGTCAACAGAGAAAACGGCGCAAGACAACAAGAGGTTCCAGAAAAAACAAGGGGATACCATCTCCGAAACCGCACTGTAACGGAGAAGTAACTAACATTGTCCAAAGAGCAGAGGAATCTGATCTAATCATTAATTTGTCAAAATACACAATAACAGAAGCGGAACGTAGCCTTATGAACAAAGGTTTGACATTTTGTCCAGAGAGACATCAGGACTATGTGGAAACTAAAATAGACATGTATAAATACATCCGAAAACTGAAATTAAAAAGTTTTTCACCAAACTACTGTTAACCCCTGCAGCAGTCAATCCAGCAGCAGAAACAACAATACTAGAGCAAGAGGAGCAATACACGATTGCGGAAGTACAAGGCTTGAGAACAGCATATGAACTAGCCAATGAAATCAATGAAACAGAACTGTCGGACACCCAACTTTTAGAAGAAATGGGCATTAATGTGAATAAACATCTTCAAACCAAATTTAAGAATCAGTCAAAATTCTGCCCGGCGCTTCTTCCAGGAAATCGAGTTGACACCTTCCATGATTTAGTGGTGGCAGAACTAGATGTAATGGAGAATGTCAAACATGGGAACAAAAGTGAAAACCTATCCATGAAGGAACGTAAAGCCCTAGAAGTGCTGAAAAATAACACCATGATCGAAATCAAGCCAGCAGATAAAGGTGGCAATATAGTCATCATGGACAAGCAAGATTATATCGAGGAAGCAATGCGCCAACTCAATGACACAACAAACTATCAAGTGTTAAAAAAGAACCCCATAAATGACTTGACCATTGAACTGAGTAACAAATTAAAATATTGGTATGAAAATGGCCTATTAAATGAAGACGAAAAGAACTTCCTGATGGTGGAAAACCCAGTGATACCCACCATATACTTCTTGCCTAAGGTGCACAAAACCTTAAACAAGCCTCCGGGGTGCCCAATAATATCCAGCTGCGGTGCCCTTTATGAAAACATAGCATCTTACGTGGACCACTTCCTAGCGCCAATAGTGCCAACCCTAAACTCCTACATTAAGGATACGGGAGACTTTTTTAGAATATTGTTGGAAACAAATTGGCAGCCGGACTATTTACTTGTGACAATTGACGTTGTCTCATTGTATACTTCAATTAACCACGATATTGGAATAAGGGCCATCATGTACTTCCTAAAACAGAGACCAATAGGAGAATTAAAACACACAACCATGTTAGTTGACATGATTGAACTATGTCTGAAGAACAACATCTTCTTATTTAACCAGAAGTTATACTCTCAAAGCTGTGGGACTGCTAAGGGAGTTTCCTTCTCTCCAAGCTATGCCAACCTTTTGATGGGTTGGTGGGAGAAAAACATATCTTGGAGAGAGAAGAATGACCCACATACAACCAAGGTGGCCCTTTGGCTTCGATTTATCGATGATCTTTTTCTCCTATGGAGGGGAACAGAAGCTGAGTTTTTTAAATACTTAGCCGTCCTGAATGACAATGAAGTGGGATTGAAATTCACCCATAACATCAATTCCAAGGAGATTGACTTCTTGGGCACGAGGGTGTATATCAAATCTAACAAAATACACACAACAGTCTTCAGAAAAACAACTGCCAAGAATAGCCTGCTTCACGGCTCGAGTTTCCATCCTCAATCCCTTAAGAAAAGCATACCTTATGGGGAATTCATAAGAATGAAGAGGAATTGCTCAGAGCCTAAGGAAATGGAAACGAAATTTATAGAAACCAAAACACGCTTCCTCAGGAGAGGATACAAACATAGCAACATCCAACGTGGGGAAGAAAAAGCAAGACAAATAACCAGGGCCCAGACTTTGGTAGGCAACGGAAAAACAACATGGAAGCACATTCACAAGAAGGGATACCACGGTTAATCTTAACCTACAGCAAAGAGAGCTTCAAAATTCAACAAATCCTAACCAAGTACTGGAATGTCCTGAAAAAAGATCCGGACATCGGGACAAAAATAGGGAATCGCCCCTTAATATCCTACAGGAAAGCACCATCTCTATCAGACTCACTGGTCAATAGTCACTTCGAAATGAAGAGACCAGAAACATGGTTACAGACCCGACAGAAAGGATTTGGAAAGTGCAATAGTTGTAAGGCGTGCAAGATTGGAAAAAATGTGAAATCAATCAAGGACCCAAGAGGAAAACAGTTTGACATCAAGGAGACAATTACGTGTGACTCAACATATGTAGTGTACCTAATTAAGTGCTTCTGTGGGAAAAGGTATATAGGGAGCACTATATGCCCACTCAAAAAGCAAATACTTGAACATATAAGGGCCACACAAAATTGTGATATGACATATGCAGTTGCTAAACACATGAACACACATGAAGGCAAGACCTGGCTAAATATGAAATACTCAGGTTTGGTCACTATACCTCCGCACGAAAGAGGAGGTAATAGAACGTTGAAGTTGAGACGCTTGGAGTCCAAACTCATTATCAGGTTCAAAACCAAGATCCCTTTGGGGCTCAACGGGGATGAAGAGATGTATGTGCATCTCTAAGAAACTGTAAAAAAACAACCCCAAAGAGTCACAATGGAACACTGACATTTATGAACAATCTGGTATTTCTGCAACGACATTATCATGCAAATGTGTAAATGGCTCACAATCCGAATGATTATGAAAGGACTGAATAATTTTGATCATATAAGTAACAGTAGTGATTTTCTTTTTGATGTTTAGAGGTTGATCTCTGTAATATACCTAAGAGTGGAATAGTGACCCATGATCAGGCTGTAATGACACTAAGGCACTCAGCCTATATAACTGTAACTGACACTCAGTCTTGATGTAGCGCGCAAGAACTTGCAATAAGCGTTCCTACCATCCTCGATATTAACTGCAGATTAGGGGATTATGACATTGTCACAAGAATCGATTGATAATGCCACTGTACTAGATGACATACTGTATGAGATAAACAGCAGGTTCAATACATGACAAGGTAGAACCATGCGACTACATAATTGTATCGGTCATCAACAGCCTAAATAATGTCTCAATAATTACTGGGGCTGTACATGAGGTTGTCCCAAAGCATCAAATATGTAATTCGTATAGTAACAAAAAATCGAATGTAATGTAAACTACGAGTCCCACAATGCCTCATTATGGGCAAAGTGGTGACTCAGTATAAATAGTGGAAAGTGACAAGGGACTGTGTGTACTACCGTGATCAAGACCGTGATGGTCGAAACGCGTAGGAGGAGGAGAGTGATGGTCTGAATAAAGAGCTGTAACAGCCAAGGAGAGTGCCACGTATTTCTTCAATTTGTGGAAAATATATATATATATTTTCCATATATATATATTAACAAACATCCGAGCTTCACCCACGAAAAAGGGAGCACGCACACGAGGATTCACGGATTGGCTGCTTTAATGAAGTGTGGTCTCTCCGGACCGAGCAAAAAGTCACTGAATGGTGGGGGTATGAGTCATAGTGACTTTAAGGCATGAGATATATATATATATATATATATATATATATATATATATATATATATATATATATATATATATATATATATAAAACCTACTGGTGGTTGCCAGTAGGTAGATATAGTTAGGACCAAAGTTTCCATAGGAAAAGGATTTTTTGTTTTGCCAATAACTTTGGCGCCGCCTGACAAATCTCCACAAAATTTTCACAAAACTGCTCCTTTGTGGTTCAGCTGCTGTGTTGAAAGTTTTGGGGTGATCCTCAAGCTGGGGTCAAGAAAAAAGAGGGGTCCCAAAACCCGTTTTCCCCATGTGAAGTGTATGGGGATTTTTCATTTTTTTTAACACGACTACAGCCCGAACTGCTGAACGGAATTGCCCCAAATTTGGCAGAAAGCTAGATTTTGGTCCAGAAAGCGTGCTTTTTGTGATTTGGTGTAAATCCATTCAGCAGTTTTTGAGACATGTAACTTAAAAAAAATACTTATCTGGGGACTTGAGTCCTTGCAGTGGAACCGTGGATCCTACTAAAATTTGCCAACACTTCAACCAGGAAGTGGTGGTAGCCATCTTGGGACTGGGCTCGAAACCGAGTCCCAGAAAAAAAATTAAAAATAAAGAAAGGGGGCAGGGTAGGAATACCCTGACCACTGTTCCCTAGAACGTGCGCGGGTGCGCGCCCGCGCACTGAGGTCACCCCGAGCGCGCAGTGTCCCAATTGTAGCGCGCACACACGCAACACAGCCCGTAAGTCCGATCGCGCCCCCGTTTTTAAAACGCGAGCAGCGAGAAAAACGGCAATTTCCTGGTTGCACGAGGCAGAGCTGGAGACAACGGAGGAGAGGACACAGCCGAGCGTCAGGAAAGTGTCTCCCTTATGTCCTGGATGGTTAGGGAGGGCTCGGGTTTACGAGCAAGTGGCGCCTGCACTTGCCGCATTTTTCTCAATAGTGCACGCCAGCGGGCAGTTTGTGGGCCTTTGTGAAAGTATTCATGTTAATTGCAGCGCCGTCATGCGCTGCAATTAACATGAATACTTTTACAAAGGCCCACAAACTGCCCGCTGGCGTGCACTATTAGGAAAAGTAATGCGGCAATCTAAAGCGAGACATGTTCTTTCAGATGATTCTGAAAGAACACGTCGTGTTTGACTCTGCATTCCTTTGCTAATAGTGGGCATCTGCGGGGCTGAATGTGGGCCTTTGAAATAGTTTTCATGCTGATTGCAGTGCACACGGGCGCTGCAATTAACAAGAATACTATCTCAAAGGCCCACATTCAGCCCCGCAGCTGCCCACTATTAGCAAAGGAATGCAGTCATACACAACGTGTGCTTTCAGAATCATCTGAAAGCACACGTCGTATTTGACCCTGCAGTCTTTAGCTAATAGTGGGCAGCTGCGGGCTGAATGTGGGCCTTTGAGATAGTATTCTTGTTAATTGCAGCGCCCGTGTGCACTGCAATTAGCATGAAAACTATTTCAAAGGCCCACATTCAGCCCCGCCCTATTAGCAAAACGAATGCAGGGTGAAACACAACTTGTGCTTTCAGAATCACATGTCGTGTTTGACCCTGCATTTCTTTTGTTAAAAGTGCGTGGCTGAATGTGGGCCTTTGAGATAGTATTCTTGTTAATTGCAGTGCACACGGGCGCTGCAATTAACACGATTATTATCTCAAAGGCCCACATTCAGTCCCGCAGCTGCCCACTAGTAGGAAAAGGAATGTAGCAAATGTAACGCAGGACGTGTGCTTCATAGCTGCCAAGGTTTCAGATTGCCATGTGGGACATTTTCATATGTTTGTGTAATATGAGTGACATTTTAAGGATCATGAGTACATAGCTGCCAGGGTTTCAGATTGCTATGTGTGACATTTTCATATGTTTGTGTAATATGAGTGACATTTTAAGGATCATGAGTACATAGCTGCCAGGGTTTCAGATTGCTATGTGTGACATTTTCATATGTTTGTGTAATATGAGTGACATTTTAAGGATCATGAGTACATAGCTGCCAGGGTTTCAGATTGCTATGTGTGACATTTTCATATGTTTGTGTTATATGAGTGACATTTTAAGGATCATGAGTACATAGCTGCCAGGGTTTCAGATTGCTATGTGTGACATTTTCATATGTTTGTGTAATATGAGTGACATTTTAAGGATCATGAGTACATAGCTGCCAAGGTTTCAGATTGCTATGTGTGACATTTTCATATGTTTGTGTAATATGAGTGACATTTTAAGGATCATGAGTACATAGCTGCCAGGGTTTCAGATTGCTATGTGTGACATTTTCATATGTTTGTGTAATATGAGTGACATTTTAAGGATCATGAGTACATAGCTGCCAAGGTTTCAGATTGCTATGTGTGACATTTTCATATGTTTGTGTAATATGAGTGACATTTTAAGGATCATGAGTACATAGCTGCCAGGGTTTCAGATTGCTATGTGTGACATTTTCATATGTTTGTGTAATATGAGTGACATTTTAAGGATCATGAGTACATAGCTGCCAAGGTTTCAGATTGCTATGTGTGACATTTTCATATGTTTGTGTAATATGAGTGACATTTTAAGGATCATGAGTACATAGCTGCCAAGGTTTCAGATTGCTATGTGTGACATTTTCATATGTTTCAGTGTAATATGAGTGACATTTTCTCACAAGCAAAATCAACACACTAAAATTCACGGTTTAACAACCGCCACGGCAAACAGCTAAGGGGGATTAATTTGGGTGCAAGAGAGGCTGAGGGGGACACATAGCCGGGCAGCAGCGGAGTGAGCAAGGGCGCTGTATTATTGCAAGTACGTTGCACAGTTCGTGAAAACTTTCGACCACTAGAAACTGTGAGGTGGACTCTTTTTCATGACATTTACAAACTCACTAAATCATAGGTCTTGACTAAGTTCCCCTTCATTTCCCCTTTGAGTCAAAACACAAATTCGGTGCAAGGCGACATTATTGATGCATTCGCATGCACAAGGCATAAGTAGAAACAGGGCCGGCTTTAGCAATGGTGGCGCCCTGTGCGACAATGTTTTGTGGCGCCCCCCAATGACCACCTCCGCCACAGATTCCCACACTACCACCATTTGACAGTGCTCCTCAAGTCTCAATAACCACTGTCTCTTAGATTAATTTCGATTTATAGCACGACTCATACCAGTTTAAGGTGTCAGAACACTTTAGATCACACACACATTGCACAGAGACAATCCCATGTGTAAATGAGTGTATAGGAAATGTTACATAAGACAAAGGCCTACAAGGTGTAGGAGTAAAATGTCATCCATTCTGGTAGGCAGTATAGTTTGAGACTTTGGTCTTGAAAAATACAAATTCAGAATTTAAAAATGTTACACCAATGTTGGGGGTTTTCCTAAATAATAAGAATTGATTTCTACATAAATGAACCATTTTTGCAATATTAGGATAACAAAAGACTGGCAAAAAACACACATAGCTCTTAACACATTCCTTGCAGTTTGCATGCAGCTCTTTGATGACAGTGAATATATTAGGATTTTAACTTATACAAGTAACAACAGGATCTCTCTGCCAAAAGCGGTAACCCATTGACCAATTTATATTTTATGCACTTTGTGATATGAATGGGACACGTTATTTGCAGCAGACATATTAACCCTCTGCACTACAAGTCAACATTTCTTAGACAAAGCTCCGGTCTCTCTCCAGGAAGAACATTAATCAGATGAGTTATCTTGAGATTTTTATTGCTGGAACTAAGAACTCGGCACCAGCTGCCTCTAAAACAATAAACATGGCACCCCCACCCCAAGTCAGCACCCGGTGCGATGGCACCGATCGCACCACCCCAGAGCCGGCCCTGAGTAGAAACACTCATTTTGGCATTGAAATGCCCACACATGGGAAGGCATGGCCGGCAAGATGTCGACAAGAAGTGCTTCATCCTGGACACAAAACTGTAATTTTTAATCCAACGCTGAATCCTGCAGTCCCCGCCACCTGGGTTAGGACAGAGAGCCGAAAGAGGGGGCTAACGGCAGAAACAAAGTTGTGCGAGGCCTGCAGCAAGGCACTGGTGCGGAGGCCCCTGAGGAGAAGACTCTGAAGTGGAGGCTGCGTGAAGGAGGGCTGACCCAGTGGAGGGCGGTGTCTTTTGCGGGGGTGCCCTGGGGGCTGAAGAGCCCCTGGCGAGAACCGGCTTCGCTGCGGTCAAGACAGGCGATCGGCCATAACACAGGGGCCTGCCTGGATCACCCCGAGGGGTTCTGGTAATTGCCAGCCGGGGGACGTGTTTGCAATGAGGCGGCATTGGAGGCAGCCAGACTGCAGCATAAGAGGAGAGGGTGCCTGGAGGGGTTCTGCTGGCGCCACTGGTGGAGAAAGGGGGCTGTGGGAGCAAGATTTGAGATATAGAAAGACAATACAATATTCACCAGTGCAGGAATAATGTTAAATACTGTTAAATGTTGTCTCCGCTTCAGATATAGGAATGTTACTGCAAAAGGTCAAAGGGAGCACCCCTCGCATGTTAAAGTCTTTGTTCGCTCTCCACGGGAGGGGGCACAGAGTCAGTGACTGGCGGCCCTGCCCTCTGGCTCCGCCGGCGTACAACTGGGGCACTGATCACCCCGCTAAAGAGCTAGCTGGATCAATAAAAATCATACACTCGTGATTAGATATAGATTAGGCTGAAGTAGGGAATGTTTTCAACTCCAAGACACGTTTTTTCTCTAAATACCATGAGCTTAAGTATGCATATTTATTAAAAACATGCATCTTAAAAGCGAGCACACTTACCAACAAGCACTGACGCGCCTATTTTACCAGAGCTTTGCCCTCTCTCGAATCATAGAAACCAGAGTCCTCCTGGCCACAACGAATGACTCCCTCAGCAAACGTGCCACCCGGGCTGCATTCAGACTCAGCAGCTGCACAGTGCGTGCTCTGGACTCCAGCGGCCGCCACGGGTCCGTGGGATTGGGTCTCGGCGGTGGCAGGGGGATCATTCATGATTATGCTTAAATTACTGCGCTGCGGTGGAAGCACTGCCGTGGCATTGTCACGTCCAGCGTAATGCCGCACGCAGCCATGGGGATTACTTCCTATTTTAACTAATACATTGTAGCCAGCAGCCCGCAAAGCCTACCAGGAGCAGCGCTCTCGCACAGGCCTGCTGCCACTCCAGTTTCAGCATAGCGGCGTTATGGCTTGACAGCCAAGGCTGAAATGCGTTAGTCTAACACCTGATGCGTGGTCCTTGGCGTGGCTGTGAGTAACACTTTCTCGCCAGCAAAATCAAGCCTTAAAGAGGAGGGAAACGTATATAGAAATTACATGCATAGCTGTCAAGGTTTCACATTGCTCTGTGTGAACTTTTCATGATTTCAGTGTAATTATTAGTGTAATTTCAACAACTATGAGTGACGCTTTATTTCCAGCAAAAAATAGCTGGCAAGTTTCATTTTCCTTATGTGACATTTTCATATTTTCCTTGTGTTTGTGTGACATTTCTATTCTTATGTCTGATGCGTCTCAATATTTTGCTTCCCAACAACATTTTGATCCATAACCAATATAACAGTGAATTAATTAACATAGTCTTTAATCGCTATAAGCACTGCACCTTAAACTGTAGAACTTGTGATTTCACATCTGATTTTAGTGTGTGTTGCCTTTGTATACTTTACAAAGCTTGTATTGCATTTCATGATGTTTCCTTTGTACATATAAAATTGTTCTGAAATTAAAAAGGCATCTACATAACACTTCAAGCATACCGAATAGTAACCAATTCCTTTGCAATACAAGGTGTTGCAGGATTTTCTTTGAAAAAGACGTCTTCACATCTACCTCCAATAACCACTATTCAACTACTAACACTTGAACATGAGTGATCACTGGTACTAGGCAGAAATTAAAAGGTGTGAACCCTTTATCGCTCACAAATGTACAGATTCAAGAAGAATCAAAATTAAGCAAAACAAACTATATGAGCAGAGAACTACATTAAATCACAATAGACTCTTTCCTTTCTGAAATCCACCACTCTTTCAACCTTTTCCATTTTAATGGGATCAAGCACAACAAATACACTTCGCTGATAGTGACTCGGGACAGAATTGTGTCAAAGGTAATTTACTGTATTATTGCTTGAAAGGCTGTTCTATCTTTAACCAAACACTGTGTAAGGCACCTCATTGACAAGCTGGGTGATGCTGGGTCAGTCTCCTTGTAATTACTACACACTCCTTTGGCATTGCAAGCCAATGCGCGGGGCAGTATTGGAACACGGTTTTATGCAACTCCGTGTTTAAGCTCAGTAGTTTCAGGAGCCGGAAAATAAGAAAAGGCGCCGAGGTCATTGTGAGGCTAGACCCAGTGCTTGCACTTTGTGTATTTAAAGGCTTCTCCAAGCCGCCCACAGCCAGATTCATCTAGTGCCATATCCATGTGTATTGTATATCTGTGATCTTGTATAGGCTCCCAACATTTTCCCACCCTATGAACAGTGCTCGAGTTGAGGATCTTTAGTAAAATCTTAAGGTACCATCGTTGGAGTCCTATGCTTTTCTAAACCCGAAGTGTACTTGCCTGTGTAACCAATTCATGTCATGGCGTGTGTATCTAAATTGAACACCTGCCTTTAGACCCTTCATGTGGTGCTACAGATGTGGAAATGCACCGTCCTTTCACTTTTTAAGCAAAAACTTGGAGTGATATTTGGCGCTGCACCCTTACGCGCGGTCTGGTTCCCGGCGCACATAGCCTAGGCTGCAGTGCACAGAGACCTTACACTGCCGCACACAGAGGAAAAAAATTAGAGGGAACATTGACCCTGACCCCCCAGATATGGCGGGGAGGGTCCCTCAGGGACCCCGCTGAGGATAAAAAGCATTTTTTATATATTTACGCAGACTCGCAGGTGGATCCGCATATCCACAGCAAAATTAAAAAAAAGCAAGTGCGGGTTCCCGCGCTTGCTTTAGAATAACAGTCGGGTGGGCCAGGTCCCGGGGGCATATGGTAAATATAGGAGGGGGGGTGCATGGGGCCCCCTCCTAGGGCTTATCAAAGCCCCGGGGACCGCCACCTTCCCAGGGCATTTTTAATTATGAATGCTGGCTGCCCAACTGGGCCAGCCCGCAGCCCAGGGGACCGCCACCTCCCTGGAGCTAATTCCAATTATGTGGGGCCCTCACAGACCCCCCTGCCCCGAGGACTGCCACCTCCCCAGGGCGCATCAAAATAATATGGGGTGCCTCTTGGACCCCCCATGCCACGGAGACCACCACCTCCCAGAGGCTAATTTCAATAATATGGGGGGCCTCGCAGACCCCCTTGCCATAGGGACTGCCACCTGCCCTTGGATATTTAAAATATTATGGGGGGCCTCATGGACCCCCCTGCCCCGGGAGCCAGCACCTCCCCAGGACTTTACATGCTTGGGTTGGGGTGGCCTCACTGACCCCCCGGAGACCACCACCTCCCTGGGGCCAAACTCTCACGGCCCCGGGGACCGCCCCCAGTCAAGGAAGGAGGGGGGCCAAAGCCCTAGATGGCCCTGGGGACCGCCACCCCCCAGGGCCAGCTCCAGCAATGTCCCGGAGTGCCCACCCCAGGACTTTGTAGTTTGCTATGGCTTGGCGGGATCACCGCTTCCGCCAAGTCATAGCACACAAGTGCTCTGCTTTCAGCAAGCGAGAGCAGAAAATGCTCTCGTTTGCTGAAAGCGGAGCATGTCTGTTTCTCTGACCGCTGTCAAGCGAGCAGGGAAACAGACATTGCTTTGAGATCCAGGGAGCTGCATGTTAGCAGCTCCCTGCATCTTAAAGCAATGCTTGCTCCCGCAGAAGGTGGAGAGCCGGCAGGGACCGTTGGGGCCTTGAGGCTTCACGCACAGTCCCCAACGGAGAGGCCAGTGCCCAGGGAATGGGGTCCCTGGGCCGAAGCTGGTCCAGGGAGGGGGGAGGCGCGGTCGCCCCTCCTTTAAAAAAAAAAACAAATATGGAGTCTGGCTGCCGGGGGATGGGGTACCCGGGGCTGAAATCGACCTTGGGAGTGGTCCATGCGGCCCCCTCCCCTTTAAAAAAAATATATATATAAAGGTCTGGGCCCAGGGGATGGGGCTGAAATCGGCCTCGGGAGGTGGACCGCTCGGACCCCCTCCCTTTCAATTATAAAAAAATAAAATAAAGGCCGGACCCGAGGGGAGGGGGTCCCCAGGGCCCAAAATGGTCCAGGGAAGGGGGCCACGCCCTGTAACCTTGGGTTTTTAAAAGTGAATTTCTATCATTTTTTAACTGGTAGTCACATGCTGGAGAAAGGTCGCGAGGACTTCGATCAGCTCTCAGGAATCCTGCTGTGTGGGACTTACTGGAGGCAACAGGAGGGATCCTCAGCAACCAAGAGGACTTCATCCCCCAAACAGTATTATGCCAGGAGGTGAGTTTGCAGAGTGGTGGAGAAAGGGGGCGGGTCGTCCGACCAGCTCTCAGTAATCGGACTGTGTGAGACTTACTGGAGATATCAGGAGGGGTTCTTGGCCCCAAGGACCCTCAGCATCCAAGGGGACTTCATCCACTAACCAGCATTGTGCCAGGAGGCGTGTTTGCAGAGTTGTGGAGAAAAGGGGCATGGCCTTCAAAGTACTGGAGGTAAGAGGAAGGGTTGTTGGCCCCCAAGGATCCTCATCATCCAAGGGGACTTCATCCCCTAACCAGCAGTGCCCCAGGAGGCGTGTTTGCAGAGTGGTGGAGAAAGGGGGCGTGGCCTTCGAAGATCTCTCAGTAATCGCGCTGTGTGGGACTTACTGGAGATAACTGGAGGGAGTGAAGGTGAAAGGGGGCAGGGCCTTTACGACTTGCCGTTTTTATTTGTATTTATTTATTTAATTGGGAGCTGTGTGGCCCCCCTTCCCTGGCCAGATTTTGGTCGCGGGGACCCCATCCCCCAGGTCCCACTCTTTTTTGAATGGGGGAGGGGGTTGTGCAGCCACCCTCCCTGTGCCGATTTCAGCCCCGGGGGCCACATCCCCAGGGCCCAGCCTCTTTTTTTTATTTATATTTGTTTATGAAACAAGTGGAACGAAGCCACGCGCCCCCTCTCTTGGCTGATTTTGGCCCAGGGGACCCCATTCTCCGGGGCCCGGCCTCTATTGTGGGTGGTCTTGTCTCACCTAGGGTAGCCACTTACAAGTGTTGGGGACCATGGGAGCACCTCAAGGCCCCCACAGTCCCTGCCAGCTCCCCGCCTCCTGCAGGAGCCAGCATTGCTTTAACAGAGAGGGAGCTGCTGAACATGCAACTTCCTCTGTGTCAAAGCAATTCTGCTCCACTTTTAACAAGTGAGAACATTCTTAATGCTCTCACTTGCTGAAAGCGGAGCACAGTTTGCTATGACTTGGCGGGAGTGGTAAAGCTCCTGCCATGCCATAACCAATAGCTATGTCCAAGGGGTGGGCTCCCTAGGACATAGCAAGAGCCAGACCTGGGGGGTGGTGGTCCCCAGGGCCATCCATGCATCCAGGAGAGGGGCTGCGGGCCCCTGCCTATCTTTTTTTGGGCCTGCCACGGGGAGATAGCAGTCTCCAGGGCCAAGAACAGGCCAGGAGGGTGGCGGCGCGCCCCCCCCAATTATTTTAAAAGAACAAGGCCCCAGGGAGGTGGTTGTCCCCAGGGCCTGGGGGGGGATCCCTGAGGCCCCCCAATACATATTCATTTTAGCCCTGGGGAGGTGGTGGTCCCCGGGGCCAGGGGGGTCTGAGAGGCCTACCTCCATATTAATACATTAGCCCCGTAGAGGTGGTTGTCCCCAGGGCACAGGGGTCCAAGAGGCCCCCCCCCAATTTATGTTTGGCATGTGGTCCGGGGAGGTGGTGGTCCCTGGGGCCTGGGTTGTGTCCGAGAGGCTCTCCCATTTATTAAGGAATAAGCCCGGGGAGGAGGTGGACCCCAGGGCAATAAGCAGCCCCAGGAGAGGGGAGTCCGTGCGCCCCCCCTTCCTTATTATCAGAATGCCCCCGAGACCTGCCCCACACGGGGTGAATAACTTATGAAGCGCTTCGATTTTATTTACATTTTTTTTTAAATGCCTTTTTGGCCCAGCGGGATCCCTGTGACCCACCCCACTGAAGAGGCCTAGGGGGCAGGGTATTTCTACCCTGCCCCCTTAACTTTTTTTTTTACCTTTTATCTGGGACTCGGCTCAAGCCAATCAGATCTTAGCACGAGATCAGGAGGGGTTGTGGATCCTCGGTATCCCTATAGATACAATTGTAAATGTCTTTAAATAACTCTGCAACTACTGAACGGATTTACACCAAATCACAAAAGGCACTTCCTTTAACCAACATCTACCCTTCTGCCAAATTTGGTGTAATTCCTTTCAGCAGTTCAGGCTGTAGCCGTGTCTAAAGGTCCTATGGAAATTAACATGGGAAACGCACGTTTTTTGACCCCCCACTTTTCTCGGCTTCCACTTGATGGATCACCCGGAAAATTTCCAGGTGCAACTAGAATCACTTTTTTGGGGAATATTTTGTGAAGATTCCTCAAACGAAGTCAAAGATATAGGCAAGACAAAAAACACTTTTCCGATGGAAACTACATCCTAACTATAACTACCTACTGGCGACTGCCACTGATATATATGCATATATTTTTTTTCCAAGGAAGGTAGATGTGAAGTTAAGGACAGCCTATCTTTACTTCCCTTTTATGCACTTATCTTTCGATATTTTCGTCCTCAATTTTTTGGCTACACTTGATGATCAGTAGCAATGAACTAATGTCAATTGTTTTAGTTGTAATACAGTTAGACCATTGTGCTTTTCCAGCTTTCGACAAACGTTACTTAGTTCTAAACTTCAGTGTGATGTATAAATTTGCTTTGAAAAAAATGGAATTTCCATTATCCCTTTCTTCCTTACTTCCACCACCTTTCTCGCGTTTAATAATTAACTATCAAATTATTCTAGTCCGTTGATATTTTAGTACTTCCACTTTATCTCTTTGTTTTTAAATTGTAATCACAGTTTATGTTTTTGATACAAGTTTACATTTTTCTGGTCAAATGTCACCATCTAGATCCTAGGTGTGGTACAAGATCATTTAAATAACCATAACAAAACTAAGAGTTCAACTCACCTTTCTCTGGTTTGTATTGCGAGTGATGATTGCTTGAGGATGAGCCACATCCCATGGTTTTCCAACAACGTTCCTGTGGAGCTAAAACAATTCAACACAAAGATTCAAGAATGCATTGATTGATATTGAATACAACAATAAATGATATACTTGCAAATGCAGAATGTGTGACCCTGCAGCAGTGAATCACTGTATCTCAGAAACCACATGGTACATTCTCTCAGATTTCCTTTAGTCAGTTATTTAAGGAATACCTACTGATACGATTGATTTATCGGTAAAAAAGAAATACATAAAAAAGGTGCAGTGGCATATTTTGCTGGAGTCGTTGAATATCACGAGTACATAGTCTTCATTCCACCTCTTGCCTCTATCAACCACTTTCTACACTTCCTCTTGTTTTATCTCACTCTGAAACAGGAAATAAGTCTGAGATTATGTAAAGAGACAGGAAGTGTAGAGAAGAAGAAAAAAAGAGCCATGAGGTGGAATCAAGTCTAGGCAGCTTTGGTATTCGGCAGTGCTGGTGGCAGGCTTCTTAGGAAAACTAAAGACTCTGCATTTATTTTATTTTATTTATTTTCTTTATTTTCTTTATTTTCTTTATTTTCTTTATTTTCTTTATTTGTTTGTTTATTTATTTATTTGTTTATTTATTTAAACAAACTAGGGACTGCACACACTTAATGCTAGTGTTTTCTGTGAGCTATGTAGAGAGTATTGCCTGAGTGTGACATTTTAGAAAGGATGAGAACCTCTGTGTCAGTGACACACTTGCCCTAAGAAAGAGGATAAAGTAGAATTATGTGGTGTATTTGGCAAATGGGCAGAAGGGTGGCACAATTAAGATGAAAATAAAAAAGTTGTCTCCTTGTGCCTGTCTCCAGTAGTACAAAATTGCACAGTGTCCCTACAGATGGTTCTGCGCATCAACAAGTTCAGATCCTATATTCTCAGGAGTGCATTATTTTCAATAGGGAGGTGGGTAGAATCTCAGCATTATCGCCTGAATTTTTCCAAGTCAAGGTAACCTTGAGTTTTCCTGTAGTGAACAATTTCTGGCTCAGCATTGCACTTTTCTCTAGAAGCGTATCAACTGTATGCTTAGTTTATGATAGAGGCATTCGCCTAGTATTGTGGAGTGAAATCAGGGAACTCGAGTTTGAAGATCTGTGCACTGTACTAGGTGGTGCACAGAGGGTCATTCTGCCCCTCTGACATTTTCCAGGTGGTATGGAGGCTAGGAGGCTGCTTTCATAGGTGAACTCGCAGCCATGACCCAACAATATTTTCATAGCCTCAGTCTATTTGCGGCCTTCTGCAATGTGAGTCTGATTTCAACATTTTTGCTTGGTCTGATTTTGGTTTCCAGTTAGGCCGCAAGCTATTGTTATGCTGTTATGCAGATGTGTAGAGAGGAATATCACCTGAGAGGGTATACTGGCACTAAACAGGTGTGGGTCTAGCCACACCTAGGGCCTAGTGTGACTACTTGGAAAGTCAGGTCTTCAGGTTCTTTCAGAATTCAAGAAGTGAGGAGAAGGCGCAGGTCATTCCATGCTTAAGGAGCGATGAAGGAGAAGGCTCGACCGCCGGATCTTGTTTTCTGTATTCGTTGGATTTGTGCAAGTAGGAGTCCGGATAAGTGGAGGTGTCTGGAACGTTTGTGAAAGCAGATGCAATTATTGAGGTATGCTGGGCCAGCGTTATGTAGTATCTTGAAATTGTGAGTGAAGAATTTGCTGTTGATTCTGGTAACTGGATTCACAGAGGTGGTTACTGAGTCTTCAGACCATAGAGACTGAGACCCTTGAAAAGGAAGTCATTCTGTGGTGGTGTGGTAGAAGAAAAAATGCCAGAGTGTAATATTTTTATATTTTTTGGGAAGAAGGATATTAGGTTAACAAATAATGGTTACGAGATGCTGGAGCGTAAACATACAGAAACTGACAAAAACTAAGGATGTGTGAAATTTCATCAGTATGCTTTTGTGTATTTGTGTGAAATTCAGCCAAATTATACAAAATTATGGGTAAATTATGCAAAATGTAAATCTGGGAGGACATGTAGAGGATCTCCACCATAGACAGTATTGACTGAATTTTACTATTACTTGGGAAGAATATGCGATGTTACATCATATGCGCTACAACGCATGTGATTACAACGCGGTCGTTACAATGACCGCGTTGTTACAACGCAAGCCATTACATCGCAAGTCATTTCTACAACTTGCTGTAGGGGGCGCGCTGGACTTAGGAATGGTATAATTTACTATTCCAACTCCAGCGTGTGCAACAGTAGGGAAGGTGTTGGAATAGTAAATGATACTATTCCTTAGTTTAGCGCGCCCCCTACAGCAAGTCGTAGAAACGACTTGCGATGTAATGGCTTGCTTTGTAACAACGCAGTCGTTGTAACGACCGCGTTGTATTCGCATGCGTTGTAGCGCATGCAATGTAAACGCTGTTTCCCCTTGGGAAATTCTGGTGCAGAACAGTGAATCCCCTGACCAGTTATAATCCCCAGCGCCTCTATTCTGTAGCTCTTTAATCCTTCTACCTAACCTATTGGCATAGTGCCTGATTTCTGAGGTTGCTTTAAAATCAAACACATTAGTAACACCATGAAATTGATCCTAAATGAGAAGGCAGCATTTCTCAAGTCCATTAACTGAGCAACCTTGTACACAATTCGGGAAAATATCGATTAGGGATATGTCTATGCCAGGGGCCTCCAACCTATTCTATAACAAGAGCAACTTCTGATTAATGAAAATAGCCTCGAGCTACTATTGACTTTGACCATTATTGCAGTAGTCACAACCAACAAATACAGTCACAATAGTGACCACTCTTCGCACGATATGTGCAGGATTTTTATTAGTGACCACCTATCATATTTATTTCACAATATTGAGTGCCAAAATATCTTCATGCCAAAATATCATATCCAGAATATTGACTAATGCTATATATATATTTATATTCACTGAAAAAAACAAAGGTTACAGGGACGTTATAGTTAGGCTCAGATTTCACTCGTACAAAACCAGTGAAATTCAGCAGTTATAGTTACCTGAGCTAACTATAACTTATGCCCCCACAATGCACTGCTTATGACCTCACATATTACACCACTCATTGAATGGTCAGTGACATCACAGATGACATCTCAAATGACATCACTGATGCCATCATTCAGTGAGTGTAAGTATTATCCAAGAGTGTATTATTGTTAAACATATATACTAAGCTACTACAAAAATTAAATCTGTATGCTAGATGTACTACTAATGATTGATACTACTTCTAAATATATTATGTGAGTGGCTGTGTGACTATGTATCTATGTGTGAGTGGGTGTGTGAGTAGCTGTATGGGTGTATAAGTAGGTGTGTGTGTAGCTGTGTAGGTCAGTGAGTGGCTGTGTGAGTGGCTGTATTGGTGAGTGAGTGGTTGTGTCAGTGGCTGTATGGGTGAGTGAGTGGCTGTATGGATGGGTGAGTGGGTGTGTGAGTGGCTGTATGGGTGAGTGAATGGGTATCTGAATGGCTGTATGAGTGAGTGATAGTGTGTAAGTAACTGTATGGGTGAGTGAGTGGTTGTTTGAGTGGGTGTTTGGCTAAGTGAGTTGGTGTGTGAATGGCTGTATGGATAAGTGAGCGGATGTGGGAGTGCATGTATGGATGTATGAATAGGTATGTAAGTGGTTGTATGAATTTGTGAGTGAGTGTGTGAGTTCTTGTATGGGCGAGTGAATGGCTGTGTTGAGAGGCTGTATGGGTGAGTGGGTGTGTGAGTGACTGTATAGATGAATAAGTATGTGTGTGAGTACCTGTATGGGTGAGTGTGTGGCTGTGTGAGTGGCTGTAAGGGTGAGTGACTGGTTGTATGAGTAGCTGTATATGTGAGTCAGTGGTTGTGTGAGTGAGTGGGTGTGTGAGTGATTTTATGGATGAGTGAATGGTTGTGTGAGTACTTGTATGGGTCTGTGAATGGGTATGTGAATGGTTGTGTAGGTGTGTGAGTGGGTGTATGAGAGATTGCATAGGGGTGTGAGTCAGTGTGTAAGTGGTTCTGTGGATGATGTCATTGGTGATGTCATCTGAGATGTCATGAGTGATGACATGAGTGATGCCACTGATGACATCTCAAATGATCTCAAGTGATGTCACTGACCATGTCATGAGTGATGTAATATGTAAGGTCATAAGCAGTATAATGCAGGGGCGAAAGTTATAGTTAGCTCAGGTAACTATAACTGCTGAATTTCACTGGTTTTGTATGAGTACAATCTGAGCCTAACTATAACGTTCCTGTAACCTTTGTTTTTTTCAGTGAATTTCTAAGGTCTTTTTAAATTCTATCTCCTAACTATAATGTCCCTGTAATCTTTTTTTTTTTTTTGTGTGAATTTCAAGGGTTTTTTTAATTCAATTTTTCTAACTATAAAAGCTCTATAACCTTTGGTTTTTTTTAGGGAATTTCTAAGGTTTTTTAAACCTTATTTGCTAAATGTAACCTGTGACCTCTGAGAGTAGGTGTGTGAGTGGCTGAGTAGGTCAATTAGTGAGTGTGTGTGTGGCTGTACTGCTCTGTGAGTGGGTATGTGAGTAGTAGTATGGGTCTGTAAGTGGGTGTGCAAGTGGTGTTGCGGGTGCGTGAGTGGGTATATGAGGGGAGTATGAATCAGTCAGTGACTGTATGGATCTGTGAATGGATGTGAGAGTGTCAGAACAGGTGTGTGAGTGGTTGTATAAGTGTCTGTGTGAGAGTGTCAGTAGCTGTGCGAGTGACTGTGCCAGAATGGAACCTCGCCTGCCCCTTTATCCATCAAGAGAACACAGTTTTCAACAAAATGTCTACCTAACTGGAGTACATTCTTCTGGCTAATTACTAAGATCTACCTCATTGGTTAAGTGTCCAGTGCGTATTCTACATTACATCTTCATAATGGGCCACAAGCAAATGTCTCCAGTGACCTTGTGTAATTGTTTCTTGTGCATCTTTATCTATTAATCTGTGATAACATGAATTCTCCTATAGAGAAGACAAGAGGTAAATCTACACCAAACAAGGATGCTCTCCCTTAACTATATGAAGCAAGTGATTCTTTGCTTGGTTAAGATGTCCTCATATACCAAGGCATCAAGAACGCATGTCACCAGCACCCTGTTGGTTTTTGCCTGCTATCTAATGAGGCCACCCATCTCCTCTCTCCTAGACCTCCCCCCATGCCCCCGTGTGAGTGCCTCTCTCAGGTCGCTTGCAGACCTGCCCTATTGTGAGGACAGAGGGTATTATGGAGGGGGCATTAGGAGGTTCTCCAGATCTCAACAGTGTATGAGACATGGGGTGCACTTGGTCTGCACCATTTCTTATCCCACCTCTCCCGGTACAGCCTCCCAGCGGAAAATAAGTTGAGGTGACCCTGTGATGAACTGGCAGATGTGGCTTCCCTTTATAGCATCCCTGGTCCAACTTACATGGGTACGTGTTGTCTGTCTTCCATTGAGCATCCCAGATCAGAAAGGTACCTAGAAGTAACTGTGGTGTAAACAAATATCAGAGAAATTGGAATATCTGCAGCTAAAGCTTACATTTTCCATTAATGGCTCTAAAATTTGGGGCCTCTTCTTCTGATCGACAGTGGATAGCAGATGCACTTTTAGCACTGGGGTGATGGCCTCACCCTCTTGGGCTCCGTTCTGCAGTCGCGCCTCCTGGTGCGTATCCTGGTGGGAAATGGGGTCCCCAGGTACAGGTGAGGTCAAAAGAGGCTAGTGACCCCAAGTCCAGGTAGTGTTTGTCCTGCACGAGGGATAGCAGAGGCGCTTTTAGCACTGGGGTGATGGCCCACCCCCTTGTGCTCTGTTCTGTAGTCGCGCCTCTTGGGGTGTATCCTGCTGGGAAATGGGGTCCCCAGACACAGGTGAGATCAAAAGGGGCTAGTGACCCCCCTCTTTAATGTTAATTGTAGCCCGAGGAGGTGTGGTTCCTGGGGAAGGGGGTTTGTGCGGACCCCCTATTTAATGTTAATTGTAGCCCTGGGAAGGTAGTGGTCCCCAGGGCCCAGGAGGGTCTGCAAGGCCCCCGCATTTTAAATTAACATAAGCCCTGGAGAGGTGGTAGTCTGCAGAGCTTCGGGGGGGTCCTTGTGGCCCCCTTATTTGTTTTATTTTAGCCCCAGGAAGGTGGTAGTCCCCGGGTCCCAAGGGCGGGGGGTGCCCGGCCATAATTTTATCATAAGCTCCAGGGAGGTGGTGGCCTATGGAGGGGGTTCACGTGCACCCCCTCCTTTAATTTAATTAAACAGGCATGCCCCCTGGACCTGGCCCACCCGGGGGCTTTATTAAAAACAAGCGTGGAAGATGGTTCTTGGTTTGTTTTTTCAATTTTGCAGCAAATTCACGGACACACCCACGATTTTGTGACAAAATGGAAAAAAAATGTTTATAAACCCCAGCGGGCCCCTCTCGGACCCCACCCCCATATCTAGAGGGTCAGGGTACGCCTATCCTGCTCCCTTTTCTATATTTGTAAAACATTTTGTGGGACTCGGCTGAAGCCAAGTCTCAAGATGGCTGCCAACACTTCCTGGTTGAAGTGTTGGCAGCCAATTAGATTACAGCACGGGGACTGTCGGAACCATGGAGGATCAGCGCCCCTAGATAGAGAAATTTGGATTTTGTTTAATATCTCTAAAAGTACTGAATGGATTTACACCAAACTACAAAAAGGCACTTCTCTAGACCAAGATCTATCTCTCTGCCAAATTTGGTGTAATTCCGTCCAGCAGTTCGGGCTGTAGTCATGTCTAAAGACCCTAAGGGAATTAACATGTGGAAAATGAGTTTTGAGACCCCACTTTTTCTCGGCCCCCGCTTGACAAATCACCCCGACATTTTCAAGAAGGCAGCTGAAGTGACTGGCCAATTATTTTCGAAACGTTTGTGAAGATTCATCAAACAGCGAGGTAGTTGGCCTCCAAGATGTCCTTGAAGGCCAACTACCCCTCCTGTTACCTCCACTAAGTCCCACACAGAGGGATTGCTAAGAGGTCTTTGGAGGCCACGCCTCCTCCCTCCACCACTCTGCAATCGTGGCTCCTGGTGCACTACTGGTTGGGGGATGAGGTTCCTTGGGGGCCAAGAAGCCCTCCTGGTACCTCCTGTAAGTCCTACACAGCGGGATTCCTGGGAGCTGGTTGGAGGTCCTGCCCCCTTTCTCCACCACTCTGCTAACGCAACTACTATTTAAAAAACCATCGAAATTCACTGAAAAAAACAAAGGTTACAGGGAGGTTAAAGCTAGGAATTAGCATTTAAAGAACCTTAGAAATTCACTAAAAAAACAAAGGTTACAGGGACGTTATAGTTAGAAAATTGAATAAAAACAAGCATTGGTAATGTATTGGTTTCTCATATGTAGTGAATAAAGAGCTGTTTTCATCAATCATCATCCAGGAGAAGGAAAGAACTCCCTGACAGACAACATAGGAGTGTAGAGGAAGTGGTGCACCGGCCAGAGCTGCTGACTCGAGAGCTGGGGATTCCGGTTTGAGTCTTGGCCGCGCCTCGCAACATCCTGTGATTCTATGCAAATCACTTAATCTCTCCGGGTGATAAATTGTTATTTAAGTATGCTGCAAGAGTAAAAGGCAAACCTTTATGAAAATATAGTTCCACCAAAGCGGATGTTAACAGAATTTCGACATCGGGAAACTGATAAGAGAAGCAGACGAGGAACAAGTATTGGTAAATGCAGGAACATATGCTACAGCCAATTGAAATGGAGGAAACGTAAGTGGCACACACAGGAACCAATAAGAAGCCAGGAAAGAGAGGAGACGGGGTGTAAGTCCCTTTTAAGTTTATATTAAAACAATAGATTTCTGAAGCACAGCTCAAGCACTGTGCAGACGAAACCTAAACACATTAGAAATTCACTGAAAATAACAAAGGTTACAGGAACGTTATAGCTAGGCTCAGGTTTCACTTGTATAAAACCAGTGAAATTCAGCCGTTATAGTTAGTGAGCTAACTATAACTCATGCCCCCACAATACACTGCTTATGACCTCACATCTTAGATCACTGATGACAAGGTCAGTGACAGCACTGATGACATCACTGATGACATCTCAAATCACATCACTGATGACATCATCCACAGCATCTCTGATGTACCCATTCACACCCCATATAACCTTTCATACACCCACTCTAACTTCCACACTACCATTCTCAAACCCATTCACACACCCATACCAGGACTTACAGAGCTGCTCAGTGATTTATAGATCAACACACACATCTACTCACTCACCCTTACAGCCACTTATAGACTCATTCACTGATACAGCCATTGACATATCCACTGATTCACCCATACAGCCACTCACACACTGACTCAGTCACCCATAGAGCTACTCACACACCTACTCACTCACCCATACAGTCAATCATACAGCCACTTACCCATACAGTTCCACACACACTTACTCACTTACTCTTACAGATACTAACACGTACTCACTCACCTATGCAGTCACTGACACAAGCACACACTCACCCATACAGCCACTCTCACATTCACTCACTCACCCATACAGTCACTCACATACCCCATCACTCACATATACTGCCTTTCACATACCCAGTTACTCACCCATATACCACTCACTGATGCACTCACTCACCAACACAGCCATACACACACTCACTCACCCATACAGCCCCTCACACAAGCAATCACTAACCCATACAGCCACTGACTAACCCACTCACTCATCCATACAGGCAGTCGCACACACCCTCACCCACCCTCACAGATACACACACACATAGAGGTACTCAGACAATCAATCACTTACCTGTACAGAAACTCACATACCAATACACACACCCATACAGCCACTTAGACACCAACTGAAACACATAATCACTCACTTATACAGTCAGTCATGCACCCACTGAATCATCCAAACAGGCACTCATTCAACCACAGATTCACCAATACACCTTGTCATATATTTAACACTCATAAACGTTTTAAAAGCACTCACAGTCACTGGGTGATGTCATCAGTGATGTCATTAACGATGTCATCAGTCATGTCATCAGTCATATCACAGACCATGTCATGAGTGATGTAATATGTGAGGTCATAAGCAGTGCATTGTGGGGGCGTGAGTAATAGTTAGCTCACTAACTATAACGGCTGAAGTTCACTGGTTTCGTACAAGTGAAACCTTAGCCTAACTATAACGTCCCTGTACCTTTGTTTTTTTCAGTGAATATATATATATATACACATACACACACACATATATATATATATATATATATATATATATATATATATATATATATATATATATATATATATATATATATATATATTACCTACTGGCGGTCGCCAGTAGGTAGTTACAGTTAGGACCTTGTTTCTATTCAAAAAGGGTTTTTTCTTTTGCCAATATCTTTGGCGCCGTTTGATGAATCTTCATGAAATTTTCAAAAACTAATGGTTCACTCAGGTCAGCTCCTGTCTTGAAAGTTTTTGGGGTGATTTGTCAAGCGGGGCCCAAGAAAAAAGGGGGGTCCCAAAACACATTTTCTCCATGTTAATTTCCTTATGAACTTTAGACATGGCTACAGCCCGAACTGCTGAATGGAATTACACCAAATTTGGCAAAAAGGTAGCTCTTGGTTCAGAAAGCGACCTTTTTTTTAAATGGTGTAAATCGGTTCAGTAGTTCCTGAGAAATTCAAAAAATAAAAATATCGATATCTGAGGGCCAAGGAGGATTCGCGAACCCTCCTGAGCACAAGCTTGATTCTGATTGGCTGCCAACACTCCAAACCAAAATGTGTTGGCAGCCATCTTGTGACTCGGTTCTAGAAACAGTAAAAAAAAAAGATAAAAAACAAGAAAAGGGGGCAGGGTAGAAACACCCTGACCCCCTAGGCCTGCGGCCAAAAAAAGCATTTTTTAAAATATTTTCGTCCGAATTCGACCTTGGTGCGCAAATACGGCTGAAATATTTTTTAAAAACGAAGCGCGGACTCCCGCGCTTCGTTTCTTTGAGCCCCTGGGTGGGCCAGGTCCCGGGGGCCATGAGGAAATTATATGCGGGGCCCGCGGGGGCCCCCGCAGCCCCAGTGACCGCTTAGTTTATCATATGCGGTGGGCACGCGGCCCCCGCAACCCCAGGAACCGCCACCTCCCTGGGGCTTTTAAAAAAAATGCATGGGGGCTCCTGCCCCCCCCACATTGCCCCGGGGACCGCCACCTCCCGGGGCATTTAATTATTTTAGGGCAGGGGGCCTCGCGGGCCCCCCAAGCCCTGGGACTGCCAACTCCCCGGGGCTACTTTCAAAAACAAAGTGTGGGGGGGATCGAGCCCCCACACACTGCCCCGGGGACCACCACCTCCCCAGGGCACTGTTGATTAAAATGCGGGGGTCATTATAGTTAGGCTGACATTTCACTTGTACAAAACTCGAGAAATTCAGCCGTTAAGCTAACTTTAACTCACCCCCCCGCAATGCACTGCTGATGATGTCACATATTACATCACACATGACATGGTCAGTGACATCACTGATGACATCTCAAATGACATCACTGATGACATCATCCAGTGACTGAGTGTTTCTAAAAAGTTTAAGAATGTTTTATATATATATATATATATATATATATATTCACTGAAAAAACCATAGGTTTTAGGGAAAGTTATAGTTAGTTGGACATTGCACTCATACAAAACCCGTGAAATTCCCCCGTTATAGTTAGTTCAGCTAACTATAACTCGCGCCCCGCAATGCACTGCTGATGACGTCACATATTACATCACTCATGACATGGTCAGTGACATCACTGATGACATCACTGATGACATCTCAAATGACATCACTGATGACATCACTGATGACATCATCCACGTGATAATCTGATGCACCTCCTCACACCCTAATATAACCTTTGATACACCCACTCTAAATTACAGACTGCCATTCGCAAAACCATAGACACTCCAACACCAATAACTACATACCCACTCACTGATTCTTAGGTCTACACACACATCCACTCACTCACCCGTACAGTCACTCATACTTACGGTCACTCAGTACAGGACTATCATATGCACTCATACACCTACATAGACACTCACACACCGCCACTCATCCATAGAGGTACTCACACACCTAGTCAGTCATGCAAATAATTAATCACACTGCCATTTACTCACCTATACAGTTATACACACACCAGCTCACTTACTCATACAAATACTAGCACATTCTTACGCTCTTATACAATCACTGATACAAGTACACACTCATCCATACAACCACTCTCACAATCACACACTCTCACTTATAGCCATTTATCTACTCCAACACACATATATACTGCCTTTAACATATGTAGTTACTCACACATGTACCACTGAGATATACATTCACTCACTAACACACCCATACACACACTCACCCACCCATACAGTCCATCACAGATGCACTCTTGAAACCATGCACCCAGTGAATCACCCACTCACACATCTATGCACAGAGTCACACACACCCCACCCACACAAACACTCAGGCACCCATAAAGATACTCAGACAACCAATCAATAACTCATATAGACACTCATGTAGCTATTCACAAACCCATGCAGCCACTTACAGAGCAACAGACAGACGGATACAGACATTCACACAGTTTAGTCACTAACCCATGCATTCAGTAAGATACGTTTAATCACTCACTTATAGAGTTAGTCACGCACCTACTAAATCATCCATTCAGACACTTATACACCCACTCATTCAATACGCCTTTCCCTATATATATTAAACATATTTAAACTTTACAGAAACACACAGTCACTGGATGATGTCATCAGTGATGTCACTGACCATGTCATGAGTGATGTAATATGTGACGTCATCAGCAGTGCATTGCGGGGGCGTGAGTTATAGTTAACTGAACTAACTATAACGGGGGAATTTCACGGGTTTTGTACGAGTGCAATGTCCAACTAACTATAACTTTCCCTAAAACCTATGGTTTTTTCAGTGAATTTCTAAGGTTTTTTAAATGCTAATTTCTAACTATAACGTGCCTGAAACCTATGGTTTTTTCAGTGAATTTCAAAGGTTTTTTAAATGCTAATTTCTAACTATAACGTGCCTGAAACCTATGGTTTTTTCAGTGAATTTCAAAGGTTTTTTAAATGCTAGTTTCTAACTATGCCTACAGAGGTAGGACATGTGAAGAAAGAAGAAAAAACGCACAGAAAGAAGCAAAAGAAATGCAGAAAGAAGCAACAGAAGTCCACAAAGACGAAGAAAAGTGCAGGAAGAAGCAAAAGATGTGCAGAAAGAACCAACAGAGGAGCAGAAAGAGGCCTTGTTGCAAAATCATCCTGTGCCCACAACTTTTTCAGACGGGTACTGGTGGTAACTGACTCTGACTAACCAGAGCCAGTGCTATGCTAAAAGACTCTTAGAATACAGTGAAAACACCTACATACACTAGGGAACACTATGCGTTGGGGTACCCCTGTGATTAGCATGACCTCCTCTGTAAGTCCCTAGTACATAATAGGGCAGGGGGATTAAAACTACCTCTTAAAACGCGCTACGGGGCGCGTTTGCACAGTGGTGAAGGGAGGGGGGCCTGAGGTGACATGTGTGCAAACGCGCCCGTGGCGCGTTTTAAGTTGCGGGATTAAGTCCCCTTGAATCCTGAGGGTCCCTGGGGCCCAACTAGCCCACCAGGTACCTACAGTTAGCACCACAGAGCTGAGTTGCAGAGAGGCGTTCCGAGGCCACGCACCTTTTTCACCTCTCTGCAACGCAACTCTGTTGTGCTTACTGAAGGTACCTGGTGAGCTAGTTGGCCCCAGGGTCCCTCAGGATTCAAGGGAATTAATTCCCCAACTTAAAACGCACCACAGGGCGTGTTTGCGCACATGTCACTTGAGGCCCCGCCCCCTCCCTTCACTACTGTGCAAACGCGCCCCGTGGCGCGTTTTAAGTTGGGGGATTAGGTCACCTTGAATCCTGAGGGTGCCTGGGGCCCAACTAGCCCACCAGGCAAGTTTGCTATGACAGGACGGGAGCCTCGAGGCTCCCGCCCTGTCATAGCAAACAGCAGTGTCCCGGGGGTGAGTACCCTGGGACACTGCAGGAGCCGGCCCTGGAGGGTGGTGGTCCCCAGGGCCATCACAGGCTCCAACAATTGCACAGCCCCGGGGAGGTGGTGGTCCCCGGGGCTTCGGGGGTCCGAAACGGACCGCCACTTTAAAATTCTTAGTGCCCTGGGGAGGTGGCGGTCCCCGGGCGTGTGGGGGCTCGAGCCCCCACACAGGTCATTTAATTTTTTTTTAAAAAGCCCGGGGGGGGTGGTCCTGGGGCTGCGGGAGGGCCGAGTGCCCTCCCGCACCATTTTAAAATCAAAGCCCCGGGGGCTGGCAGTCAACAAATATTTTATGAACCCCCGCATGCCCCCGGGACTTGGCCCACCCGGGGGCCAAATAACAACGAAGCGCAAGAGCCCGCTCTTCGGTGTTTTTTTCACGGCGGGATCCGCGCATCCTAAGCGCATCCCGACGATTTTTTTTTTTTTTTAAATGCTTTTTTGGGCCCTGGGGGTCCTTGTGGGACCCCCTGAGCAGGCCTAGGGGGTCAGGGTGTTTCTACCTTGCCCCCTTTTTGCGTTTTTCGCGATTGTTTTTCTGATTTCTTGTGCCTCGGTTCTACCGAGGAACA
Source organism: Calotriton arnoldi (assembly GCA_963921515.1). Lineage (NCBI taxonomy): Eukaryota > Metazoa > Chordata > Amphibia > Caudata > Salamandridae > Calotriton > Calotriton arnoldi. The sequence goes on along the minus strand of CAWUFW010016143.1, from coordinate 216,462 downwards.
AGATGGCTGCCAACACTTCCTGGTTTGGAGTGTTGACAGCCAATTAGCATACAGCTCGTGATCGGGAGGGTGAGCGGACCCTCCGTGGCCATAGATATATATGTGTTTTTACTTTTGATTTTCTCAGCAACTACTGAACGGATTTAAACCATTTAACAAAAAGGGTTCTTTCTGAACCAAGAACTACCTCTTTGCCAAATTTGGTGTAATTCCGTTCAGCAGTTCGAGCTGTAGCCTTGCATAAAGTTTCCTATGGGAAATTGATTTTTTGACTCTTAGTTTTTGAATTTTATCCGCAACTACTGAACGGATTTACACCATTTAAAAAAAAGGTCACTTTCTGAACCAAGCGCTACCTTTTTGCCAAATTTGGTGTAATTCTGTTCAGCAGTTCGGGCTGTAGCCGTGTCTAAAATTTCCTATGGGAATTAACATGGAGAAAACACGTTTGGGGACCCCCCTTTTTTCTCGGCCCCCGCTTGCCAAATCACCCTGAAACTTTAAGGATACGAGCGGACCGGAGCGCCCCACGAGTTTTGAAAATTTCGCAAAGATTCGTCAACCGGCGCCAAAGTTATTGGAAATAGAATGTTGTGAATTGCCTATGGAAAATAGGTCCTAACTATAACTATCTACTGGCGACCGCCAGTAGATAATATATATATATATATACGCCAAGATGTATTGAAGAATGAGTGGCTGTATGAGTGTCTGAATGGATGATTTAATAGGTGCATGACTGACGGTATAAGTGAGTGATTAAACGTGTCTTACTAATACATGGGTGACTGACTAATCTGTATGAATGTCTGTATCAGTCTGTCAGTTGGTGTGTAAGTGACTGCTTGGGTTGGTGAGTAGCTACATGAGTGTCTATATGGGTTTTTGATTTGTTGTCTGTGTACCTGAATGGGTCCCTGAGTGTCTGTGTGGGTGGGTGGGGTGTATGTGACTCCCTGCATGGATGTGTGAGTGGGTGATTCACTGGGTGTATGGGTTCAAGAGTGTGTCTGTGAGGGGCTGTATGGGTGGGTGAGTGTGTGTATGGCTGTGTTGGTGAGTGAATGGATATCTCAGTGGTACATGTGTGAGTAACTACATATGTGAAAGGCAGTATATGTGAGTGTTGGAGTATATAAATGATTATATGTGAGAGTGAGTGATTGTGAGAGTGGCTGTATGATGAGTGTGTGCTTGTGTCAGTGATTGTATAAGAGAGTTAGTATGTGTTAGTATCTGTATAAATAAGTGAGGTGGTGTGTGTATAACTGTGTAGGTGAGTAAATGAGAGTGTGATTGATTTTTGCATGACTGACTAGCTGTGTGAGTAACTTTATGGGTGATTGGCTGTGTGTGAGTGTATGGGTGTATGAGTGCATATGATAGTGGCTGTATTGATGAGTGACTGCATGTATGAGTGACTGTATGGATGAGGGAGTGGATGTGTGTGTAGACCCAGGAATCAGTGAGTGGGTATGTAGTAACTGGTATTGGTGTGCCTATGGTTTTGAGAATGGCAGTCTGTATTTTAGAGTGGGTGTATCAAAGGCTATATTAGGCTGTGAGGAGGTCATAAGATTATCACATGGATGATGTCATCAGTGATGTCATTTGAGATGTCATCAGTGATGTCACTGACCATGTCATGAGTGATGTAATATGTGATGTCATCAGCAGTACATTGCGGGGGCGCGAGTTATAGTTAGCTCAACTAACTATAACGGCCAAATTTCTCTGGTTTTGTACGAGTGAAATGTTTAACTAACTATAACGTCCCTGAAACCTATGGTTTTTTCAGTGAATTTATATGGTTTTTTAAATGATAATTTCTAACTATAACGTCCCTGAAACCTATGGTTTTTTCAGTGACTTTCTAAGGTTTTTAAATGCTAATTTATAACTATAACTTCCCTGAAACCTGTGGTTTTTTCTGCGAATTTCTAAGGTTTTTTAAGTGCTAATTTCTAACTATAACATCTCTGAAACCTGTGTTTTTTTCAGTGAATTTCTAAGGTTTTTTAAATGCTCATTTCTAACTATAACGTCCCTGAAACCTGTGGTTTTTTCAGTGAATCTTTAAGGTTTTTTAAATGCTAATTCCTAACTATGCCTACATAGGTAAGACATGTGCAGAAAGAGGAAGAAAGGGGCAAAAAGAAGCAAGAGAAGTGCAGAAAGAGGCAAGAGAGGTGCAGAAAGAGGAGGAAATGTGCAGAAAGAGGCAAGAGAGGTGCAGAAAGAGGCAAGAGAAGTGCAGAAACAGGCAAGAGAAGTTCAGAAAGAGGAAGAAAAGTGCAGAAAGAAGCAAGAGAAATGCAGAAATAAGCAACAGAGATGCAGAAAGAGGCAAGAGAGGTGCAGAAAGAGGGAATAGGGTGCAGAAGAGGAAGAAATGTGCAGAAAGAGGAAAGAGAGGCACAGGAAGAGGAAGAAAGGCACAGAAAGAAGCAAGAGAAGTGCAGAAAGAAGCAAGAGAAATGCAGAAAGAGGCACGTGAGGTATAGACAGAGGCAAGAGAGGTGCAGAAAGAGGCAAGAGAGGCGCATAAAGAGGCAAGAGAGGTACAGAAAGAGGCAAGAGAGGTGCAGAAGAAGCAAGAGAACTGCAGAAAGAGGAAGAAAGGTGCAGAAAGAGGCAAGAGGGGTGCAGAAAGAGGAAGAAAGGCGCAGGAAGAAGCAAGAGAAGTGCCAAAAGAAGCAAGAGAAGTACAGGAAGAGGCAAGTGAGGTACAGAAAGAGGCAAGAGACTTACAGAAAGAGTCGAGGGGTGCAGAAAGAGGCATGAGAGGCACAGAAAGAGGCAAGAGAGGTGCAGAAAGAAGCCAGAGAAGTGCAGAAAGAAGCAAGAGAGGTGATGAAAGAGGCAAGAGAGGTGCAGAAAGAGACAAGAGAACTGCAGAAAGAGGAAGAAAGGTGCAGAAAGAGGCAAGAAAAGTGCAGAAAGAAGCAGAAGTACAGAAAGAGGCAAGAGAGGTGCAGAAAGAGGCAAGAGAGGTGCAGAAAGAGGAAGAAAGGTGCAGAAAAAGGCAAGAGGGGTACAGAAAGAGGCAAGAGAGGTACAGAAAGAAGCAAGAGAAGTGCAGAAAGAAGCAAGAGAGGTACAGAAAGAGGCAAAATAGGTACAGAAAGAGGCAAAATAGGTGCAGAAAGAGGCAAGAGATGTACAGAAAGAGGCAAGAGAGGTGCAGAAAGAAGCAAGAGAAGTACAGAAAGAAGAAAGTGAGGTACTGAAAGAAGCTAGTGAGGTGCTGAAAGAAGCTAATGAGGTGCAGAAAGAGGCAGGAGAGGTGCAGAAAGAGGCAAGAGATGTGCAGAAAGGGGCACGAGAGGTACAGAAAGAAGCAAGAGAAGTACAGAAAGAAGCAAGAGAGGTGCTGAAAGAAGCAAGTGAGGTGCAGAAAGAAGCAAGAGAGGTCTAGAAAGAGGCAGGAGATGTGCAGAAAGAGGCAAGAGAAGTGCAGAAGAGGCAAGAGAAGTACAGAAAGAGGCAAGAGAAGTGCAGAAAGAAGCAAGAGAGGAGCCGAAAGAAGCAAGAGAGGTGTAGAAAGATGCAAGAGAGGTGCAGAAAGAGGCAGGAGAGGTGCTGAAAGAGGCAAGAGAGGTGTAGAAAAAGGCAAGAAAGGTGCAGAAAGAGGCAAGAGAGGTGCAGAAATAGGCAAGAGAAGTGCAGAAGGAAGCAAGAGAACTGCAGAAAGAGCAAGAAAGGTGCAAAAAGAGGAAGAAAGGTGCAGAAAGAAGCAAGAGAAGTGCAGAAAGAAGCAAGAAAAGTACAGAAAGAGGCAAGAGAGGAAGAAAGGTGCAGAAAGAAGAAGAAAGGTGCAGAAAGAAGCAAGAGAAGTGCAGAAAGAAGCAAGAAAAGTACAGAAAGAGGCAAGAGAGGTGCAGAAAGAAGAAGAAAGGTACAGAAAGAAGAAGAAAGGCGCAGAAAGAAGCAAGAGAAGTACAGAAAGAGGCAAGCAATAAGTAACAGGTGACCATTCCAGCTTTGCAAAGGGCATTCCACCACGATGTAACACAAGTCGCTGCATTTTTAGTAACGTTTGTGCCGTTTGAGCTAGAAACAACGTTTTTTTTGTTCAAATCTGCAGATAATGCACTGATTATGGATTATGTGGCAAATGCGGAAAATGTATAATTATGCGAAAATCATCGCGGCCGAACAGTCACATAATTCCAGTGGCCCTGCTCATACCTTTAATTAGGTCCAGAAGTGCTCCTCTGTGGTTGCTTCTTTTTTTGTGTCTCATTGAGTTTATAGTTTAGCTTCTATGGAAACGAGGAAGACTAAACCTGAGGTTACCACTCCACAACACAGACTACCACATAATAACTCTCCACAACACATAATCCCACTCCACATAATTCCTATACACTGAATACCACATACTTTCTATCCACATTATTTTTACTGCACAACATACCACATAATTCCACTACAACACACAATGTACATCCACTCCACTCCAAAAAACATTATCAAAAAACATTTATATTTACAACGCCACTAGCTCTAACTCTCGCAAATGCGAGACCTATTGCATTGCAAATGCTTGTTTAACTAGTAGTCGCGTTTACAGAATGGTGGAGAAAGGGGGCTGGGCCTCCAACCAGCGCTCAGGAATTCCACTGCATAGGACTTACGGAAGGTACCAGGAGAGCTTCTTGGCCCCCAAAGTCCCTCAGGAGTAAAGTGGACTTCATCCCCCAACCAGTAGTTTGCCAGGAGGAGAGTTTGCAGAGTGGTGGAGAAAGGGGGTCGTGGCCTCCGAAGACCTCTTAGCAATCCCACTGTGTGGACTTACTGGAGGTAACCGCGCGGCCCCCCTCCTGAGGCCCATCTGATTCTTGCCCCGGGGACCCCATCCCCTGGGGCATGGCCACATCCTGCTTTTTAAAAAAAAATGGGTAGTGAGACCTGCACGGCCCCCCTACCCGAGCCATTTTTGGCCCCAGGGATCCTATCCCCTGGGGCCCGGACATTTTTTATTTAAATTTAAAAAAGGAGGGGGCGAGTGGCCCCCTCCTGGGCCATTTTTAGCCCCGGGACCCCATCCCCGGGGCTTGGCCTCTGTGTTGGGGACCGCGGGGGAGACCCAAGTCCCCCGCGGTCCCTGCTGGCTCCCCCCTCCTGTGGGAGCCGGCATGGCTTTTGCACAAAGGGAGCTGCCGGTCTATATGCGATCAAGACCGGGGAGACCTGGTCGAAACGCGTCATGCTGTATACCCACGTTCAATAAAGCACCTGAATTCAAGCCTGTATGTGGTCCGTTCCTGATGACTGGGGATTATCAGGTGTTTTTGTTTATATATATATATATATATATATATATATATATATATATATATATATATATATATATATATATATATATATATATCTCTGTATATACTATACCAGAGTGAGGTATAGTGTGCACAGAGTCCAGTGAAACCCCAAAGGTAGGCAGAGGTAAAGTTAGATAGCACCTCACTCTCTATTTGTGGTACTGTGGTCGAGCAGTAAGGCAGTATCAGAGGACAGTGTTAAGCATTTGTTGTACACACTCAGTCAGCGAATGAATTCACACACTTAAAGACAACTTCAGACCAATTGTTTTTGTATAAAAAATATTCTTTTAGTTATTTTATTTCCTAGAACCAAGCAAGCCTGGCCAGGTAAGTGATAAGTACTTTGCAGTAAATATACAGTTTGTAACACAGTTTGGATTGCAATTGTAAATGCACTTTGTTTTGACTTACAGTATTGTTTCTGAGAAATGCAATGCCTTGTAAATACAGTACATCTACTTTGTATAGGATTTTCAGTAAGATTACAGGTAAGTTACTTTTGAGATTACTTTACTTACACAGAGTAGTATACCTGGATACTACTCTGGGACATTTCCTGTAAACAGGTAAGTAAAATCGTTTCTGTTAAATAGTACAATTTTGAAGAATTTCTTTTGGTTTTCAAACTCCACACTTAGAAACTTTTCCAAAAAAAACAGTCACTGTTATCCTATGGAGGAAAACAGTGTTATCGGTTTTAAGGTAAGTATTTGATAGTGGGAGTTGAGGTTCTGGGGGTAGACTCAGGGGTCCCCCAGGGTCAGGGATACACTCTTGTTACACCCTCAGCGGCACTAGGGCAGCCGGGTGCAGAGTGCTGAGGCCCAATGTTATCCAATGGGGGATAGGGGGCCTCCGGTTGGTGGCTGCTGATGAGCAGGCCACTTGGTTGTGGGAGCAAAGCTCCTGGACTTTAGCTCAGGGCAAATGGGGAAACAAAGTAGCGCCAAAGGTGCACCCTCAGTGGCACTAGGGCGGCAGGTGCATGGTGCTGTTTCGACGTCGGGCGCCCTGTTGTTTGCAATGGGGAACCTCCGGTTTGCAAAGGCACTGCAGGCTTGGGGACGAAGGTCTTCTGGGGGAGACCACCACTTCGAGAGGTAAGTTGGGAAGTTGAGGGTTGGTTAGGCACCATCGGTTTGGCCACCCAAGGCCGTGCGGCGTCGGGGTGCATTTTGGGGTCGGATCTTCTTACTAGCTCCTGGTCGCGGTTGGGGGGACCTTCCGGATTTAGGCTGCAGGCATCGGCTGGAGGCTTGAGGCAGGTCTGGGGTCGCCGGATCTCGGGTCAGGATCACCAGGGAGACCTCCTCGTGGTGTTTGCCCACTCGAGCTCGGGCCATGGACGGCCGGTGCAGAGTGGTGCGGATTCGTGGTGTCCGGCCGGAGCCAGAGGTTGCAGATGAACAAATCCGGTGTTCACGGGAGACAATCTTTGTGGTTGAATGCAGGCAGGTCCTCTGGGGTTTTCGAGGTTGCTGGCTGCAGGACACACCAGATTTCGCAAGAGCAGGTTCAAGGTGGAGACAGGCCATTAGGGCTGGGGCCAAGTCAGTGGGCATCTTCCTCTTGTTAGCTTCTGCACGGCTGTTCGGTCCTTCTTCTTCTTGTCTTGTAGTTTCTTCTGGTTTGAGGAAGCAGGGTTCAGGGGTGCCCCTAAATACTAGATTTAGGGGCGTTACAGGTAGGTAAAAAGGCTGGGACCAATGGGTCCCTTCCCTGGGGTGGGTACACCCCCTATTATGCCACCATCCAGTGGGAGGGGGGCATAAGCCTTTCCCTGGTTGGCTGAGTCCCCCCATCTGCAAGATGGCGGGGACTGAGAGTTGTGCTTCACCTCGCCTCCCCCACCTGAGGGGTGGAGTTGGCAGAGGTGGGCACCTTGTTTTTCCCGCCGGTTCTCCTGCCCAAAGTGGGGGTCAGAACCAGTGGGGACCAGTTGCTGAAAGCAGCAAGTGGCCTGGGGAAGCTTACAAAGGCGGCAAGCCTTTGAAGCTTCCCCTTTGTGAACCCTGCCCATCCTGGGGGAGGAGGCTTGCCACCTCGTCCCAGGATGTGCATTGTTTTAGGCCCCAGAGAGCAGCACGCTCTCGACCCAGGAGTCCAGAAACATGTCTGGTGGTGGCAGCTGAAAGCAGCCACTCAGCCTGGACACTAGTGGTAGGTTAGTTTTCAGGGGGCATCTCTAAGATGCCCTCTGTTTGCATTTTTCATTAAATCCGGTTTAATGTGCTGAGAAGTTTGATACCAAACTTCTCAGTTTTCAGTGTAGCCATTATGGTGCTGTGGAGTTCGTAATGACAAACTCCCAGCACCATATACTCTTAATGGCAGCACTGCACTTACAATGTCTAAGAATGGACTTAGACACTGTAGGGGTACAGGGCTCATGCACCTGTATCCTCACCACAGGTATAGAGCATCCAGCTAGAGGGGTGACTGATCTATGCCAGGGCAGTGGATTGTAGGCATGGCACACAGGGATGTGGGCCATGTCGACTCTTCACTTTGTTCTGCACCAAAACACGCAGCCTGCAAAGGCAGTGTGTGAGTGTAATGGTACAGGACCTCTAAGGGTGGCACAATAAGTGCTGCAGCCCTTAGAGGCCTTCTCTGGCCACAGTACCCTGGGTACCTGTGGTACCATTTACCAGGGGCTGACCTTCGGCCAGAGATGCCAATTGGGTTTAGGCATCAATGCAGTTTTAGGGAAAGAACATAGGCCCTGGGTACCTGATTAGCAGGAGCCCAGGCCACACTCAGTCAAAGCACATCAGCAATTCAGCAAAAAGTGGGGGCAACCATGCAGAAAGAGGGCACTTTCTCACACAACGCCCCCACTTCCCCCAAACAAAAGAGGATGAGACTAACCTTTCCCTAGAGAGTCTTCATTTTCTAAGTGGAAGAACATGGAAAGTCCATCTGCATTTGGCATGGGCAGTCCCAGGTCTGTGATCCACTACAAAGTCCATTCCCTGTAGCGAGATGGACCACCTCAACAGTTTAGGGTTTTCACCTTTCATCTGAATTAGCCATCTGAGAGGTCTGTGATCAGTTTGAACTAGGAAGTGAGTACCAAACAAGTATGGTCTCAGCTTCTTCAGGGACCAAACCACAGCAAAGGCCTCCCTCTCAATGGCACTCCAACGCTTCTCCCTGGGGAGAAGCCTTCTGCTTATAAAAGCAACAGGTTGGTCTTGGCCTTCATCATTGGTCTGGGATAGGACCACTCCTATCCCTAGCTCAGAGGCATCAGTCTGCACAATGAACTGCTTGGCGTAGTCTGGAGCTTTGAGAATTGGTGTTGTGCACATAGCCTCTTTCAGGGTGTCAAAAGCCTTTTGACAACTAACTGTCCAGTTTACCTTTTTGGGCATCTTCTTGGAGGTGAGTTCTGTGAGGGGAGCTACAATTGACCCATATCCCTTCACAAACCTCCTGTAGTACCCAGTCAAGCCAAGGAATGCCCTGACTTGGGTCTGGGTTGTTGGAGCTGCCCAGTCCAGGATGGCCTGGATCTTGGGCTGTAAGGGTTGTACCTGGCCTCCACCAACAAGGTGGCCCAAGTACACCACAGTTCCCTGCCCTATCTGGCATTTGGATGCCTTGATAGTTAGGCTTGCAGTTTGCAGGGCATTTCAAACCTTCCCAAGGTGGATCGGGTGATCCTGCCAGGTGGAGCTAAAGACAGCAATATCATCTAGATAAGCTGCACTAAAGGACTCCAATCCAGCAAGGACTTGATTCACCAACCTCTGGAAGGTGGCAGGGGCATTCTTTAAACCAAAGGGCATAACAGTAAACTGATAATGCCAATCAGGTGTGGGGAATGCTGTCTTTTCTTTTGCTCCTGGGGCCATGCCAATTTGCCAGTACCCTGCAGTTCAGTCAAAGGTACTTAGAAATTTGGCTGCACCCAATTTGTCTATCAACTCATCTGCTCTTGGGATAGGGTGAGCATCTGTCTTGGTGACAGAGTTGAGCCCTCTTTAGTCCACACAGAACCTCATTGCTCTCTTTCCACCCTGTGGATGAGGTTTGGGGACTAGAACCACTGGGCTGGCACAGGGGCTCTCAGAGGGTTCAATAACCCCTAACTCCAGCATCTTGCTGACTTCAGCTCTGATGCTTTCCTTGACTTGATCAGACTGTCGATAGATTTTGTTTTTGACAGGTGAACTGTCACCAGTGTCCACATCATGGGTACACCAGTTTGTCTGACCAGGGGTCAAGGAAAAGAGCTTGGCATACTGCTGCAAGACTTGCTTGTAATCAGTCTGCTGTTGGGCAGAGAGGGTGTCTGAAAAGACAACTCCATCCACTGACCCATCTTTTGGGCTGTATGAGAGGAGGTCAGGGAGAGGTTCACTCTCTGTCTCCTGATCCTCATCAGTCACCATCAGCCTGGTGATGTCAGCCCTGTCATGGAAGAGCTTAAGACGGTTCACATGGATCACCCTTTTGGGTGTCCTGCTTGTGCGCCTAGGTCAACCAAGTAGGTGACCTCACTCTTCTTTTCTAGGATAGGGTAAGGGCCACTACATCTGTCCTGGAGAGCCCTTGGTGCCACTGGCTCCAAAACCCACACCTTCTGCCCTGGTTGAAATTCTACCAGTGCAGCTTTTTGGTCATACCAGTGCTTCTGAAGCTCCTGGCTGGCCTCAAGATTCTTGGATGCCTTTTCCATGTACTCAGCCATTCTGGACCTTAGGCCAAGCACATAGTCCACAATATCTTGTTTGGGTTCTTGGAGAGGTTTCTCCCAATCCTCTTTTACAAGACAGAGTGGTCCCCTCACAGGATGGCCAAACAGAAGTTCAAAGGGGGAAAACCCTACTCCCTTCTGTGGCACCTCTCTGTAAGCCAAAAGCAGGCATGGTAAGAGGACATCCCATCTCCTTTTGAGTTTTTCAGGGAGCCCCATAATCATGCCTTTCAATGTCTTGTTGAATCTCTCAACAAGGACATTGGTTTGTGGGTGATAGGGTGTAGTAAACTTGTACTGCACTCCACACTCTTTCCACATGTGTTTTAGGTAAGCAGCCATGAAGTTGGAACCTCTGTCTGAAACCACCTCCTTAGGAAACCCTACTCTGGTGAAGACACCAATGAGGGCCTTGGCTACTGTAGGAGCTGTAGTAGTCCTAAGGGGAATTGCCTCAGGATACATAGTGGCATGATCCACTACCACTAGAATGAATTTGTTTCCTGATGCTGTGGGAGGTTCAAGTGGACCCACTATGTCCACACCTACCCTTTCAAAGGGAGCCCCAACCACTGGTAGTGGAATTAAGGGGGCCTTTAGGTGGCCACCTGTCTTGCCACTGGCTTGACAGGTGACACAGGAGCTGACAAACTCTTTTTTTTAAAACATTTTTTTATTGAGCATAAAATAGCAGACAAAATAACCAAGGTACATGAAGCAGGCGAATTTACAAAATCTCCAATCTCATATTAAAATAGACAATAAATAGGACAAATTCATAATCCATTTTACACGATAAATATGATAAGCAGGGTATACAAAAAAAAGATTAAACCTGTAGAAAAAAACAGTCTCATATTTAAAACGTACAGTAATAAAAAGCGCAAGTTCATATTCTATTTTACATGGTGTACAAAACCAGCATCCTAGATAGCAGCTCCATAATAACATGTAACCCCTAGCTTCAAGGACCTATAGGATTCTGGGCAACATCTTTGAAGAGGGGTACTACATACTTAGTTTGCTTCTACACCCTAAGCTCTCTCCTACGAACTACCCACCTTTTGACTGTTTCGAAAACATGCGTAGGTTAATAACCATTGATATTAAGTTTATGCAAAAGATCACTTGAGTTACGTAGTATCGTTTGCTTGCGTGGTCTCAGCATAGCCCTCCCAGGTCAGCCCAAATCGCCGCAGCACCCCTATCCTCTTCGCATAGGCCTCTTCAAATTTATAGGTCCGATCCAGCTTAAGTAGCCACTGACCAAATGTAGGGATTTTCTGCGATCTCCAATTCTGCAATATTAAAGATCTGGCTACCACTATGGCTAGAAAAACAAAACATTGCCTATGTATTGAGAGCTGATTAACTACATAAGAGAAGCCAAATAAAGCCAACGATGTGCATGGTAGGATATCTATTGACATACATTTACTAATAAACCTAAACACCTCCTCCCAAAAGTATTGTAATCTCGGACAAGTGAAAAATGTATGTGTCCAATCCCCTGCCTCTGGCAAATTACATCTAAAACAGTCATTCGGGGTTGTAGGAAACCATTTATGGAGTCTGGAGGGAGTGTAAAAAGCCGCCCATCTAGAGAGAAAGGATATTCTTTTGAAATTGGCCGCCCTCAAAGCCCTATGGCCAAGCTCACAGACTCGCTGCCATTCCTGGATATTAAACCAGCAGTTGGTTTCCTGAGCAATTTTTGGGAGCATTGTTTCAACGAGGCTCTTATTCGTATCCTGTCGCAATAACCTATACCAACTACCAATACCAGTTACATTTACCTCAAAGGCTGCTTTTAAGATTATTCTGGCTCTCTCGGTGATTCCTCTATAATTCGTCAAGAGAAAACATGTAATCTGCCCGAAGCTTAACCAAAGATTACGGCTCTGAGGTTCAAATTGTTTTGCGAAAGCATCCCACGTTATCAAATTACTACCGTTGTAAAAGTCCCCTAACTTACGAAAACCTAGCATATTGTATGGCTGGATCCCCTTTTACGAGAGCTTAAGGCCCCATAACTCACAGTCATAAAGAGAGGAATATGCATGGCATGATGGGACATTATAGCTTTTATTGAACCGCTGCATACGGCTTAAGAGTGTATTCACAACCTTATATCTTGTCTTTTTTGGTAACTTTGCAGTGCGCAGGAATGCTGGGAGCTTAATTGCACTCTCTATTAACATGTGACTAAGCAGAAAATTATCGAAATTCGAAATTGGGGGCAGTAGCTGTGTTGTTAAGCTAAGTAGCGCAGCTTGATAATAGGTAGCTAAATGAGATAATGCAAGTCCTCCCTGCTCTACATCCAATTGTAAAATGGATAGCTTAATCCGAGGTTTTTTCTTTGCCCAAACAAACTCCCGAATCACCTTATCTACTTCATTAAAATATGGGATTGGTACTTTTAGAGGAAGATTTAAAAACAAAAATATCAGCAAGGGAAGTATCGACATCTTTATCAGAGAGACTCGACCTATTATCGACAAAGGTAGAAGTGACCATCTTTCTAGCAGATTTTTTATTTTATCAAATGTTCTACCATAATTCAGATGAAAAAGTTGAAGGAAGTCCACTGTGACATACAGTCCCAAATATCTAATAGGTTTAAAAGGCAGGAATTTTATCCCTTCCGGAAGCTCTATCCCCGATGCATTAAATAGAAGAAGCTCCGTTTTGGCCTGGTTAACCTTATAACCCCCCAACTCTGTAAACGCCTGGATTTCTCCCAGCGCCCTCTGGATATTTGACTTCTCTGGGTTCAGGTATAGGATCAAATAGTCGGCAAACAGCTTGATTTTTGCCATTCCTACTAGGGGAGCTTGAATTAATACATTAGAGCGAATTTTTATTGCTAATGGCTCGATAAAGAGTGAAAACAAAAGGGGGGAAATAGGGCATCCCTGCCTAGTAACCCGCCTTATCGCCACTTCTCCCGCCTCCTCAGAGTTTATCATTATTTTTGCGATAGCTCCCCTTTAAATTCTTTCTAGCATCTCGATCAGGTGGCATGGAAAGCCAAACTTCCCCAAGATGAAGAAGAGGGCCTGCCAGTCCACCAGATCGAATGCCTTTTCTGCGTCCATCATTAAAATGGCCGCACTATCTTTCCCAGCAGAAAAGTAGTCAATGGCCTGGATCAGATAAAAAGTATTTGAAGCCATCGATCTTCCAGGCAGAAACCCTGTTTGGTCCGCATGTATCAAATATTGCGCTTAGCCCGAGATCCTATTTGCCCAGATTTTCATAAAGAGCTTGTAGTCTACATTTAGTAGACTTATTGGGCAGTAAGAGCTAGGGTCTTTCGGGTCCTTGTCCTTCTTTAAAATAGAGATCATAACTGACTCCTTAAATCTATCTGAGACCAACACTCCGGCCATAATTTAATTGTACAGTGATATCAAAAATGGGGAAAGTTCGTCTAAAAACAATTTATAAACTTCGATAGGGATCCCATCATTACCACTTGCCTTCGCATTTGCCATATTATTTATGATTTTACTTAATTCTGCGGTTGTAATTGGTTCACTCAGCAACATACAGTCCTCCTCATGGACTGTAGGTAGCTGGAATGCCATAAAGGAGTCCGCAAGAGCCTGAGGGCTAACTATCTGGACTTCCGAATAGATCTTGCTAAAATGAGACACAAACATTTTGGCAATTTCGTCTTTGTCGTTAACCAGGCTCGTAGTACTGGGATCTCTAATTTGTGGAATTGATTGCTTGCTCTGGTGCGTTTTTGTAGACCAGGCTAAAAATGTACCAATGTGCTGGCTTTCTTTGTAGACTTTCTGTTGAGAAGCTTTACTTCCAGCAATTTCTTCAAGAATAAAAAAGCTTTTCAGATCTTCCTTTGCCCTTAATAATTCCTGCTGGAGAACCTCTTCCTCCGAATCCCCGGAGCGCCTGGCCAAAAGTTCTCTCCTAGCCCGATCTACCGCCTCCTGAAGTCCTGCAATCTTAAGTTTCCTTAATTTGTGAAGATTGGCTCTATATGTCACCACCCGTCCCCTAAAAGTGGCCTTGAAAGCCTCCCAAACCATAAAGCCTGGTGCCGTATTCACATTTTCCTTAAGAAAACCACACTATAAAATCACGGGTTTCGGCAATCCATTTTTGGTCCGAGAGCAATGTTTTATCAAAGTACCACCTGTTATTATTTTTTCCCTTGGGGACGGGTAAGTGTACTATCAAGGAGACCAGAGAGTGATCTGAAAAAGGGTTAGAGAGAATCAGGGATTCCTCTCTTACGAGATGATTGCTTATCAGAAAAAAATCCAGACGAGATGCTGTTTTAAATCTCGCTGAATAGCACGTGAACTCATTACAGCCTGGATGATCTATCCTCCATGGGTCTAATAGGGCGAAGTCCTCTTTCATAACTTTTAAAAGTCTATCTGTCTTAGGTTTTAATTGCTTTTTTCCCTTGTTGGAAGTATCCAGGCCTAGATCTTGGATTAGGTTAAAGTCCCCTCCCATAATTATAGACCCATGCGCATTTGCCAAAAAGTCATAAACCTGTTTCAGGGCCTTAGTGTCATCAACAATTGTTCCATAATAATTAAGCAGGACAAAAGCTATCCCATTAACTGAGACTTCTATCCAAATCCACCTTGCTCCTTCATCCCGAATCACCTTACCCACCTCCCAATCTAACTCTGAAGAAAGAAGAATACCCACTCCACGCACCGCCGCTTCAGCTGAAGCGAAGTATGCTTGAGCATACTTCTTAGGGAGTGTGAAGTTAGGGGAGTTGGATTTAAGATGTGTCTCCTGTAAAAAAATCACCTGTGGGGAGAAGGATCCTAGCCATTTTAACATTGCTCCTCTTTTTTGAATGTTCAAAAAACCATTCACATTACATGAAATTACCTTCAATAATTGTACCATTTTTCAGATCAAATTATGCCACTTAGAAAAAAAGTCTGCTAGATTCTCCCTTATGCCGAACTTCAAATTGTACCAACTCTATTAATAAAGTTACATATAGCCCCTTGATGACAAAAACACTGTTAAATATCCCTTGGCCTCTGAGTCTGAACCTATTGCCATTTTGCCTATTATCCCAGGCTTGACCTCTATATATACGCCCATTTTTTTAAAATGCTACACCCCCCTTCCCCCCCCCACCCCTTCCCGCCCCGGACTGTCTGTGGAGGGAGGTAGCCCTTACCTCGCCTTCGCAGCCTCCCTCAATCAACAAGGCGCCTTGACTTGGCACCTGGGAGCACATCCTCCCCCTCCATTCAACACTGTGAGCGATACCATTTAGGTAGTTAAGCCCCAAGGTATCACTAGTATAAAGTGCTTTTATTCAAAAGTGCTTGTGCAATAAATAGTGCAGCCTTGGGAATAGACCTATCTCCTAAAAGAAAAAACCCTAAAGAAGAAAAAAAAGCCCTTATACAGTCTATACCTCAACTACTACATACTTGTGCCAAAGAGAGTAATATTACTAGTATAAGCTGATGGTAGCGGTGTGCCTGGTGCTTCCTCCCTCCTGGAGAAGATCAAAGTAACGGTGGGAGAAATAAATAGAATTAGGATTAGAATCAGCTTAGAGTCTCGATATCTAGAATATCTTACAATGCAACGAACATCAAGCTTTCAATACCATTGCTGTGTATAAACCATCATACTTTGAGCCCTTAAAGGAAGGGGGGGACTGCCACAGAACTTTGCACCAATCGACAGAGACAATATCGCCCCCCCCTCACATAAGGGGAGATGAAGTAAAGTGCAGTGGTGCACTAATGCAAATTTTAGCCGTAAACGCATTGCAAAAGTGGAAAAATACATTCCAATAATCAAGAAACTAGAAAGTACTCCCATATAGGGAAGAAAAAATAAAATGCGAGTGTGGTAGTGCAATAGTGCAAATTTTAGCCATAAAGAAGAGACAGTAGCTCCGTTCAATACATCTTCCCCCAATACTTTGCACACAAATGGAAGAGAGGAACTACTACAAAACTTTGCGCAGATCGACAGAAATATTCTCATTCCCCCCTCACACAAAGGGGAAAAAGGTAAAGTGCAATGGTGCCGTAGTGCAAATTTCTGCCGTAAACATATTGCAAAAAGTGCAAAGTGCAGAGTACATTTCCATATTAAAAAAACTGGAGAATACCAATAAACGAATAGTACCTATAACAGCAGAGAGAGGGAGACAGTGTCTCAATCCAATACCTCTTCTCCCCAAAAGGAGAGCAAAGTGTAAATTGGCCAAAGGTTCATACAGTTAAAGTGGACTTAGTGTCAAAGTAGTTAAAGTGCCTAAGTGCAGGGAGGAGAAAAGGGAAACTTAAATATACATTTCTAACTGTGGACCAGTTGTTATGGATGAGAGTCACTGCTTGAGAAGGCGCCCGAAGATCTTACTGTAATGCGGGCCCATAGAGTCCCCTTCCAGAAAATCTCAGGGGCTAAGTATCCCAGGACAATGATTGTGAACTTTTCTGATTACCGCATTAGAGAAGCTGTGCTAACCAAGGCAATCCAAAAAAGGGAGATTGTTCTACCCAATGCGGCCAGAGTACGAGTGTTCTCCGATATGTCGGCAGCAGCAGCACGAAGACGGAAGGACTTTGTGGGGATGATGAGTCAATTTAAGAGTGCAGGAGCACAGGTCTCTATTGCCCAGCAGTCCAAACTGAGAGTTTTATTGAAAGGAAGGTTCCATCTGTGTCCCACTCTCGACGAGGCCCAAGATTTACTACAAAAGATTGTTCAAGTAAATGTAAAATAATGGAAGTATGGGTATGCAAGCAGAGGAGCTGACAAACTCCTTCACCTTCTGAGACATCTGGGACCAGTTAAAGTGTCTAACTACCCTTTCCCAGGTTTTGGTTTGGCCCAGATGCCCAGCTAGAGGGATGTCATGAGCTAAAGTTAGAAGGAACTCCCTGTACTTCTGAGGCACTACCACTCTCCTAGTGGCTCCAGGGTTGGGGTCTCTGGCCTCAGTGTACAGTAGTCCCTCTTCCCAATAAACTCTGTGGGTACCACTGACATCTCCCTTTTCCTGTGCAGCAGCTTGCTGCGTCAGGGTTTCAAGAGTTGGACAGTCCTGCTGTCCAAGGCACAGCTCTTCCCTAGAGGGTCCCCTGGGCCCAAGAGTTCAACCTGGTAAGGGTCAAGCTCCATGGGCTCAGTTCCCTCTGGGTGTCCCAGTCTCTCCCTAAGGAGAGGGGTCCTGATCCTTTTGCTGTACAGAAGATGGTTCCCCAGTCTTCCTACCTTTTCTCTTGTAAGGTTGGGCCATACTTTCAGGCTCCAGCACTTCTTTTTCACCCTGTATCTTGCTCTGTGCTCTTGTTTTTACACACACCAATTCAGGGATATCCAGCATTGCTGCATCGGTTTTTAGTTCAACCTCAGCCCATGCTGAGGTTTCTAGGTCACTGCCAAGCAGACATGCAGCTGGTAGATTTGGAGAGACCACTACCTGTTTCAGGCCAGTAACCCCCCCCCGCCCCCCAGTTTAGTGTCACCATAGCCATTGCATAGTTAGTGGTAACACTGTCAGTATTGGTGACTGGGCAAGTTCTCCCAATCAAGTATTGCTCAGGGGAAACCAGTGCATCTCTCACCATAGTGACACTGGCACCTGTATCCCTCAGAGCTTCTATCCTAGTTCCAATAATCCAAGGGTATTGTAAATACTTCTTTAAGTTGGGTGACCACACAGCTACAGTGGCAAACTCAACTTCCCCTTCTGAAACTAGAACTGCTTCAGTGTTCAACCCGATTTGCTCTTGGCACACTGTTGATCCTATATATATCAACACCAACAGAATATTTACAAGCAATTGATCGGGACCACAACTCCCAGAACACTTGGCGCTGTCTCATACAGAGCGGCCCATAGGGGGCACGCAATTATTGTGTATTAAATGGGGAGAGATTGGACCGAGCTTATTTTCCTTTCCCACAAGCCTTTGAAGAAGAAAGAAAATTTCGAAATGCGTCGGCAGCAGTGGGATATGGCTGTGAAAGGGAGCAGGCTGGTGTCTTCCATACCGAAAATAAAGGGCTTAAGCTTGGAGCTCTGTGTTCGTGTTCGAGTGCTTCTTAATCAACTGGTGCAAAAGCAGGAGCAGGAGATTTTTGCGGCGGCCATGCCGTAGAGAGAGCACCATCCCGTTTAATGTGGGGGCCACTGGGGTTGATATTTATCAGCCTCCCCATGTGGGGCACGAACACCTGGATTGAGGTAGCGCCTACCTGCCGAGGCTCATCTGTGGGTCTTGAACACACCAACAGAATATTTACAAGCAATTGATCGGGACCACAACTCCCAGAACACTTGGCGCTGTCTCATACAGAGCGGCCCATAGGGGGCGCGCAATTATTGTGTATTAAACGGGGAGAGATTGGACCGAGCTTGTTTTCCTTTCCCACAAGCCTTTGAAGAAGAAAGAAAATTTCGAAACGCGTCAGCAGCAGTGGGATATGGCTGTGAAAGGGAGCAGGCTGGTGTCTTCCATACCGAAAATAAAGGGCTTAAGCTTGGAGCTCTGTGTTCGTGTTCGAGTGCTTCTTAATCAACTGGTGCAAGCAGGAGCAGGATATTTTTGCGGCGCCCATGCCGTAGAGAGAGCACCATCCCGTTTAATGTGGGGGCCACTGGGTTGATATTTATCAGCCTCCCCATGTGGGGCACGAACACCTGGATTGAGGAAGCGCCTATCTGCCGAGGCTCATCTGTGGGTCTTGAACGCACCAACAGAATATTTACAAGCAATTGATCGGGACCACAACTCCCAGAACACTTGGCGCTGTATCATACAGAGCGGCCCATAGGGGGCGTGCAATTATTGTGTATTAAACGGGGAGAGATTGGACCGAGCTTGTTTTCCTTTCCCACAAGCCTTTGAAGAAGAAAGAAAATTTCGAAACGCGTCGGCAGCAGTGGGATATGGCTGTGAAAGGGAGCAGGCTGGTGTCTTCCATACCGAAAATAAAGGGCTTAAGCTTGGAGCTCTGTGTTCGTGTTCGAGTGCTTCTTAATCAACTGGTGCGAGCAGGATATATATATATATATATATATATATATATATATATATATATATATATATATATATAAATATATGTATATATCCATTCACAAGATGCCCTCGTTGGAAACAGCCTCACACAAGAAGGTAAGTTTTCAGCGCTTTTAATGATGACAGCTGCAGCGCTCAGTCAAGGCAGAACACCCAAAGTTTACTTCAAAGTCAATGTGCCCTACGCGTTTCGTGCGCCTCCCGCACTTCCTCATGGGCTGACTGAAGCAGGAACAGCAAACAGTAATCCCAGCTCTACATATACTCGTGACACTCTCCCAAGTGGGCGGGGACAGCGTCCTGCCTTCTGGTCTCGGCAGTGCTGGGTAGTTTTATTCAAATTAATTGTTTGCGTGTGGCCGCCAGAAATACACATCAAAACCCCAGTGGGTTGGTGAAAATGTCCTGAAACGAGGGCTGCACCATACGACTGCCACCAGCGTCCCTTCTTGTTCCATAAACCCCAGCGTAGGTTGATGCTGGGATTGGACCGTGATGTCATCAGTGTAGGAAGGTGGAATCTGACTATATGGTTGCCCCCACTTTTTTCCTGGTGTTTTGCTGGTTTATGACTTAGTTGGACTGGGATCCTGCTATTCATGGCCCCAGTCTATCTGCTTCCTCTATAAAATGGTTTCCATGTACCTTAGGTACATCTTTGATTGGAATCTGGAGTGCCCTTATAAGTCCCTAGTATATGGTATACTATGTACCCAGGGCATAGGTACCTCAGAGGCCTACCAGGGGCTGCAGCATGTATTGTGCCACCCCTGGAAGGCCATCCAAAATGACACCACAGGTCTGCTACTGCAGCCTGGGTAAGGTGGTGCATGCACCCCTTACAGTGGTATAGGCTACCTATATCACTACCATTGCACACACATATAAAACCTATAAGTCACTCCTATGGCAGGCCTTACCAATCCTGAAGGCAGAGTGCTTGGTTTTTATGTGAGAGGGTGCCCCTGCATGAGCAGAGCCCCTCTACAGCGTTCGGAGTCCCTCCTCTGATGCTGTTTGTGGTACAGCCTGACCATATACTCTTAAGTGCATTATATCCTCGCGGTACAATGCTAACTTTGGACTGGCTGCACCAAAACATGTCGTGTTTGGTGTCAAACATCTTGGAATACTACCCCCCCACCAGTCCTGGCGGAGGGGGTAGCATCCACCCTTCTAGAGGGAGAGACATGTACACACCGGGCTACCCGGTAACTTCTTTTCAGAGCCCTGGCATCACAAAATGGATGCCGCTGCCACAGACACGGGTCTGGCCTCCTGCTGCTGACTGAAACTCCAGCAGGGGAGGCCTGGACAATAGGTTTCCTGTCGCAGGGAGGTGTAACCACCTCCCCAGACAGGATAATGTGTATTGGGGCTGGGCGGGAGCACTCTCTGGTGCTCAGAAGTCCTGCACTGGGGGCACACTTGGTGTCCCTGTGCATATGCCAGTTCAAACCGGTTGCAGGGGCTACCTGCCCCTGCTCTGGCGCAAAACTGGACAAAGGGAATGGGTGTAACCACCCCTCTTCCCTGACCCTCCCATAGGTGGGTCCCCAGAGTATGTCCAACCCCCTAACTTAGTATAAGTATGGGACCCCAGTCCTTTAGGACTTTAGATTACCCTGGATGAAACTCTGACACTGAATCCTGGACCTTCGACGCTCTACCTGAAGATTAGAGGACTGAAGAATCTCCCTTGGGGTCAAGGAGTGACTCCCCTGCTTGGCAGGCACCTAAGAAGCAATTGTCTGGTCTGCATCGCTGAAGCTCCCACCGGATGCCAAAGTCTTTGCATCACTAGAGGTGGATTTCCAGACTTCTCCGAGGCTGCCCTGAGTCCCCAGCAAAGCTGAGGCCCGTAGCTGTCGTGGGTAACGTGGAACCGTGACCCCTGGACACCGAGTACTTTTGCAAGTGCATCCTCTTCCTGGTCTCCCACGAAGTTGTGCTTTGGGCTCCGAGTAGCCCCCACCTCCAGCACCGACTGCACCAAAGATCACTGGCCTCCACTCCACGAGTGTCCTGTGAGCCAGCTCCAAGTGCGTCCACTTGAGGCTCCTTCGCAGTCGCTAGTCCATTGGCTAGTGGGCCCTCCCGAAGGCAACTCTTCTTCTGCTTGGGCTTTCCTGGTTGCTCCAGATGTGCCCTGACTTACCCTCGCTGGGTGAGTCCCCCAGACCTTGCTGGTCTGCATCAACGTCCTTTCTTTGTTTCTACGAGACTTGCCGTTGCCATGGCTTGTTGGGTCCAATCCGGTCGCCGACACCCCTGCAATCGACAGACGATGTGGGACAGCTCGAATGCAGCTCCTGGTCATCGTCGACGCCTCCTGGACCTCATGGCTGAAGAGTCAAGACGACCGTCAACCTACCTGAAGCACCCGACATCGGTGGGCATCTGCTCATCGCCTTCCTGGTCACTGGCTAGTGACCCAGACTCTGTCCCCTCTGCTTTCTGGTTCTTCAGATCTTCGATCCACCCTTGGATCCACCCGAACACTTTCGACTTGGTTGCCAGCAGCACTTTGCAGCAGATCGCCATTGAAAACGACGACGAAACCCGACCCCGAAAGACACCTATGCACCCGGCTTCCCTGGGTGAGGTAACTCGAGTACTCCGGTGCTCCCGTGGGTATAGACTCTAGAACAACCTAGTTCTAAAGGGGTTTGCTCCAAGTCCTCCTCTAAGTGTCCTTTTTCTTTAAAACTCCAACCGCAACATTCCCCATAGAAGTCAACGGCGGCTCGCGGCTGTGTTCTCACACTGCACGCGTCCCCCGTGGGTCCCCTGTGTCACTACCTTGGGTGGTTCCTTGAGGGCCAAGCACTTCTACAGGCTCTAGGCCTTGTGTCTAGCTCAGTCGTGGTTCTTATACTACTTTATTGGTATATGGTTTGAGTACGCCCCTAGGGCTCAAACGTGTATTTGTGCTATTACTGTTGATAACTGACTTGTAACTTATGTACTTCAAACTCTAGCCTCATAAAGAGACTAGAGGGGTGTGTTTAAGACTAAATACATATATTTTAAATATATACCTGGTGTGGTCCTCTTTCATTTGGTCACTCAAGAGATTATAGACTGGTAAAACAAGCTGCTTTACATTCCTTCAAGACTTAGCCTGAAGGCTGCTCTCCATAGCTACCACTAGGATAGCTTTCAATAAAGGTTGTCTTTAACCTATCTCCAATAAGGGGTTGTTTGGACTGGTGCAAGGTGCCCACTATAATTAGTGGACAGCATATACCAGGCCAACTTCTCACAATCAGTGATGTCATCAGTGATGTCACTGACCATGTCATGAATGATGTAATATGTGACGTCATGAGCAGTGCATTGCGGGTGCGCGAGTTATAGTTAGCTGAACTAACTATAACGGTGGAATTTCTATGGTTTTGTAAGAGTGAAATGTCCAGCTAACTATAACGTCACTGAAACCTATGGTTTTTTCAGTGAATTTCTAAGGTTTTTTAAATGCTGATTTCTAACTATAACGTACCTGAAACCTATGGTTTTTTTCAGTGAATTTCAATGGTTTTTTAAATGCTAATTCCTAACTATGACATCCCTATTAAGTCCCCTTGAATCCTGAAGGTCCCTGGTGGCCAAGTAGCCCACCAGGTACATCCAGTAAGCGCAAAAAAACAAGAAAATGTCCCTACCTATTTATTTCACAATATGCATCACGTCATTTGTAATAATAATCTGAACAGTGCTGAAGAATAAAGGGAACAGATGTATAACAAAATAAATGTATTGATTCAATGAAAAGGAAAAGTACACAAATGTAATGCAAATAAATACAATCCCACCAATCATTCAATCGCATTCACACAGGCAAACATGCTATCATGCCTCTTTCATTCAGACTCACAACACTCATACAATAACTTAAATAGTTTGGCAAAGCAACATAAACGACAAAGTACCCACCAATTTCCTCGGAAATGTAGGTCAAAATATCTAGAAAACACCAATGTGCTCAATACATATCGTAAATATATACATAAAACGATTATACAGAAAATATATTGGCAAATACAATGGTTATCTAAAGGGAGGAAAAAGGGTAAAACAAATCTCTAACAAAGGTTAGAGTGCCACAAACGCCGACGCGCGTTTCGGTGTGAAGACCGGATATGGTCAAACACCTTCCTCAGGGCGTGGGTAACAGAACGGTGAGGTGGTGGGAAAATTCTGAAAATAGATGAACATACAATGATATTCAATCCTACAACAGGTTACTTTTGCCTTGTTATTATTTATATAAATCAAATAACTAAATAAAGATAACATACTGAACAGATGAAGCAAATATAATGACGTATATTATATTCTTACAGCACTGGTACTCAAACAAAAATAGGTCCAAGAGAATTCTATTCAAATTGATGATGGAACAACAAGTGCACAGTCATTAAGGAGGAAGAACAAAAGTAATCCCGCCTTGAACAAGCAGAAGGCAGTGAAACATCATCTCAATTCGGAACAATTACTGCTGACAAAACCATAAAGAAAGCGCCACAGAGCTGCTTTTCAGAGAGGTGTTCTGAGGCCACGCCCATTTTACACCCTGCTGCAAACGCGGCTTCTGGCGCACTGCTGCTCAGAGGATGAAGTCCACTTGTGTCTTGAGGTCCTCAGGACACAAGAGGACCTCATCGCCCCACCAGCACTGCACCAGAAGCCGCGTTTGCAGAGTGGTGTAAAAAGGGGCGTGGCCTCGGAGCACCTCCCTGCAGCGCAGCCCTGTGGCGTTTACAAGAGGTACCTGGTGGACTAGTTGGCCCCCAGGGACCCTCAGGATTGAAGGGGAATTAATCCCCCAACTTAAAACGCACCACAGGGCGCGTTTGCACTGTGGTGCAGGGAGGGGGAGGGGCATGATGTGACAAGTGTGCAAACGCGCTCTGTGGCGCGTTTTAAGTTGGGAGATTAAGTCCCCTTGAATCCTGAGGGTCCCTGAGGGACAACTAGCCCACCAGCTACCTCCAGTAAGCACCACAGAGCTGCGTTGCAGAGTGGTGTAAAAAGGGGTCGTGGCCTTGGACCACCACTCTGCAACGCTGCTCCCTGGCGCTTACTGGAGGTTCCTGGTGGGCTAGTTGGCCCCCAGGGACCCTTAGGATTGAAGGGGACTTAATCCTCCAACTTAAAACACGCCACAGGGCGCGTTTGCACACTTGTCAAATCAGGCCACGCCCCCTCCCTGCACCACTGTGCAAACGCGCCCCCTGGTGCATTGTAAATTGGGGGATTAAATCCCCTTGAGTCCTGAGGGTCCCTGGGGTCCAACTAGCCCACTAGGTACCTCCAGTAAGCGCCACAGAGCTGCGTTGCAGAGAGGTGTAAAAAGGGGCATGGCCTTGGCCCACCTCTCTGCAAGGCAGCCCTGTGGTGCATACTGGAGGTACCTGGTGGGTTAGTTGGCCCCCAGGGACCCCCAGTATTGAAGGGGAATTAATTCCCCAACTTAAAACGCGCCACAGGGCGCGTTTGCAGAGTGTTGCTGGGAGGGGGCGGGGCCTCCAGCTCAATGCCGGTCTTTTTTTTATTTTTGTTTTTTAGAAGGCGGGCTGTGTGGCCCCCCTTCTTTTACAATTTTTTGGGCCCTGGGGACCCCAGCCCCCAGGGCCTGACCCTTTTAAAAAAAAATAATGTAAACAGCAAGGGGGCCGCGTGGGCCCCCCTCCCGTGGTCAATTTCGGCCACGGGGACCCCATCCCCCGGGGCATGGCCACATATATTTATTTTTTTAAGGAGGGGGGCTGCGTGGCCCCCCTCCTGAGGCCTCTATTGGCCCCGGGGACCCCATCCCCCGGGGCCGGCCTTTATTTATTTATTATTTTTGAGGGGAGGGGGGCCGCGTGGCCCCCCTCCTGGGCCACTTCTAGCCCCGGGGACCCCATCCCCCGGGGCATGGCCAGTATTTTTTTTTTTTATATATATTTGGAGGGGGGCCGCGTGGCCCCCCTCCTCAGGCCATTTATGGCCCGGGGGACCCCATCCCCCGGGGACTGGCCACTCCGTTGGGGACCGTGGGGGGAGCCCCAATGCCCCCACGGTCCCGCCGGCTCCCTGCCTCCTGTGGGAGCCGGCATTGCTTTTCCACACGGGGAGCTGCTTACATGCAGCTCCCCTTGTGGAAAAGCAATCTGGTTTGGATTTTGGAAGCGAGAGCAGGAAACCTGCTCTTGCTTCCAAAATCCAAACCAGTGTTTGCTATGGCAGGGCGGGAGCCGCACGGCTCCCGCCCTGCCATAGCAAACAGCAGTGTCCCGGGGTGGGCACCCTGGGACACTGCAGGAGCTGGCCCTGGGGGTGGCGGTCCCCAGGGCCTTCGAGGGCTCCAGGAGGGGGCCGCGCGGCCCCCCTCCCAACGTGTTTGAAGCCCCGGGGAGGTGGTGTCCCCGGGGCATGGGGGTCCGTAACGGACCCCCGATTTTAAATTTAGAGTGCCCCGGGGAGGTGGTGGTCCCCGGGGCATGTGGGGGGGCTTGAGCCCCCCCACACATCTTTTTTAATAAAAAAAAAGAGCCCCGGGGAGGTGGCGGTCCCCGGGGCAGCGTGGGGGGATTGGGACCCCCCCACGCTTTTTTTTCTACAGCCCTGGGGAGTTGGTGGTCCCCAGTCTGCGGGGGGCCGTAGTGCCCCCACATACATTTGTAATAAGCACCGGGGAGGTGGCGGTCCCCGGGGCTGTGGGGGTCCCCGCGGGCCCCCGCTTTTTTTTTTGGGCAATGCCCCCGGGACTTGGCCCCCCCGGGACCTGGCCCACCCGGGGGCCTCATTTAAATGAAATCATGCGGGTCCGCTTGCTGTCTTCATTTACCAGTTTGAGTGGAACAGGAAATACCGAGTGAATCAAACAGCGGGGTGAAGTGACTCTCTAATCCCTTGATGATTGTTTTTAACGTGACTTTGATGGCGCCCATTTGGGTGGAACATTAGCACTACCAGTCCCAGAATGCCTTAGTGTATGATTTACATGCAGATTGTTTAAATTAAAGGGATTATGCTGGAAACTGCTTCCATTTGTCATCACTTCACGTTAGCCCATGATGAAGGGCGTCCATCGCCCGAAACGCGTTGGCTGAGGTTTGAGGAGGATAGTCCTTTACCTACCTGTGCAGGGGAGTGTATCCTGGGTGTGCCGACCATCTTAGGGGTAACCTGCTTTCAACATATATATATATATACACTTAGGCCCTGCTTATGATGTCAGTCGGAGTTGCCTCCAACTGACACCGTTTCAGTGAGGGAACTGCCCGACCATAGGTCAGCGGTTCCGCACACCTGATTACAATGCACATGGTGCGGTCACAAACTTCCATTTCTCTATAGGAGTTTGTGCAGCGGGCACAAACCGCCCGCAGCTCAAGCTCCCATTGAGAAATGGGGGTTTGTGAAAATCCGTGCCCCATGTGGCAGGCACTTCACAGTACCTGCCACATGGTGCAGGACTTCTCAGGGCCCCATAGGTGCCCCCCAGGCCCATATGCAGAGGGCTAGGGGGGAAGGGGGACCTGCTAGGGGCCCCCAATGCTGTTGTCTGACAGCCTTTCCATGACGGAAAGGCAGACATGGAAAAGCTGTCGGAAACCGACATCATAATCCGACGGCCTAAACACCATGCTTAACGGATTATGGTGGGTTTCCGACCAACGGGCTCCATGAGCCTGTCGGAAGGTGTCGGCCCATCCCTTCGAATGCTGCCTGCGACCGCACGCATCCTAATGCGTAGGTCGGACCGCAGCAGTAGATGCGGTTCGGACTGCAACCGACAAGCTGTCGGTTGCTGTCCGCACTGCATCGTAATGGGGCCCTAAATACTTACCTGCAAAGTACTTACATTTACATGTAAAACCTCTACCATGCATATGCCTTTACTATTCATGCCTTTACAACGAAATTCCTTGTAAAGGCGTGCGTGGTAAAGGCATATTTGTTGTAAAATCCTGCATGGTAAAGGCATGCGAGGTAAAGACGCATGCGTCTTTAAGCCTGCATGGTAAAGGCATGAGGGGTTCAGCTGTCGTTGTAAAGGCTGTTTCCCGAATTTAGGTATACCTTCCTGTACCAAAAGCTATCCTTTGAGGCTTATTCCTCATGCAAACAGAAGGAAGTAATGAGAAGAATTAAATACATTTCTCCATGTTACACTAGCGTCTGGTAGGTGCATCAGTCTGGCACGAAACCTTATTTACAAGTCTGTAAATATGGGTTTGCGTCAAAATACATGGGTGGATGCATTGGAATATCCATGCTCCACCCATATATCACCTACCTGACACAAGGCACGGCAGTGCTATGTGCTGCGTTGTGTTGCTTTTGTTTTTTATACATAGCCACGCAAATTGGGATTTGGGTGGCTATGTAAATCCTAAAACAGACTGCGTTGGGACTGTATCAAAAAAGTAAAGCAAACCTGACGCAAAATCTTCGTAAATCTGGACTACTATATAGGTCCACTTCCCAAACCTGATGCTATGCCTTCTCAAAGTCTAGCAAGCAGAGCAGTCACTTCGTGGTGCCCGATGATGATCGCAAAGTTCACAGGAGTTGACTTGCCCATTAGCTGCCCTAAGGGTTCAGGGAAATTCAGTAGGTGGTCCTTGTGTCCTGCACTAGAATCCCTGCATAGTGGCCAATTTTTTAAACTTCTGTCTCTGGACCTTGTGTTTGTAGTAGGATGTTTACAGTGCCATGGGTACCCTTAGGCCCAGGAGCAGAGAATACAGCAACCTCTCCCATCCAGGACAAAGGTGGAGACAACAGACCAGATGTTCAAACGCTGATATCTACAGAAGTGCTTGAAGTTTTGGTTTGCAGTCAACGGTGCTGGCACCAGGGCGCTCTCTACAGCTACATCTGCAAATCCCCTTTAGAGCCGAGGTGGTCCTCTCGTGGCCACAGGAGGGCATGCACTGGATTCCTTGGAGCAGAGATGTGGTCAAGGATGAAGCAGGTTCCACATAGGTGCTCAATGTCTTGGTGGCTTATCATATCAGAAATGGCATGGGCAGTGTATGATCAGTTCATGCCAGGGCCTTGGACAATAGAAGCCCCGCCTGGACTGGTTTCAACCACTGAAGGCCACGTCTAGGTCAGGCAGGAAGAGGAAAAGCAGCTGGTGGCACTCTGGCAAAGGCAATATAGCAAATTCGAAGGGTGACAGTCTGACAACCACCTTCCACTTGAGCACTGTATCCCTTTATAAGGAAACAGAAGGGAAAAGGAATGAAAATGAGTCATCTTCCAAATCAACAGAGACCTGGGCAGCTCCACCCAAAGCTGTCGACCACTTTTGCTTGCCTCGCAATAGTGGAACCTAAATGGATTTCACCGTGCACTCTAGCAAATCTGCACAGAGACCTCACACTCAGCCCTGCCATACATACATGTGTACAAGCACCTTCCATACATGTCCTCCATGTACGAAAGTATGCAATGGGGAGAACCTCGTACATGGGGAAGGCCAGTAGGCATCTCCCCCGGGAGGAGACAGGGAAAAGATACCAGATATTCTACTACCGCCATCAGCCCCCCATAACCTGGGTAGAGGGCAGTAGGCATTTAAATAACAGTGTGCTTTCAGTGTTTCCTCTACCTCAGAGCATCCGTCTGGCATCTCGGTCCACTAAGTAATGATAGCCCTTCGGTGAGCTTGAGAGGGGAAAACAACAGAAACCAGAGAATCTATACAGGACAACACACACGGCAGGCCAGCACAGCTCTCCAGGGCTACACGGGAAACTCTCCGTCACAACAACATTAAATACAAATATGACCACGTCTTGTGGGGAGCAAGAATGATACATTTTAAAACTGCAATACAGAGTATCCTATTTCTCTTTTTAAAAAGGTTTAAAACTCAGACTGAAGACTGAATATTGGATAATAACACTCCAAAATGGAGCAGGGAAACCTTTTGAAGGCTCGAAGCAGAGAAGACTGTGGCAATTTAGACAAGGATGTAGCACATTTATTTAGTAAAATGCAAAAATACACCTGTTTCCAAAAATGTCTTGTTTGATCCGAATACACAACGAACGATTGAGGTGTTCAAGTATATTGCAAGGAGAAAACAGAAGCCAGAGCTGACAAAAAAACAAAAATAAATGTACACCGTGGAGCTCGTAGCTTTCCAATGGAAATACAACAAGCCTAGTGACCGACCGTCACTGCGCTGTTCAAATGAGTTATTGTCAGGTCTGTTTAGAGACTGCTTGAGTTGTCCACCAGGGCTCTTTTAAATAGCATATAGAAATGGGCTTTGGGTCAGCTCGTGCACCTGTGCTCCTACGCCCTGCCTCCGCCCTCTTTGATGCTCACACTTCCTCCACATGCATCTTTGCTCCTTTCTTCCCCCCATTCCTGTGCTTCTTTACCCTCGACCCTCAACATGTGCGTCTTTACCATCTGGACATCGATAAAGGGGGGAGGGGTAATTACTGTTTTATTGCTGGTATTATTAGCAGAATGTCACCCTCTGTTACATAATGCTTGCACTGGCATATTGTTTATATATTTTGGGCGTTATAGTCACACGAGTGGCCTGTCATAGTGTAATGCTTGGCTGGCATAATATTGACAATTCTTGTCATTTTTATAACATCACTATGCATACTGAGGCCTCAGCCTTCAGGATCGTGTAACTTGTCTGTAAAGGTCCATGCACTTATCTATTCATACACATAAACATACTCAACAATTAATTAGCAATGTATTCAGTCACTCATTCATCAATACACTCATTTATCGAATTGTTGATACATTCACCCACACAACCACAAATACAAAGTTATCAATAAATGAAGAAGCACTTTCACTTATAAAAAAATTCCAAACCTGTTGGCTTTGAAAACGTCAGCTATACCTATGTCTCGTAAAAGTAAAAACTTGTCACCATTTGCATCTTTCTAAAAATAATGTACACTGTTAGAAATTGGGTAACTGGTTGACTGTGGTGTGAGCCCTGGTCAAGCAGCAACCATAATCCTAGTCAGGGTAAGGCACAAGTAAACCCTAAATTAACCTGTGCTCAACCCTCTTGTAACTTGGCACAGAGACGTCAGGCTTAACTTGGAGGCAACGTGTACAGTATTTGTGCAACACCTCAAGCAGTCAAACAGTGAAAACATCACACTAAAAGATCCCACACCAGGTTAGAACAATAGATTTTCATTTAATAAATAAAAAAGACCAAAAAAGCTAAAGTCCATTCAGTAGAACCGAAGGTATGAATTTTTAAAGTATAAACAGTAAAATAGCACCTAAAAGCAAAGCGCCAACTGCGGCCATCTGGTTGCACTGGATCGGGTCAAAGTCAAATGTTCATGCCGACCGCAATGAAGCGGTGATTGGGTACAGTCCCAGGATTAGTCCTGCTGAAGTTTTACTTTCTCAAGTTTTGTGCCAGGAGTCCCGTTCACTTTGAAGAGGGTCGTGAAGAGCAAGGAGAGCATTGCGAGCGGTAGTCGGTGTGGTGAGAAGAGGAGACTGGACGTTATGGATGGCTGGGCTGCAGCTTTAGGTTGGTGGTCCCCCACGTGCTGTTGATGCTGCTGTGCAAAGAGATAGGCTGGCAGCAGCTCGAGCTGATTTTTGTTTCAAGCGGCGCTGTTCCAGTGCGAACGAGCTCGTGTGTGGTCGCAAAGAGCCCAAAAGCTTGATTTCAAGAGCTCGAGAGCCACACCAAGGGTCCAAAACCTGAAAGTAGCGGTGGCTTCTCCGCTAAGGCGGAGGAGCGTCGCCCCACTGCTCTGTGAGCAGTTCAAAAGGAAAAATAAAATGATAATAATGCAATGTTATTATCATTTATTTTTCCGTACTAGCTCAGTTCTAGGTGTGGGGTGGGGCTGGGCTGTCCAAAGCAGGGGGATGAGTGGTGGGCACTCTCTTAAGGGTGCATGACAGTTTGGCCGGCCGTCTTGGGACAGCCAAACAGTCATGCGCACTTAGCATGTTCTTCACCTGGCTGCATTGCACAGCCTGGGTGGAGAAAATGCACAGGCTCCTAGTTCCTGTCTAAGCGCCGAACCACGGCTCTCAGACCAATCACAACGCTGCTGTCATGCTGGTGACAGCAGCGTTGCGATTGACTAAGGGAGTAAGGGAGCCTGTGTGCTTCCTGCTTCTGGAGTCAGTTGACCAAAGAGGACCGAGAGGCGGCAGCCTGCAGGTAAGTGATTTTTTTATTTTGTATTTTTCACCCCTCCACCCCAGTTAAGTAGCAGCCACCACTGCCTGAAAGGCACCATTTGGGGGTCAAGAACTCACTGATGACGGGTCCAAAAGCTTATAGGGAGCCTTTTATGTCCCTGAGGCTCAGGCCAGGAGGCCAGCAGACTAGCCCCTGAGTCACTCTGGGGTTCTGGGTTCAAGATGAACGTGCAAGCCCAGATCTACTTCCCTAGGTGTAGGGCAGTAGGCACCATGTCAGCACAGCAGGGCAGTAGTTCCTTTAGAGCAGCAGTCCAGCAGAGTGGCAGTCCTTGTAGCAGCACAGCAGTCCTTCTTCCTGGCAGAGTATCCACAAGTCCAGAAGTGTACTGAAGAGTTGGTGTCTGAGGTCCTTCTTTTACACACACTTGTGCTTTTGAAGTGGGGAAAAGCTTCTAAAGGCATGCCTATAAAGTGCACTGTTGCTCTGCCTACCTTGCCCTGGCTCCAGACTCACTACAACGCGGTATGCAGCCCTTTGTGTAGCGGCAGCACACAGCCTATTCAGGTAAGTAACGCTGGGCCCAGCTCCACCCTCCCATTCTGCCAGTGATGGTCCATCCAGTCACACATAAGCTCCTATTGTGTGGGGCTGTCTAGGAGGAATACACAAAGCCCAACTGCCAACTACACCCAATCTTGTGATTAGAGATAGGCTGCAGGCACCAAATGGCTAATGCAAGAAAACTTTCTAAAAGTTGCATTTTCAGAATTGCAATTTAAAATCCAACTTCACCATAAGTTAGGAGTTTAAATTCTGATTCCAGAAACACCAAACATGCATTGGTTATGTCTTCCCATTGGAAATTCCACATATAAAATATAATAAGGTAATGCCAATGTTATCCTATGGAGAGATAGGCCTTGCAGTAGTGAAAAACAAATGTAAGAGTTTTTCACTACCAAGAAATGTAAAACTTAAAAGTACATGTCCAACTTTTTAATTACGCTGCACCCTACCTTTGGGCTGTCCAGGGCCTACCCTAGGGGTAACTTATATGTATCAAAAAGGAATGTTTGGGCCTGGCAAAGGGTTTATTTTCCCAGGTCGAAATGGCAGTTTAAAACTGCACACACAGGCTCTGCAATGGTAGGCCTGAGACATGTTTAAGGCGCTACTTAAGTGGGTGGCACAACCAGTGCTGCAGGCCCACTAGTAGCATTGAAAGTACAGGCCCTGGGCACATGCACTGCCACTATACTGGGGGACTTAGAAATAAATTAAATATGCCAGTTGAGTATAAGTCAATGTTACCATGTTTTAGGGAAAGAGCACAAGCACTTTAGCACAGGTTAGCAATGGTAAAATGCACAGAGTAATAAGGCCAGCAAAAACGAAGTCAGAAAAAACAGGAGGTTTGGAGGCAAAAAGTTAGGGGGGAAATGCATAAAGGATGCCAGGTCTAACACGTGTCCCCCCCAGCTGAGAGTTGGGAGAACTACCCTATTTTCTTGGGAGTTCTCTTCACTGCAGCAGAAGAACCTGGAGAGACCATCAGCATTGGTGGGGTCTGTTCCAGGACAGTGTTCCACCGTGATGTAGAGCAAATTTCACCTTTCATTTGTAGGGGTGCATCATAATCACCAATAGTCCGCACCCGCGTATATTTATTTGTTGTTTTAACTTGGGACAGTAGAATGCGAACTGTGATAACGTGAATTGTGTTGTATTAGGGATACTTTCATGTTAACGTGAAGAAATTAACGTTGAGATTCATATCTGTTTAGCTGAAAACATTAACATGTAGAAATTGTGTATGCTGCTGACAATTATTCACGTATTTGATGTGCTTATGTAACATGATGATATGGAAGTGCTCAGTAAAAGTGTTCATTTATATGTAATTTCGTAAGGCCTGTGTGCTATTTCTTATGTTGGCCGATTTCTGTAGGCCTGAAATGAATTTTCCCTGGAAGCTCTCGCATTAAATTTAATAGTTGAATTTCATGTGCATGTTGGATTTGTTCTTTCTCATGTTTCTGTTGCAGGTGGAGAATTCATCCTTGTTAGCTAGAATACTGCCTTTGTTTTCGGAGTTAGGCTTAGGAAGAAGAGGATACATTGAGTTTTGATACTGATAATGGAGAACTGTTGTACTTTCTCATTGGAGCAAGCCTGGGAATCAAGGTCATCTCGCCAAAGCCTGGGAGCATCGATGCGTAATGGAAAAATCACTACAAAGAGGTGGCTTGACTGGACGGTGTGATGCTGCAATGCATCTTGGAATACTACCTGTGATACTGATGTATCGAAGTTAGGGAAAGTGTCTAGAGACTTCTGCCTTGCCTTGAGAGAGAGAGAGAGAGAGAGAGAGAGCATAATAGAATGAGCTCTGTAGCTTTATGCTACTTGACCCATCTAATGTGAAGAGACTTCTTAGGAAGGCTTCACACGCTGACACCTTAATAAATCTTGCCTTGGGAAACACTATGTTGGGATGTCACTCTATTGGCAGTGTAGGGACAGATTAATGCTTTGTACCCATGCACTTTCAATGAAGGGGAATCTCGACGTCTGCTCTGTTATTTTCAGTATCCTGATTCTTGAACTGATCATCCTGTGCATGCTGCACCATCCTAACTTCATCTGTAGATTTGGCTTTGTATTAGTTCCTATGTATTTCTACAC
Organism: Calotriton arnoldi; assembly: GCA_963921515.1. NCBI lineage: Eukaryota > Metazoa > Chordata > Amphibia > Caudata > Salamandridae > Calotriton > Calotriton arnoldi. The sequence goes on along the minus strand of CAWUFW010016143.1, from coordinate 182,511 downwards.
CCTCACTTTGAGGTGCCTGTACGTCCAGCTGTTTTTGGCCTTGTAATAAACTAACTAAACTTAACTGGGAGTCTGTGATTCTTAGGAGTCATGGTAAATTGGAACTGAAATGTTGATTTGCTAACGATTTCTCTCCCTTCCATGTTTTCATGCTGAGAAAAAGTCCCATCGTTCTTGGGTTCCAGAGCAGACCTTGAACACGGAACTCGGTTCCTTCAACCGTAAAGTCCATTCCCTGTAGGAAAATGGACCACCTCAACAGTTTACGATTCTCACCCCTCATCTTCGTTAACCAATAGAAGGGTCTGTGGTCTGTCTGAACCCAGAAGTGAGCACCAAGTGTTCCCAGAGAAGTAATCTCCTAATGCTGAAGGCTATAGGTTTATCCTGGCCCTCTTCATTTGGCTCTGAGAGCACAGCCCCTATGCCTTGCTCTGAGGCGTCTGCCTGCACCATGAATTCGTGGCAGAAGTAAGGGGCCTTGAGAATGGGTGCTGTGCACATGGCCTCCTTCAGGGTGTCAAAAGTGTTCTGGCACGCCTCTGTCCAGATCACCTGACGTGGCTGCTTCTTGGAAGTCAGCTCTGTCAATGGTGCAACAATGGTGCCATACCCCTTGAGAAATCTCCTGTAGTAGCCGGTGAGGCCTAAGAAGGCTCTCACCTCTGTCTGGTTTTTGGGAGGTTCCCAAGCTAGAATGGTTACAATCTTGGCCCGGAGGGGCTGCATCTTGCCTCCTCCCACTTTGTGACCCAAGTAGACCACTGACCTCTGCCCTATCTGGCACTTACTGGCCTTGATAGTCAGGCCTCCCCTTAGCAGAGCCTGAAGCACTTCTCTGAGGTGGCACAGGTGGTCCTCCCAGCAAGATCTGAAGTCCGCAATGTCGTCCAGAGAGGCGGCACTGAATTTCTCCAACTCAGCCAAGACCTGGTTGACCAACCTCTGTAAGGTGGCAGGGGTGTTCTACTACCCAAAGGGCATAACCCGGAACTGGAAGTGCCCTTCTTGGGTAGAGACTGCAGACCTCTCTTTGGCCCCTTTGATCAAGGCAATCTGCAAGTACCCAGATGTTAAAGCAAACGTGCTGAGGAACTTGACAGCTCCTAGTCGATCAATAAGCTCATCATCTCTGGGAATGTGGTGTGTGCCAGTCTTGGTGATTGCATTGAGCCCACGGTACTCCACACAGAATCTAAGTTCTGGAGTGACACCTGGAGGGGCAGCCTTGGGGACCAACACCACTGGGCTGGACCAAGGGCTGCTTCAGTTCTCAATAACCCCTAACTCCAGCATCTTGGGAGACCTCCTGCTTAATGCTGGCTCTCACCTTATCAGGCATCCAGTACATTTTACTCTTCACAGGCACTCATTACATAATGTATGTAGTGAGTTCTGGGGTAAGGGAGAATAAAAAGGCTAACATCCCCAACGACTGGCACCACTCTTTCTGTTGGTCTAGGGTCAGTGTAGGGGAGAGTGTGACACCCTCCACTGACCCATCCTGCTCCTTGTAAGAAAGGAGATTGGGGAGAGGTTAACTCTCCTCTTACACTCCATTGTCCATGACCAAGAGCATGGTCAACTCAGACTTCCCGAAGAGGGGTTTGAGGCGATTGACATGCAGGACCTTTAAAGAGTTCCTGGGAGTCTTAAGATCAACCAAGTAGGTGACATCACTCTAGCCCTCCTTCACATAATAAGGCCCAGACCAGCAGCCTTGTAGGATGATTTGACCAGAGTGGCGTTCTGGTCATACCACCGTTTCATGTCCTCCTGGCTGACTTCTAGATTTTCCTGTGTTTGCTTCCAGAAGTGCTTCATCTGGTTACGGAATGCCAGCATGTAGCTGACCACATCCTGGGGGGGCATCTGGGGAGCTTCCTCCCAGCCTTCCTTTTCCAGACTGAGAGGTCCTCTCACAGGGTGCCTGTACAGAATTTCAAAGGGGTTGAAGCCAACCCCCTTTTGCAGTACTTCCCTGTAGGCAAATAAAAGGCATGGTAGGAGAACGTCCCACTTATGCCTCATGGGATCCAACAGGCCCATTATCATGCCTTTTAAGGTCCTGTTGAACCTTTCAACAAGCCCATTAGTCTGAGGGTGGTAAGGAGTGGAGAACTTGTAGGTTATCCCACACTCCTTCACCATGGCCTTCATGCACCCCAACATGAAGTTGGTACCATGGTCTGCCACCACTTCCTTGGAGAAGCCCTCACGGGTAAAAATCCCCATCAGTGCCCTGGTCACTGTTCTCGGAGGGATAGCCTCCGGGTACCATGTGGCATGGTCCACCAAGATCAGGATGAACCTGATGCCCATGGCTGTCTTGGGGTCCAGAGGCTGAATAATGTTGATGCCAACCTTTTGAAAGTGGGTGCCAACGACAGGAAAAGGTTGCAGGGGAGCCTTGCACTTCCCTCCTGACTTGCCACAGGCCTGGCAGGTAGGACAGTCCCTCCTCATTTGGGGCAAGTAAAAGTGGGTGATAAGCCGGTCAACTGTCTTGTTTTGCCCCAAATGACCTGCTAGGGATACATCATGGGACAGCTCCAGTAGGAAGGTCCTGTAGCACTAAGGGACCACCAGTACACGGATTGACCAGGCTCAGGAACTTTAGGCTCACTATGCAGGGGACCATTCTCCCACTAAATCGGGTGATCACCAGAGGTGTCGCCAGCGGCCTGGGCCTCAGCCTGCTGTTGCAGGCCCACAAGAGTAGGGCATGCCCTCTGCACCTTGTCCCTGGTGGGACCCCTTTCCTTCTACCAGTTGGCCAGCTCAGGTAGGTTTCCCAGGGAAACAACATCCTCCCCTGTAGGCCCTGGGGCGTGGCCCTCAGGTTCAGCCTCTTCCCGGACTGTGGGAGTTTCAGGCGCTGGTTTCCCATGTCCCCCTGCCCTACCACTTTTTGGCAGGCACCTGGGCCATACTTCCAGGCTCCAGGTCCTCCTGACTACCCTCTTGGGCGGCCATGGACTGTGTGGTCAGGCACAACCACTCAGGTGACCCTAACATCTCCAACTGGGACCTAAGCTCCACCTTCTTCCAGATGAAGTGCTCCAGGTTGTTGCCAAGCAGACAATCCACTGGCGTAGATTGACTCACAGCTACCCTCAAGTAACCAGAGACCCCCCCCCCCACCACTCAAATGAACCAGAGCCCCTGGATAGTGACTTTCATGGTTGCCAGCTGCAACAACTTGGTGGAATGCATTAGGGACTACCTGTTCTGAGGTTACCAGATGACATCTGACAGTTGTCATGCTGGCTCCAGTGTCTCCCAGAGCCTCCACACTTTGCCCATTGATGGTGGCCCACTGCCTGTACTTCCTAGTATTACTAGGCATGCAAGTTCTCTGCACCATCTCTCTATTACCCAGGGACACAAGAGTAAACTCTACACTGTCCCCTCCACTAATTGGGACAATTTCCTCCCCAAGCACTACACTAGCCAACCCCAATGATTGCCCACCAGTTGGGGGCTGTGCCCGCTTGAGAAACTTAATATACAACAATAGGACCCCCTATGCAATAAATGTATATATATTATTTCATGGACCGTATAGCCTATAAACGTCCTGACATGCAATGTATGTCCCCGTTTCCTATCTAAGTGTGTTCTCTCTCCTTCATCTCTACCCTTCTTTGTTATATATGTGTATCACCCGTCTCACACCAACATCTATGTAAACATAAACAGTAAACATATGTAAGACAATTATTGATTAATATTTTTCTATTTTTTTGTCCAAATAGACTTTGAAAGTGTATGAATATATAGCATGTATACATTTAACAAATCATACAGTTTAGACATACAATTAAAAAACATCTCAAATGCATAGATATTGGACATATCAAAACAAAATTTAAACATACATTTTATGACAACTTATTAACATAGAAATAAGACATATGAAGACATAACATTCAAATGTATGTGTCCAATTACAAGTTTAAGGCAGAGATTTGTTAGAGATTAGATTTTTTTATGATCTCTCAAACATTTAATCCTCTGGATGTCATGAGGCTTTATGTGGTCGGGGTAAAAGAAGAAAATGTCTTAGTGCAATAGTAATAGAGAATAGTACTATTCACTCTGATTTTCCCTTTATGTAACTTAATTCATGGGGAAATGCGCCCCCGGCCACAATTATGATATGCCGACGCGTTTCAACCTTCGTGGTGGGCCTGCTCTTTATCTTGAAGGCCTTCCTCAGGGCTGGATCTATGCTTTATAAGGAAACAGTATAAATTGCTATTCAATCTAGAATGAAATCCCAGGGTCCTTTTTCAAAGTGCTCTGATAGCCTCTTTCATTTAGAGATAACGCAGTGTCTCTAGATATTTTGGAACCGCCACAAAATTTGCATATTCACTTTGCAAATTGTTGCCATCCTTTGGATGCTTGTCGTTCTTCTGTCCTGACTTTTCAAATTGAGGAAACGAGGAAACCTCGCCAGCAGGATCATTCGCATATATGATAGATCGCTTGAGAAACTTGGCATCTCCCTTGAAGTGCCCTTCCTGTTGGCACTTCGAGTAGCGTAATTTTGGCTCCACCCTCACACATCACAAATTATCTTCACACTATTAAAATGTATCTACATTAGAAACAAGTAAAATTTATTTAAGCGTGTGCACTGATGTTTTCGTATTAGTATTCATAATGTAGTTCTTAGTCAAACTTATATTCATGCATTTGAAGTTATACTACATTTTATTGAAAGTGCAACGTGAATCTAATGCTGAATTTACATACTGACATGTGTCATTTACTTGTTGTATGTGCTCAAATAACACGTATTAATGTGCACCGTTGACTAATATGCTTAAAGTGACTCAAGTAGGCCTGTATTTTTTTCTGCATACAATTTTCCATTCCTACTTGCTTGTCTTTCTCTTTGCAGGCACCTTCACATGGTTTGTTAGGTTGACAATAGATATAACTCTTTACTAGCGGTAGAGAGTCTGAGAAGAAGGCCTTGACAAAGAACATGGGGGCATATTATCAAGCCCATTACCGCCACTTTTGCGGCCGTTTTCGGCCGAAAAGCGGCGATAATGGCATCGCAGTATTAGCAAGGACACGCTAGCGCGTGTTTCCTTGTCCTAGCACAGCTTTTGCTAACACCCTGCATCGCATCTCTAATGAGATGCAAAGTAGGCGTTCCTGTGGAATACAACATGGAAAAAGTCGCTAACCGCACATCGCGGTATTTACAAGCCTGTGCCCTGACACCTATGGCGATATTAAAACCTGCGCTAACCGCGGTTATCGCCGTAAGCTTACGTCTGCTTAAATTGAGACTTAGCTATATTTGTAATGGGGGGTGGATTGGCGGGCTAAAACCACCAGGGGCTATCATCAAGCTTTCCCCTATCGCTACGGGAATATCGCTGGATTTCCAGCGATATTCCCGTATATCGCCGCTTTTGCTGGATTTTTTATCGCCCTGGAGCAACGCGTTGTTGATAATGCGTTATCCGGGCGATAACATCCAGCGATAGCCGGCGATAACTGAAGTAGCGCTAAACGCGCTTAGCGATATTTATCGCCGTTGCTCGTTGATATGCCCCATGGAGAGCCAGAGCATTAATTTCAGTGATGCATCCAGGTGCTGCAGGTGCTCAAAGATGATGTCGTTCTCAGGACTGGCCTAGGAGATTCTGCTCCAACACTTGATTGCTAATGTTGCAGCTCACAACGTGAGAATAAAAAGGACAATGGAGCCCCTGTTGGTGTGAACAAGGGGTGTAACCCAGAAGCTTCCAACTCTCCTAGAGAACTTTTTAAGATTGTCAAATCTCTTACCACTATAGAGCAAGAGGTTACCCCTCACCAATCCTCAAAGGAGAGATGTAACAAGCTTGCCACCTTCTTTAAATACAAGGTGGAAAACATCTACAACTCTCTGCAAGGGAACAGCTTCTCAGGTAGGCTAGATCACTCTCTAGGAAATAACGACCACAGGGGGCAGGTAACAGGGCCAGCATTAGACCACCTCCCTGCGTTAAGTAAGGAAACCACTAGTCTGATTTTGCGAAATATTAAATTGGCCTCTCCCCAAGACCCTGTACCTCCACATATCTTACTTCAGGGTGGGGACATTACACTGTCCACTACAGCAGAGCTTCTATCCCTATCTCTCTCAACAGAGTCAGTTCCTAAAAAGTGGAAGCATGCTATAGTCAGACCCTTACTGAAGAAGCCCCACTTAGACTCTACGGTACTGGGGAATTTCCGCCCCATATCACTATTACCCATTCTGGTGAAGATAGTGGAAAAGCACATTAACCACACCCTCTCGCAGTTTCTGGAGGAGAATAATAACCTACACAAGACCCAAATGGGCTTCCGGCTGCAACATAGCACGGAGTCAGCTCTGTTGGTGGTCACGAGGAACTTAAAGGAATACTCGATCAGAGGGGTGCCGCCGCAATTCTGCTGCTCGACCAAAGTGCGGCATTTGACACCGTGGCTCACCTCATTTCTAAGAGACAGGACTTTCCAGATAATGGAATCTACGTACTTCTCAGATGTGTTGCAGGTCACATGCGGAGTCCCGCAGGGATCCACGCTCAGCCCCACATTATTTAACCTGTACATGCGTCCATTGGCCAATATAGTTCAGGAGTTTGGCCTATCAATCATATAATACGCAGATGATACACAACTTGTAGTATCGGTGTCGGAGGGCCCGAAGTCCAACTACAGCCAACTGGTACCTTGCATGGAAAAAGTGGCCAGATGGATGGCCAGCTGCAGTTTAAAGCTGAATGGCGATAAAACTGAACTAATGTTCCTGAGAAACAATCCCGGGCCCCCTACAATCAGCTGGCCACAAGAACTTGGTACTCCCGCCCCCACCCCCATTCCCAAAGGATCAATAAAAAATTTGGGGATGTGGCTGGACCACAATCTTTCTATGGAAATACAAGCAAAAAAACTAGCAGCTACCTGCTTTGGTATACTCCAGATGATCCGCAAGATCTTAGCTCTTATCCCTGAACAGACTCGGAGGACCATGGTACAGGCTCTGGTAGTCTCTCAACTGGACTACGGCAACTCCCTGTATCTGGGTTCTCCAAAATACGCGGTGAACAGATTGCAGGTGGTCCAAAACGCGGCAGCTAGGCTAATCCGAAAAATGCCCAGACAAGATTCAGAGAAAGCTTTTTTGAAACAGCTCAACTGGCAGCCCATCCAAGCCAGGATCAAATTCAAATCTCTCTGTCTAGCTCACAAAGCTCTAAATGACAGGGGCCCAGCCTTGCTTAGAACATTTACCTCCCCATACGTGCCTAACAGGTCTCTCAGATCATCATCAGACCATCTCGTGAAGATGTTGAGGATAAAAAGATCTAGATGGGGAGGAAGATCATTCTCACATTTGGTTCCGAAGCTTTAGAACTCCATGGCCAAGGAAATGAGACTGTTAAGAGATGAACTCAGTTTCAGAAAAAAACTAAAGACTTGGGGCCAGATGTACGACTATTGGCTTTTGCGACTCGCAAATTGCAAAAAATTGCGAGTCGCAATTTGCGAGTCGCAAAAGTCAATGTACAACAGTGTCAGAGACACTGTTAGCGATTCCCAATGGGGTCGCAAAATATGAGGCACATGAATATTAATGAGCCACTCGCAATTTGCGACCCCATTGGGAATGGCAGGCCCTCCCAGATATGGTGGCCTGCTGGGCTCAGCAGACCACCATGTCTGGGACTGCTTTTAAATAAAGCAGTTTTTTTTTTAAAAATGCAGCCCGTTTTCCTTAAAGGAAAACGGGATGCATTTCAAAAAAGAAAAATGAAACGCTTTCGTTTCATTTTTTAAGGGCAGATAGTGGTCCCTGGGACCACTGCCTGCCCCTAAAAAATATTTTCGCCTGCATTTGCAAAGGGGAAGGGGTCCCCTGGGAACCCCTTCCCTTTTGCAAATGCATTACCACCCTCTTGAAGAGGGCGGTAAATTGTCAGTGTTTTGCGACCGCAATTGCGGTTGCAAAACATTTGTACATGGCTTTGCGGTCACTATTAGGATGGGAACGCCCCTTCCTAATAGCGGGTCGCTAAACACTATTTTGAGAGTCGCAATTTATTTGCCACTCGCAAAATAGTGTTTGTACATTGGCCACAGGTTTTTAGCATGCGCAAACGGGTCGCAAACCCGTTTGCGCATGCTAAATACCGTTATATATCTGGCCCTTGGTTGTTCCCATGATGTTTCACTAAACCCTCTCACAACACCCCCTCTTCGCAGCGCTGGGAAGCCCTTGGGCAGCCATGCACTTTATAAATCCCATAAACATAAACATTCTTGTGGTAGTAACTAGTGTTCTAACAGGTTGATGTTTGCCAATTTGGACTTTGAGAGGTACAGACCTCTATGCTCACCCCTCTGATTCTTTCTTGAGTGTGGCTTAGGCTAACACTTAATTTCCCTATCCCTAGAAGACTCCTAAAATGCTCACCCTGTCCCGCAACTTTACCACATTTTTCGCATTTCCACGACTTTTGAGACACCTTTAGATTAAGTTACCTTTAATAGTTTTAGACACTATTTTATATGAGTTTAGTTATTACTCATGTTTAAGAGAGAAGATTGAAGACTCTTCTCTTAGCACCAGATTCTACTGTTAATTCTTTGTATTGCTGTGACTGAACTTCTTGTTTGTCTCATGCTGATGCGTCTGAACTTCTTTAGGAGGTTTGGATATCCAGTTGTTATTCTGCATCTCTACAGCATGGTATTGAGATTCATTTACATTAACCTAACTGCTAACTTATAATAAAACTCCTGGACTTTATTTACTGATTCCTGGTCCTTATTGTGTAGCCAAATAGGTTAAACTGTTAATTATATGTGTTTGACCAAGTGCTAACTCCCATCACCTCTCAGTTGTCAAAGAAAGACCCATCGGATGAACAACAGTAACAGGTTGGCCCAGTGCTGGATCACACTCATAGCACTTGGAGGGTGTCTTCCCTGAAGATTTACTGTCAGGCAATAATCTCTTCTTTTTCTCAGTTGAGGGATGAGAGTCCTAACCTGTGGATCTAGTTTGGGGCCCTTTAGAGAACTCCTTGTTTTTATGTTTGTCTCCCCCTCTTTCCTCTGCTGGTGGCCCTGCCCACCCTTGTGGTGATTTCCTCCAGATACCTTCTTGTGCTGACCCAGTGGTCTGCCTCTGTAGCAAGCTCCATGGTGTCTGAGAGCTTACTGTCAATCAAGTGTTGGCGCAAATTTGCAAAAACAAAGACTGAACCTATGCTCCTTTGCAATCACATTGTACAGCCCCTGATAATCCTTCACTTCACTGCCCTTCACCCACCCAACCATCCAGTGCTTTGCAAAAGGAATCCATACAATCAACCCAGGTCTGTTGGGCCAACTTCTGACGGTCTCTAAACTTCTGTCTGTACTTCTCTGGGGTCAGACCCTACTTCCTTCATGGGGGGATACTTTATCCTGTCTCCCTTGTCTAGGGTCAGTATGGTGTCCCTCCCTTTGCTAGGGATGTGCCTTCACAGACTAGCCCCCTAACCCTCTTCAGGGAACTTGTGCATCTCTAAAGCAATCTCATAAGCATCAAACCACTTGTCAATATCGTCTCCCACAACAGTCAGACACCAGACCCTCTTGTCTCCAGAGGGCACTGTAGGTACGCTACCAACATTGCTTCTGGACTCTACCTGCTTAGCTCTAAGGTCTAGCTCTCTGAGACTTAGCTCACGGGCCATTCTCCTCTCCTCCATGGCTAGTCTCCTTTACTCGAAAACTCTCTCAGCCGCAGCCTTCTGGCTTTCCAAGGCCCTCTCAGCCTCATCGTTCTCCGCTGCTGGCTCCATGGCAGTTTCTTTTCCTACATCCGGAGTTTGGCCATCTCCAGCCTGAATTCCCTCTCCTCCCTATTTTCCACCAGCTTGTCTGGGGACAGATTGCAAGAAGGGACACTGCTCCCTGCCCTGGCAGGGTGCTCCACTCCAGGGGCCAAGTCATCCCTCTCAACTGCAGGATGCATCTCAGGGAGGCCCTCCCCTTGTCCATCCATCTCATTATACCCTTCTGTGGTTTCCACCACTGACTGATGGAGGGCTTCTGCACAGGCCCTCAGCACCTTTTGCAACTCCACCTTCTTGGTGTTGCTTTTTGCAGGAAGTACCCTCTTCTTGCAGAACTCCTTTAGCTGGGCCACTCTGTAGGTATCTATGTTGGCCAGCTCGAATTCCATTCCTGCAGGTGTGGTTTCACTCACAACAGTCAGGGGAAGAATTAGGAAAAAAACAAAAGGAAGCCAATCAAGGAAAATTTTAAATTGGTCCTAGATATGGTTTACTGGGATGTGAGCCCTGGTCAAGGAGGAACCACAATCCTAGTCAGGGTAAGGCACAAGCAAACCACAAATTACCCTGTACTCAACCCCCTGGTAGCTTAGCACAGAGCAGTCAGGCTTAACTAAGAGGCAATGTGAAGAGTATTTGTACAACACTTCAAACAGTAAAATAGTGAAAACACCACACAAAAAAGATCCCAACCAGGTTAAAAAATAGATCATAATTTAATAAGCAAAATAAGACCAAAACAAAAAAATGCAATCAGTAGAACCGGAGTTATGAATTTTTAAAGAATATACTGTAAAATTACCGCTAAAAAGCAAAATAGCGTCAAATGCAGCAATCTGGTCCCCCTGGACCAGGTCAAAGTCAAATGTTCATGCCAACCGCGATGGAGCGTGGGTTAGATACAGTCCCAGATTAGTCCCACTGCAGTTTTACCTTCTCAGGTTTTGTGCCAGGAGTCCTATTCACGTTGGAGAGGGTCTCGAGAGGCAAGTAGAGCGTTGTGGGCGGTAGTCGGCTTGGTGCGAAGAGCTGGCTGTGTGTCGTAGATGGGTGGGCTGGGCCTCACTTTGGCAGTCTCCTGCGGGCGGTCGATGCTGCTGTGTGAATACATGTGCTGGCGGCGGCTTGCGCTGATTTTCGATGCAAGCGGTGCAATTCCCATGCGAACAGGCCTGTTCAAGGTCACAAAGAGCCCAAAAACTTGATTTCAAGAGCCACACCAGGGTCCAGGACCTGAAAGGCACAACTTAGAGGTCAGGGACTCACTGGTGATGGGTCCAAGAGCTGTTGGGGAGCCTTATATGTCCTTGAGACTCAGATCAGGAGCCAGCCAACTCGCCCTTTGAGTCACTCTGGGGTCCTGGGTTCAAGATGAAGTTGCAAGTCCAGTTCTTCTTCCCCCAGGCAAGAGGGCAGCAGGCATCAGGTTAGAACAGCAGGGCAGCAGTTCCTTTAGAGCAGCAGTCCAGCAGAAAAGCAGTGCTTGTAGCAGTCCTTCTTCCTCGCAGCGTATCCACAAGTCCATAAGTGTCCTAAAGAGTTAGTGTCTGAGGTACTTCTTTTATACACAGTTGTGCTTTTGAAGTGGGGAGAAGCTTATAGAAGAATGCCTTTGAAGTGCACAATTGCTTTGCCTGCCTGCCTGGCCCTGGCTCCAGACTCACTACAGGGGGGTATGCAGCTGTTTGTGTGGAACACAGCCTATTCAGGTGTAAGTGAGACTAGGCCGAACTCCTCCCTCCCATCCTGCCAGCAATGGCCCATCTAGTCACACCGAAGCTCCCATTGTGTGTGGCTGTCTAGGAGGAATACATAAAGCCCATCTGCCAACTACACCCGTTCATGTGATTAGAAACAGGCTGCAGGCATTAAATGACTAAAGCAAGAAAATGCCAACTTTCTAAAAGTGGCGTTTTCAGAATTGCAATTTAAAACCCGACTTCACCATAAGTTAGGATTTTAAATTGTGATTTCAGAGACACCAAACATGAACTCGTTATCTCTTCCCATTTAGAAATTACTATTATAAAATGTAATAGGTTAACTCAATTGTTATCCTTTGGGACAGATAGGCCTTGCAGTAGTGAAAAACTAATTTAAGAGTTTTTCACTACTAGGACATGTACAACTTAAAAGTACATGTCTAACTTTTTAAATACACTACACCGTGTTCTTGGGCTGTCCAGGGACTACCCTAGGGGTGACTTATATGTATCAAAAAGGAATGTTTGGGCCTTGCAAAAGGTTTATTTTGCCAGGTTGAAATGGCAGTTTAAAACTGCAGAGAATGCTGCTAGCCAACCGGCTATCCAGTCCCAAGACGCACCACTGAACAGATCCACTAGGTTTTAAACGTTTATCTATAGGTAAGGCACTTTAGACCCAAGAATTATGCTTCCATTATATATTTAGATATTTTGTTTGTAATCCATTTGTAGGCATGCATACATCTCCATTATACTTCATAATTTATGAAGCTTAAATTTCTCCCTGCCTTTCTGACCCTGGCTCCAGACTCACTATAGGGGGGGTATTCAGCTCTTCGTGGAAACAGGGCACAGCCTATTCAGGTGAAAGAGGGGCTGGGCCTAATTCCTCCTTCTCATCCTGCCAGTGATGGCCCATCTAGTCACACCTAAGCTCCCATTGTGTGTGGCTGTCTATGAGGAATACACAAAGTCCAACTGCCAATTACACCCAGTCATATGAGCAGAGACAGGCTGCAGACACCAAATGGCTAGGCAAGAAAATGTCAACTTCCTAAAAGTGCATTCCAAAAGAGCACTCCTCTCGCGCTCTACACTGTAGCACTGCGCAAAGTGGGAATCATTCCCGCCAATATATTCCATTAATCCAGGTATTCCAATGTAAACTCTAATAACCATTGCTGTTGGAAATGGCCCTTTTTGCAGGGTCACCCCTAAACTTTTTGCCTGCCTCCTGTATTTTTGCTGACCTGTTTCTGTTGGTTTTATGACTCTGTGCACTTTACCACTGCTGTTCAGTGCTAAAGTGCATATGCTCTCCCTTGGTAAATATGTCTATGTGAATTGGTATATCCCTGATTGGCTTATTTGGTTTACCTGTTAGTCCCTAGTAATGTGGCCTATGTGTGCCCAGGGCTGGTAAACCAAATGCTGCTGGTGGGCCTGCAGCACTGATGTGTGCCACCCACAGAAGCAGCTTGTAAAGTGTGTCTCAGACCTGCCACTGCAGTGTCTGTGTGCAGTCCAGAACTGCCATCTTGGCTGTGAAGTGCACTCACTTCCCAGCCCCTGAACCTTCCCTTGGCAGCCTGTAAGTCACCCCTATGGTAGGGTGCATTGTATGTGTAAGGTAGGACATGCCTTGGTGTATGTAGCATGTCCTGGTAGTGAATTACACCCCATTTCGTTTTTCACTACTGTAAGGCTACCTGTTCCTCATAGGCTAGAATGGGCAGTTTGACTATTACATTCTATAGTCCTAACTGACCCCAGGGACATGGTAGAAAAACGAATTTAGTATGCCTGAGCTCAGAATATTAAAATACATCTTTTAGTGAAGTTTATTTTTATATTCTGTGTTTGAAAATACCACTTTTAGAAAGTAGGTATTTTCTTGCCTAAGCCTTCCAGTGTGCTCTGCCATTATGTGTATTGGCTGTCTGGTTTCAGAGGGGCAGGGCAGGCTGAGTCAGACCTGGGTTGAATAGAGAGATCTGCATTTAGAGTGTGGGGAGGGGTGGCTCCTTGACCTGAATAGGGCTGTGCCTGGCAAGGTGAATGCTGGCTCCACCTCCCACTGTGTGTCTGCTAGCAGACCCCCTCTTTCTGAAAGGAAGGATGCAGCCTGGTAAACAAAGTGCTCCAGGCCTGAGCAGAACTGGTTCTGGCTAGGTTCAGTGACTGGTAGCTTCTAAGAACAAAGGCTTTTGTGGTATAAATATCTGTGCTCAAACCCCTACTTTTTGTATTGCTTTTGGATCTGGAGAGGAAACTCTGTTCGTGCCACTGGAGGAATCTGCAGGAAGTGACTGTCCCTGTGCTGTGTGTTGTTTCTTGCACTGGCCTGCAGCAGTGACCACTGGACTTTGAAGAAGAGGAAAAGGAACTCTTGAGAGAACTTTTATTTTTTGTTACAGCAATTACCCAAGGGCTAGGAAAAGAGCTAGCCTCCTGCTGGAGTCTCAGGCACATCTGACTCCACCACCAACCTCCTGCTTCCTCCCTGCGAGGATTGCTATCTGCTGATGAGGCTCCTGTGAGGTCCAGGGCCTCTAGTTTTGCTTCAGAGAAAAGAGTGCTGGAAATCGTCGCTAACGCACGTTTGCGAGCCGCTGCAGCCGAGAGCGCTGGAAAAATCATCGCGCTGCTGGCGCTGGGTGCTCGCAACACGAAACCATCGCTAACGCCCCTTTGCGAGCCGCTGCAGCTGAGACGCGCTGGAAAAATCATCGCGCTGCTGTCGCCGAGTGCTCGCAACCCCTAAAGAAATCATCGCTTCAAGACATCGCTTTGCGGACGCCGTGCGTCTGCCATTTTCATCGCATCGCACCGGAGTTCGTCGCTCCCTCGCGGAGCGCCATCTCTTCGCATCGCAACACAATCGCACAGCGCAACAGGATCGTCGCATCGACTTCTCCTCGCGGCAAGAAAGTCATCGCATCAGCGGCCTAGCGTGCAGAAGTTGGTCGCAGTGTCTCCGCACGCATCACGCAGATCGGCGCATCATCCTCCCTTGCGGCAAGGATTTCAACGCATCGCCGGCCTCGCGTGCCGAGAATCATCGCTACCACTTCTTTGCAACATTTTGTTGGTTTTGCTACTAAACCCAGGTACTTTGTGAGAGAAAGGGTCGCAGAGACCACTGCTTTGAATTTGAACTTTATTTTTGCAACCTTTGAACTATTTTTTGACAGTCCTTCAACAGCCATCCTATTTTTTGACAGTCTTATGAGAGAAAGGGTCGCAGAGACCACTGCCTTGAATTTGAACCTTATTCTTGCAACCTTTGAACTATCTTTGACAGCCCTTCAACAGCTATCCTATTTTTGACAGTATTGTGGCTTTTACAGTTATTGGTCTTGTGATAAATCTGCCTTTATATAAAGATACTTATTTTTTATAACTACTTGTGTGGTGTCCCTCTGTAGTGTTCCTCACTGTGTTACTGTGTATGGTCATAAATGCTTCACACCCTGCCTCTGAGATAAGCCTACCTGCTCGTGCTACGTTACCACAGGGTTGAGCAGGGGTATTAAAGAGGGTAGCCCTCTCACTCTGACTTAGGAAGAAGGGTCCCTACTTGGACAGTGGCCAGCCATTGCCAACTAGAGACCCCCATTTCTAACATTGGTGGTCAGCGGTGAGGATCTGGACTTGCATTTATGATCGCATACAGTAATTATAGTGTACACTACTAGTGAGTGCAGACCATAACGTACCACATACATTTTTGAAGTTTTTTTTTTTGGTTCTATCTTTGATTGATATTGCCCGTGATTGTTACAATGGGCAAGCCTATGTTTTATTGATATTGCCAGGTGATAGTACCCGCATACATTTTTGAGAATTGTTGGATCCTATATTGTAATTGATATTGCCGGTGATTTTTTACCAGCATACATTTTCTTGAGAAGTTTTCTTCTATCTTTTATTGATATTGCCCGTGATTGTTACAATGGGCAAGCCTATGTTTTATTGATATTGCCAGGTGATAGTACCCGCATACATTTTTGAGAATTGTTGGATCCTATATTGTAATTGATATTGCCGGTGATTTTTTACCAGCATACATTTTCTTGAGAAGTTTTCTTCTATCTTTTATTGATATTGCCCGTGATAGTTACAATGGGCCAGCCTATTTTTTGATATTGCCGGTGATAGTACCCGCATACATTTTTGAGAGTTTTTGGATCCTCTATTGTTATTGATATTGCCCGTGATTGTTACAATGGGCAAGCCTATTTTTTATTGATATTGCCGGTGATAGTACCCGCATACATTTTTGAAAGTTTTTGCATCCTATATTGTGATTGATATTGCCGGTGATTTTTTACCCGCATACATTTTCTTGAGAAGTTTTCTTCTATCTGTATTGATATTGCCCGTGATTGTTACAACGGGCAAGCCTATTTTTTTTTATTATTGATATTACCAGATATTGCTACAATGGGTCTTGCTGAAATAAGACCTACCTTTTATATAGATGATCTGTTGACCTACAGTCTAGTGGAGCTAAGGGGGTTCTGTGAGGAGAGGGGTTTAGCAGTGAGTAGGAAGGAGACTCAGCTATCCCTGCAGACATCCCTGAGACTTTGGCAACAAGACAGATTGAGATTCTTGGAGTCCCAGTACACCTACCAAGAGGGTAGTTGGTCTGAGGGTGGCTCTGGAGAGTCTGAAGAGGAGGAAGAAAGTGTTATGGAATATCTCATAGGTGGGGAGTTCCTTGATGAGTCTAGTGCCTATGGTAGTGCCAGATTCCCCTCAGGGTCCCCAGAGGAGTTGGTGGACAGGCAGGAAGGTCCCATAGGTATGGAGTCCCTTGCTGGATCTAGTGCACAGGGTAGCACCCAATCCCCTTCATGGTCCCCAGAGGAGTTGGGCCGACAGAGGGAGAGGGAGTACCAGCTGGAATTGGAGAGGCTCCAAATAGAGATTGCCCAGCTGGAGGCGCACCTAGCGCAGATAGCAGAAAAGGAGAAGTTAGCTCAAGAGGGTAGGTTACCCCTGGAGCGCAGTTTTAATTGTCTGGATTCCCCAGAGAGGGTGGGGTCCAGTGGTGGCAGCAAAATTGAAGTACACCCACCCAGAGATGTAGCACCTGACTTGAAGGAGGGGGTTGATCTACACCAGGGGATTCAAGGATATGAGGTAGCTCCATTAATATGCAGTGTCCCTGAGGTGGATTGGGGAACTAGCGCAGGGGCCCATAGTCCTAGTGAAAGGAGGGATACTCTACCGACTCTGGATGAGAGGTGCAGGGAGAGGGGTTCCCCCGTGGTTGAAGTCCTGGTGTATGAGTGTGAGGACCGCCCAGAAGAGTGTGGGTTGAGTGATAGAGACAGTCAGTTAATGTCTCGCCCATTTCAAGAGAGTGGTGTGGGGTACGTGTGTGAGACACTGGATTGTGAGGTAAAGGTTAGCACCTGCGTGGAACTGTGTAATCCAATTGTGGGAGAGCATATTGTGAGTTCCTATTTTCCAGAGCTAAACCAACATGTGTTAGAGTGCGAGTTCTCTGATCCTAGGGAACTTGCGCAGGAGGCAGACCTCTGGGTGAGTACCAGAGGCTCTGAAGAGGCATTAGGGAATGACCCTAAGAGAAGTGGTTCCGAAGTTTTCCAACCCAGAGTGCTGGGAAAGGTTAGGAGTGTTACAGCTGGGTCCCCTTGTTGTGAGGAGGTTGTAGGGCCTCACATCCTGTCTCGTGGGAGCAGGAGTGAGACTGGGATAGGTCCCGAAGTGCCCCAGCCTCAGTCCCCAGGACTGGATGGTTCCATGAGGGAACACCAGGTGGGGAGCCTAGTCTGTCTGGACGGACCGTCCATTGTGGGGGGTACCCCAGTGTTAGGTGAGCTGGGAGTGCCTGTAGTCAGGCCTCCATCAATTCTTGTGCCTGGCAGTGCCACTCCTAGGGGGAGGTTACAGAAGTCCAGTCTGAGGGATGAAAGGGGGAAAGAGTCCCCAGTGGAAGAACCAGTGGGTCAGGGGCCAGCCAGAAGGGCTGAGCCTCATAGGATTGGCCATGGTGACGCCACTTCTGTCCTGGGGCATCTTCACGCACTGTCAGAGGGACAGGAGGTCGTGAGCTCTGTGCCAGGCAGACTGTCACGCAACACGCTAGGTATGTGTCGCCCTCAGGAAGTCCTGGTTGGCCAGGCAGTTGTTCAGCCGCAGGGGTTGGTCCCTGGGTTGGTGAGTCAGGTCCAGGAGTTGTCTGACCTGGAGGGAGGGACAACTGTAAGCAGTGTCCCGACCATTTTTTCCAAGAGCACCACTCCAGGTGGGAGGGTGCAGTATGCTGGAAGGGGGTGCAGAGGGAGGGAGTCCTCGCCTCTGACCCCGGTGCACCCTGAGGGTTTTTTCAGGTTGGTAGGTCAGTTGCAGGGTCCAGGCCCTGAACTTGTGGAGGGGTGCGTTTCCCTTGAGGGGAGCTTGTGTGCTCCCCAGGAAGTCCTGGGTGGCCAGGCAGTTGTTCAACCACAGGGGTTGGTCCCTGGGATGGTAAGTCAGGTCCAGGTGTTGTCTGACCTGGAGGAAGGGACAACTGTAAGCAGTGTCCCGACCATTTTTTTCCTAAAAGCACCACTCCAGGTGGGAGGGTGCAGTATGCTGGAAGGGGTGCAGAGGAGGGAGTCCTCGCCTCTGACCCCAGTACCACCTGAGGGTTTTTCCAGGTTGATGGATCAGTTGCAGGGACAAGGCCCTGAACTAGTGGAAGAGTGTATTTTCCTTGGGGGAATTGGTGTACTCCCCAGAAGTCCTGGGTTGCCAGGCACAGGCCCAGCCTAAGGGTACAGACCCTAGGTTGGGGGGCCAGGTTCAGGGTGCCCCCTGATCTGGAGAAAGGGGCAACTGCTAACAGTGCCCCTCCCGGTTTGTGTTATGGAGGCACCTCTCCAGGTGGGAGGGTGCCGGGCCCCAGTAAAGGGGGCGGGGAGAGGGCAGCCTCACCCCTGACCTCCGCCCAGTCTAAGGGTACAGACCCTATGCTGGGATACCAGTTGCAGGATAGAACCCCTGAACTGGTGGGTGAATTATGCAGGACACCTGCCTCAGGTGCCCTGACAATTCTGGAGGGGGTACCGCTCCAAGTGGGAGGGTACCGAGCCCCAAAGAGAGGGACCGGGTGTGGGGAGCCCACCCCAGTCTCTGGCCCCGCCGCTGGGAACAGGCCCAGGGCTGGTGGGTCAGTGTCAGGGTGCGTCACCTGACCTGACAGGAGGGAGAGTGGACAAAAGGTGCCAGACACCTGGGGTTACTGCCCCTCACTCTCTGATGCCACAAAAGTTTGAGAGCCCTGAGAGGTATAGGGCTTGGATTTCATCACTGACTACTGTCAGTGGCTACTGGGGCTTGTTGTTTATCTGTTGGGACACACCTGGGGGCCAGTTAAGGTTTGGTGCTGCACAGGTGGTGTCCACAGGTAAGGGGAAGAGTTCCCCATTGGTTGTCTTAGTGAGCCCTGAGAGGTATAAGGCCTGGGTCTCATCCCTGACTACTGTCAGTGGCTACTGTGGCTTATTGTTTATCTGTTGGGACATACCTGGAGGCCAGTTAAGGTTAGGTGCTGCACAGGTGGTGTCCACAGGCGAGGGGCAGAGTTCCCCATTGGTTATCTTAGTGGGCCCTGGGAGTGTGGACAGAGGGATCCACCAGGGTTCAGATTGGAGTAGAGCTAGCATATGCCCCTGCAGTTGCGGGCCAGTTCCGTGTTCTATCGCCCGAAGCAGGGAAGCCCATCAAAGTAGTGATTGGTCTACCCTGCGTTTTGGCTGGAAGGGGGTTGTGTTGGAAATGGCCCTTTTGCAGGGTCACCCCTAAACGTTTTGCCTGCCTCCTGTATTTTTGCTGACCTGTTTCTGTTGGTTTTATGACTCTGGGCACTTTACCACTGCTGTTCAGTGCTAAAGTGCATATGCTCTCCCTTGGTAAATATGTCTATGTGAATTGGTATATCCCTGATTGGCTTATTTGGTTTACCTGTTAGTCCCTAGTAGTGTGGCCTATGTGTGCCCAGGGCTGGTAAACCAAATGCTGCTGGTGGGCCTGCAGCACTGATGTGTGCCACCCACAGAAGCAGCTTGTAAAGTGTGTCTCAGACCTGCCACTGCAGTGTCTGTGTGCAGTCCAGAACTGCCATCTTGGCTGTGAAGTGCACTCACTTCCCAGCCCCTGAACCTTCCCTTGGCAGCCTGTAAGTCACCCCTATGGTAGGGTGCATTGTATGTGTAAGGTAGGACATGCCTTGGTGTATGTAGCATGTCCTGGTAGTGAATTACACCCCATTTCGTTTTTCACTACTGTAAGGCTACCTGTTCCTCATAGGCTAGAATGGGCAGTTTGACTATTACATTCTATAGTCCTAACTGACCCCAGGGACATGGTAGAAAAACGAATTTAGTATGCCTGAGCTCAGAATATTAAAATACATCTTTTAGTGAAGTTTATTTTTATATTCTGTGTTTGAAAATACCACTTTTAGAAAGTAGGTATTTTCTTGCCTAAGCCTTCCAGTGTGCTCTGCCGTTATGTGTATTGGCTGTCTGGTTTCAGAGGGGCAGGGCAGGCTGAGTCAGACCTGGGTTGAATAGAGATCTGCATTTAGAGTGTGGGGAGGGGTGGCTCCTTGACCTGAATAGGGCTGTGCCTGGCAAGGTGAATGCTGGCTCCACCTCCCACTGTGTGTCTGCTAGCAGACCCCTCTTTCTGAAAGGAAGGATGCAGCCTGGTAAACAAAGTGCTCCAGGCCTGAGCAGAACTGGTTCTGGCTAGGTTCAGTGACTGGTAGCTTCTAAGAACAAAGGCTTTTGGGGTATAAATATCTGTGCTCAAACCCCTACTTTTTGTATTGCTTTTGGATCTGGAGAGGAAACTCTGTCCGTGCCACTGGAGGAATCTGCAGGAAGTGACTGTCCCTGTGCTGTGTGTTGTTTCTTGCACTGGCCTGCAGCAGTGACCACTGGACTTTGAAGAAGAGGAAAAGGAACTCTTGAGAGAACTTTTATTTTTTGTTACAGCAATTACCCAAGGGCTAGGAAAAGAGCTAGCCTCCTGCTGGAGTCTCAGGCACATCTGACTCCACCACCAACCTCCTGCTTCCTCCCTGCGAGGATTGCGATCTGCTGATGAGGCTCCTGTGAGGTCCAGGGCCTCTAGTTTTGCTTCAGAGAAAAGAGTGCTGGAAATCGTCGCTAACGCACGTTTGCGAGCCGCTGCAGCCGAGAGCGCTGGAAAAATCATTGCGCTGCTGTCGCCGAGTGCTCGCAACCCCTAAAGAAATCATCGCTTCAAGACATCGCTTTGCGGACGCCGTGCGTCCGTCATTTTCATCGCATCGCACCGGAGTTCGTCGCTCCCTCGCGGAGCGTCATCTCTTCGCATCGCAACACAATCGCACAGCGCAACAGGATCGTCGCATCGACTTCTCCCTCGCGGCAAGAAAGTCATCGCATCGGCGGCCTAGCGTACAGAAGTTGGTCGCAGTGTCTCCGCACGCATCACGCAGATCGGCGCATCATCCTCCCTTGCGGCAAGGATTTCAACGCATCGCCGGCCTCGCGTGCCGAGAATCATCGCTACCACTTCTTTGCAACATTTTGTTGGTTTTGCTACTAAACCCAGGTACTTTGTGAGAGAAAGGGTCGCAGAGACCACTGCTTTGAATTTGAACTTTATTTTTGCAACCTTTGAACTATTTTTTGACAGTCCTTCAACAGCCATCCTATTTTTTAACAGTCTTATGAGAGAAAGGGTCGCAGAGACCACTGCCTTGAATTTGAACCTTATTCTTGCAACCTTTGAACTATCTTTGACAGCCCTTCAACAGCTATCCTATTTTTGACAGTATTGTGGCTTTTACAGTTATTGGTCTTGTGATAAATCTGCCTTTATATAAAGATACTTATTTTTTATAACTACTTGTGTGGTGTCCCTCTGTAGTGTTCCTCACTGTGTTACTGTGTATGGTCATAAATGCTTCACACCCTGCCTCTGAGATAAGCCTACCTGCTCGTGCTACGTTACCACAGGGTTGAGCAGGGGTATTAAAGAGGGTAGCCCTCTCACTCTGACTTAGGAAGAAGGGTCCCTACTTGGACAGTGGCCAGCCATTGCCAACTAGAGACCCCCATTTCTAACAATTGCCTTTTCTTTGTCCAATATTACTTCCATTCAATGTTTATCTTCATCACAATGGAGACGGTATGATTAAATCTGCAATCTTTATTGAACTCTTCCAATACCAACTGCTCGCCACTCCAGGCTTTTCACAATGGTACGTACAGATCAATCACGGGTTGAAGTTGACACACTGTAAATATCCAATGCATTTCGAGCCCTCTTGGCTCTTCGTCAGGGATTACTAGAACAAATACAATAAACAGCTTAGCCTCACATTTCATTATGAGCAATATTAAGTGTTAAAGGGCCCAACATCAATTGTGAAAACACATAACCACCTCCGTGTACCAAACCCTAGTCAAACGTAATTCAAATGCTGCTAAATTCTAACCCTGCACCTCCCCTACATCACCCAAATCTATGCTGAACAGCACGAGGAGACCAGAGTGCTCACGGTGAAAATTTTTCACAAAAGGTAAAAATGAGGCATATGGAGACGGAGGGGATGCGAGTTGGAAAGTGAAGGGGTTGTAGGATAAGGGAGGATTATGAGTGGGGCAATGGGTCTTTTGTGGAATGTTTGTCATGAGGTTTCGTTTATTTTCACAGCATTTTTAGGGTAAGCATAGATTTGGGTGATGTAGGGGAGGTGCAGGGTTAGAATTTAGCAGCATTTGAATTACGTTTGACTAGGGTTTGGTACACAGAGGTGGTTATGTGTTTTCACAATTGATGTTGGACCCTTTAACACTTAATATTGCTCATAATGAAATGTGAGGCTAAGCTGTTTATTGTATTTGTTCTAGTAATCCCTGACGAAGAGCCAAGAGGGCTCGAAATGCATTGGATATTTACAGTGTGTCAACTTCAACCCGTGATTGATCTGTACGTACCATTGTGAAAAGCCTGGAGTGGCGAGCAGTTGGTATTGGAAGAGTTCAATAAAGATTGCAGATTTAATCATACCGTCTCCGTTGTGATGAAGATAAACAGTGAATGGAAGTAATATTGGACAAAGAAAAGGCAATGGTTATTAGAGTTTACATTGGAATACCTGGATTAATGGAATACATTGGCGGGAATGATTCCCACTTTGCGCAGTACGACAGTGTAGAGTGCGAGAGGAGTGCTCTTTTGGAATGCATTTGTATTGACTGTGGTTTGGGGCGATCCACGGACACTGATCGCACGCACTTACACATATGTTTTTGCAGAATGGATTCATATGAAAGGGAAGGAGTGCATGCTCCATTATATTTTCTAACTTCCTAAAAGTGGCATTTTCTGAATTGTAATTTCAAATCCGACTTCACAATAAGTTAGGATTTTAAATTAGGATTCCAGAGACACCAAACTTGAACAGGTTATCTCTTGCCATTTGGAAATAGGGATGGGTGGAGTACGCGGAGTTCTGCTATGCAGAATTCCGCAGAGTCGGAGAAAAACTATGCTGTGCTATGTGCTGTGCTACCTGGAGTTCCACTTGCGAGCAGAGTTTGCCGGCGCGCCCGCTCGCATTGCGTTGGGAACGTGGAGTGCATCCTCACGCTCCAAATCACGCGTGAACGCCACTACGTAGTTCTCAAGTGTGTTCTCGCATTTCAAATCGCGCGCGAGTGGTACCACGCAGTCCGTATGGGTGCGGCCATCTTGTTTTTTTGCTCTCTGTTATGGTGCTTATCTCGCTTTAATCTCTCTAATCCTCCTTTATTACTTATCTACTCCTAATTTTTATTTTTTATAATAGTGTGTGTCTTTGTGTTTGTTTATTTTACGTTTATGGGAATTTTTTGTGTGTGTTTTTTGTGACTTTTTTACTTTATTTCCCGTTACTTCCATATTTCGTTCTTCTTTCCTTTCCCTTCCTTTTCCTTCTTTTTTCTACCCCACCCAGGGCCATGACAGAGGGACGATTTCCCTGCGGGTGGCGCCGCCGCCCAGGTGTGCAGCCCCGGGCGATCTTTGGAGAGGAGGAGGTAGCAGCACTAGTTTTTTTGTGCAGTGCCACCTCCCCTCTAGGCTGGCAGCAGGCCCGGTAGCAGGTACCCCCTGCGGGAGCGTCGGCGGCACTAGGGGCCGGTGCACCGGTGCTTACAGCGCACCAGCCAGGTTCGGCGCACTGCCCAGCAGCTGACGCACTGCTGGGCAGACATTCTGGACTGCCAACAGGACCTGCTCGACCTGCTAGGCATCGAGATTCCGGGGCTCGGGGAGTATATTCATTATTTGTTGTGTTTGTGTTCTACAATGCTAAAAGATTTTTTTCGAATAGCATGCTGCTCACACTCAGAGGTAAGTTACGTTTAGTTTACGCTGGTATACGATTGTTCCATTTTCTAGTTTGTGCTAGACAGGTGCTCGGCGCTACCTAATCATACTCTTCATTGGCGCTCGCTTTAGCTGATTAATTAAGAAGCCATTGCAGACTGTTCTACTGTCACTATAGTGAATCAGTGAGTAGCGCATTCTCTCTGTGACTTTGTTTATGTAGCTCGTGCAGTTTCAAGTTATTTATTTCACAGCAATGTGTAGTATGCATCTATGCATTGCTAAAAAGGGAGACTTAATTGGTCCATCAAGGGGGTTCAGAAATGGGAATAGAATCTAAGATCATTCACTGCAATGATTTAGTTCCAAATGTAGTTTTTGCTAAGGAAATTTGGAATAGGGATTTATGGGCAACTCACAGACAATAAATAGACGCGAGTCGAAGCTAGTAGTACTATAGCCAATCTGTTTTAGAGAAGTATATTGTGACTGCGTTTGCTTGCCATAAAAAATGTTGTGGAGATTATTAACTGAATCACTAATCTATTTTTTTTAATCTTCTTAATTTCTTTCATCAGCACCTAAGGGCAAGAAGAGGGACGTTTCCGGGGGTCTGAGGTGAAGCTGGTTCGTTTGCGCCGACCACCATCGCCACTGTCGAGGGCTCTGCTGATCCCAGTAAGTCCTTTTATGATTGTTGTGGACTTCTATGGGTAGAGTCTTGGAGTATTGGAATGTTGGTGCTGTCTATCGTGAAGATTGAGATAGCAAACCCAAGTAAGCTAGTATTATAAATTAAATTCACAGTGTATATTTGTTGAGAAGGCTTTCCTTTTCCTGCTCATGCCTAGCTCTGACACAGTTGAGTTCACGAGAGAGTGGCCATGTTCATCATGGACCACCCACCCCCCAATGTAGTGTGCTGCTGTCTCATTCATTTATAGTTACAGTACACCAGCAGTTTCCCATGACAGTGCAGCATGGCTGGAAAAAAGTATGAGGTCCCATTCCCATTACGTTTGTCAACCAACACCATGTCTTTCATTTGCCATTATTCCATCCCTGGCTTGTCTAAGTTTGTGAACCGACCAATCAAATGCCTATATTGGTACTTGGAAGATACTGCAGTGCTAACTGAACTGTAGTGCTGTATTGCAGTTGTATTTGGGGTTGCATATCTGGCATCTAAATTATGTATAATGTTTTATCGTAGCCATGCAACATCGGTGACGCCGGCTCCAGTGCTGCTGCAGGAGAAGATGGGTCAGTTGGAGGGGGAGAAGCTGCAGCAGGGAGGGGCACTGGTAAGTCACAAAATTTCTTGCAATTACTATGCTCACTAGCTATTGCCATGGCATTGTCATCAATGACCGTGAAGTGAAACCTCCCCCAGCTTTACCAGCCACAGCGATGGTTGAGTTATTATTATGGCCTCTTCTATCTGCAGCTCAGCAAAAGCTCACATAATTTGCTTTGATGGCTTGAGGGATACATGAAAGACCGGCAGGTTTAAAGAATGGAAATGGTATATGAATGAAAGGGTGGGTGGGTGAAGGGGTGCGTGGGTGGGTAAAGGGATGGAAGGCCGAAAGGATAGTTTGAAAAAAGAGTGGCTATTGAATGGATGGATTGGAAATTTTGGTGAAAGACTGGATGAGAAAGTAAAGCTTAATCATGGTGGCTATGGGTGAATTCGAATGAAAGGATGAATGAATATCTGGATTGTTTGGATGAATAATCAAGGCAGCTCTTCTCATGAGGAGCATGCTGCTCACTTACTTTGCTTACTTGGTTTATGTAGGGTTATCATTCAAAGTTATGGTTCTAAGTGGGGGGTATTTTTTATTCTTTGTCCTACTCTGCTGTATTTATTAAGTGAGCCAGATGTATCCCGCCCATCATTTATAATCCCCTCCCTGCTCATAACATTTTTGCCTACTATGACCAAAGTGCAGTATGGGTCAATTTGTGACTGCAGTGTTGGCTGTGTAATGTGCGTCTGCCTTAGTTAATGTGGCATTTACAATGTTTTCATTGCATTGCAAACTAAACACACAAGGTGTGTTGTTTTTTCCCTTCGCCCACTCAGTCACCTCTTAGTACTTCACTCCTTTATTTTTTCCTAAGTTCTGCCATCCCAGCCTACCAAATTGGAAAATCCATTTGTGGCATGTGCCACATTTAATCCTATAACCATGTGAAGTGATTCCAGAATATATTTCATGGTTTCCCAAAACAGATTGATTTTACACGTGTTCAGATTTTTCCCTTTCGAATTGTACAGTGACTGAATAAGCCACAAAGATGATGAATCGATGATCATCAGTGTAGTGGCCCCTCTATTATATATCAAAAACTCTCTACCCTACCTGTCTAATTACTCTACCCTACTCCCTGCAGTAGATTAAATCAAGTTTCCATTCCTTGCTTACTGCTCAGCGAATGAATTTCTTGGAAATATGCAGTGGTGGGCGAGGCCACAGAGTAAAGTGGGAGTAAGAGCATGATTTGATGTCAAGTTTGGCTTATGGGATACACAGTGATGAATGTACCAAATAAAATCTATACAGCCCGTTCCTTTCACTGTAGTACAGTCCATTAGATTCATTTTCCTCAACATCTACTTACGGCAGACAGGATAATATATTAATATCCGCATTTCATACGCGAGATGTGTGACGTAGTATCTTATTATTCATCTGCTTCTTTGGAGACAGGGTAGAAAGAGAATTGCATTTAGCGAAGAGCAGGGCCATTGGAATTAAACAAATAGATAATTGTCAACTACAGCTGCTGGCAGTAGCAAACTAGCCGATGGGCTGGCATGCAATGAGCATGGCTTCATTATTTTAGCACGACACACAACTTGTACTCCATATAGTGCAAAACGCCATACTCATTAATGAGAGGTAATTTATTTTTCAACTCAAAGTGTCTGACTCTGTTTATAGTTACTTGAAAAGCCTTTAGAAAAAAAAAAATAATCAAATCACTTTTTTTTTTAATCACTTGATATTATTCTGCCTGTTAATACTTTTCTGCCACACAGTCGGTGCTTTTTTATATTTGGCATATGTGGGTAAAACATTAAATTGGCCTTGTGACTCTACTAATCATAATCACATCAAATAAATTCCAATGGCCCTAGGGGACCAACAATGTACTTCTTCTGAACCACCCAGTAATTTAAAAATATTGTTTGCACAGAGCATTATTTACAATTTGTCTTTTTTGTTTTTCTCAATATATCTGCTCCTGCTGGTACAGCCAGACCACCCACCAAGCAGGAGATAGTGGTCCATTTGCGGCGGCAGAGGCTGGAGCGTATCCAGCAGGAATACTGGTGGCTGGTAGTCCTGGAATAGGAGGAGGAGGAAATTAATGCACAACAGCCGGGCCCAGTGTAGCCGGTCCCCCTTAGCCTCCCGGCCATCCCATCGCCGGCACCGCTGCCAGCCAACTGCTGCCACCCAAAACCACACTGACAACAGGCCATTGCTGCACCGCATCCTGCAGCGGCTGAACACCATCAAGGGCTGGATCAACACAATGAAGCAGAGCCTGGACCAGCACCGGACCGATATCCATAATGCCCTCTTAAAAAATTTTGTTTTGGTGGGAGGGACTTGTTGTTTGTTGGGGCTGGGTGTAGAAGGTGGTAGGGAATTGGGACTTTGTCGCAATTCTAGTGCCATCAGGGACTACAAGGAGCAGGCCAATGCACTAACCACAGACCTAGTGTCCAGACACTACCCCCAGGACGTTGTTTGAAAAGCTTACAAACGAGCACCCACTAACAACAGGGATGGCCTCCTTGAAACACATGAACGCCCTGTGTGTGATGCGATCACGTGTCACGTCTTTCACACCACAATCGAACATGATACAAAAAATCATCAAGAAACACTGGCCGATCCTGCACACAGCAGAATTGACACCATCCATCCCGCGCTTCTCATTTAAACGCACATCAAACATCAAAGATAACATCGTACACACGAGGCCACTCCCTACATGCCCACGACGTCAACCACAACTCTGTTCTTTAGAAAAATCCGCCTCCATGCATTTTTCCAGGACAAAGCCCCACAAGACGAAACCGATTCGGGACTTCATGCCCCTTCGACCTTCACTCCCACCACAGGGATGGTACCACCAGAGGTTCTCACCTTTGAAAAGGCAGTTCTCAAGGATGTGGCCCGTTGCCCGCCTAGACAAGCCTTCTTCAATATGTCCAAGATTGAAACAGAGGCCATGCACTCCCTTGGCAAAGATGTATCTATAACGATAAAACCGGCCGACAAGGGAGGCGGCATTGTCCTTCTCGATACCACAGATTACAACCAGGAATGCGAACGTCAGTTATCCAACCGGTCCCACTACACGCCTATCAGAGAAGACCCCACTGGCCGCTTGACCAAACACATTACGCCCATCGTTTTTGAGGCGGAAACCCAGGGGGGGATCAGTAAAAAAGAAGCTGTCTTCCTGGTCAATAAGAATCCTAAGACCCCTTACTTTTACACGCTCCGGAAGATATACAAGGCCACCAGACCACCTCCAGGGAGACCTATAGTGCCAGGGATCGGGTCAATCCTAGAACCCCTGTCACAGTTTTGTGACTCCTTCCTTCAACCGCTGGTCACTAAAACACCCTTCTTCCTCAAGGACACCACTGCAGTGTTGAACCTCCTTGAGAATCTCGGAGAAGACATCCACGTAGACATCCTCATCACCCTTGATGTAGAGTCGCTATATACCAACATACCCCAAGATGACACCTTGGATGTAATAGAGAAGTCCTCAGCCACTCCTATAAGTTTCATCATGGAATGTACCACCTTGGCACTCAAGGAAAATTTCTTCCAGTTTCAGGACACACTTTATCACCAGACCCAGGGCACATCGATGGGCAGCACCTTTGCTCTCAGCCTGGCCTGTCTCTACATGGCTGACTTTGAGCAAAGGTGCATCCTCCACGATGATAATCCCTTCCAATCTAACATCATAGTGTGGCGCAGGTATATCGACAATATCCTGATCCTGTGGCAGGGCTCCCACACAACCTGTGTGGAGTTCTGCAACTGGATGAACACTCTCAAATGCTTCCTGAAATTTAGTAGCACCGTCTCCAGATCGGAGATTGCATTCCTCGACCTTCTGATCACCCTCAATGAGGGGAAAACATCTACCAAAACCTACAAGAAGCCCACCGATTGTAATAGTCTCCTGAGGTATGACAGCTATCATCCCAAACATCTGCGGGACAATCTCCCTTTCGGGCAGTTTCTGCGACTTCGTTGCAATTGTAGTGCCATCAGGGACTACAAGGAGCAGGCCAATGCACTAACCACAGACCTAGTGGCCAGACACTACCCCCAGGACGTTGTTTCGAAAAGTTTACAAACCAGCACGCAATAACAACAGGGATTGCCTCCTTGAAACACATGAACGCCCTGTGAGTGATGGGATCACATATGTCATGTCTTTCACACCACAATCGAACATGATACAAAAAATCATCAAGAAACACTGGCCGATCCTACATACAGGAGAATTGACACCACCCATCCCGCGCTTCTCATTTAAACGCACATCAAACATCAAAGATAACATCGTACACACAAGGCCACTCCCTACACGCTCACAACATCAACCACAACTCTGGGGTCTTCCCCCCATCAAGGGCCACTACCCCTGTGGCTCTTGTAGCATGTTCCCATTCATGAGCCCTTCCAAGGAAGTCATACTGAGTGCGAACTTTACCTGGACACAAATGACCCATGCCAATTGTAACACACGCAACTGTGTATACTTCATCACCTGCCCTTGTTCAAAAAGATATGTCGGCATGACAACTAGAGCAGCGAAAACCCGCATCACGGAACACCGTAGCAACATCAGGTGCGGAAGGGCAACATCCAAAATGCTATCCCACTACATCGAGAAGCATCACACACATAATGATATCAAATGACAATACTGGAGTCTTTCTCCAACATCAACCAACAAGCTCTTTTTAATAAAGAACAACGTTGGATTTTTCGCCTTTCTAATAACTCCACAGGGCTGAATGACAATATCCCGTGGGCAGAGGTGGGCCACTGAACATCTGGGTCACTGAGCCAACAATCCATAACAACCCTCCTCTCCAAGGCACATCGGTGCCACCTGTCCGTGTACCTTAGTTTCCCCCACCCTCCCATTCCCGTCCTGCTCCACACCTGACCTGACCTGCCCTTAAATGTGAGTGGTAGATTTACCAGTTCCACAGACGCCATTGGCCTTGAGTGTTCACTCTCTGGCCCCCCCATATCCACCTCCGAGACGCGATTGCAATAACACCTGGCGCCCCCAGACATACTTTGGTAGTGCCATGGCCTAGCATACCACTATGGTGAGTGGCCATTATTCACCTTCCAATATGGCGCTCGGTCTAGTTCCAGACATCATGAGTTATTACACCATTCCAAGATGGCGCCCACGTGTAGCTATCCCACGGGACATAGTCCTCTTTCACTCTCCATCAGCTCAAACACGAGATAGGGGCTCATAAAACCGCATCAAGGATAGGAGCCAGACACCATCCCAGGAGTCCGGATGTGGGTAGATCCCACGCATTAGAGCACCGCACTGGTGGTAAGTGAGCACGTTCGTTCCCCCGCCCGGCTACACTAGACCTCCCTCAATAGGATGCATCATGCCCGCTAGATCCTTTTACGGGCTCACAACCGCCGATCGGCTTGCATTGACAATCAGGCAGCCACGACCACGACCTTAAGATTGACTCTTTAAGGCCTTTTTTGCCAACATTCAACTGCCCTACCTCTCGCTCACCACAGGCTGTACTATGCCCGCAAAACTTTAAGTCATTTAACGAGCACACAGTCGCGGCATTCGCTCTCGCAGGCAAACAGATGGGCGCATACTTTTTCCGCAAGCCTATTCTCCAGGGGGTGCCAACCAATGCTTAACTGCCTGCCACCTTCTCATATACGTTGCCCTGACGACATACACTACCCACTGAAGCCCGCAATTTTATTAACGCTACACGGGGTGCCCTCCTACGTAATATGTTTGCGGCTTTCAGCCTGAACCCCATCTTTAGAGGGTTCTGATCATTGCTCAAATGCCCTTCACATTTTAGAATACCTGCTGCCATGACGACATACACTCCCCGCGATATCCCGCCATTTCGCGACCACTATGCGGGGGTGCTAACCTCCGCACCAATATCTGCCGTTTTTTTGCCACTCAATACCTCGCATACCACAGGCACCACATTGTCTTGGCATTACACAAATTGCCCTTTCAGGCCCTGAGCATTGTCGTTTTCAGACACAGTGCAGTCCACACTTTTGGCAGGACACTATATTTAGTATATGCACCCATCAGATGCCGACATACCCACAATGATGGGCTTTACCTCCCCGCAGGTAACTCTCCTCCGCCATTGCTGTGGATGCTTTCTAGATGTCCTGGCTGAGGTTCTACTAGATCGCCTTAGAGGTGAGTTGCACATTCAACCCCCCCCCACTCCACCCATATGAGTCAGCTTGGCCATGGGTGCCCCTGGTGTGGCGGTAGGGCTCTACCGTCCTCAACAGGCCGCACCCATAGGTTCATCACTGCCAGTACGTATACTCCATTCAACATACGAGTAACGGGTATGTAACTAGCATGTTTCTGCTTGTTTACCACCATTTTCACTAGGTGGGTAAGCCAACACTGTGGGCCACCTTGTGATTTCTGTCTGTTATATCACCACTCCAGTCATGTGTGTACTTGACGATACAGGGCTCTGTGTTTTTCCAGTTCCATGATTGCTTGACGGTTGTCATTTGTTTTTCCCTCTCTTTTTCCCTCTAGGTTTGCTAGAAGAACGAACCCCTCTGCATTTTATGCTTGTCCCTCCACCTGGATTAATTTTAATCCACGATACAGGGACGGTACACTTTAGGAAACCCTTATAACCGTCTCCTGAATATAAGAGTAGACTAGGTTTTTTCCCCCTGGTCCTGAAGAAACGGCACACATCTACTAGGAGTTTTCAGGCGTGAAACATGTCGACCTTTTAATCACTAACACCCATCACCACATACACTGAGCTGCAGCAGGTCTAATTCTCCTTGCCAGCCACGACTCTTATAGTCTATTTTTTAACCATAGCATTAGTGTCCAGTTAATAAAGGTTCCCTAGGGCACTCCTAGCTATTTTTAACACACTCACTGCACCCACTCTACTCACCACTCTTCTGCCCCTCCACCTCCACACATAGGGCCTCCCGGCTTACAACACAGAAGACCTCCGGCAAAGAGCCCCTCTGCGGGGCCCGTTGGGCATTGCAGTGCCGGCCCAACGAGGAGCTGCCCTATGATGAAGCACAACACCTCTCAGGGTGTATGAGGGCCCTTGCTCCTTATTGGAGACCCCCCCCCCTTCTTAGGTCCTTCTCCCAGTACTTTTGGGGCTCCGGGCGAAGCAATCTGGTCTCATACAATACTTAGTTCCATGCTCACACCACGCTACCAGTTGGGATCTAGCAGACGGTGGGGGCACTTAAGAGGGCACCACTCTCCAGGTGTCACGAGTAGATGGTGTGGGTCCCTCGCCGAAGATCTTTCATGTCCCTGAGACCTCCACAAGAGAACTGGGGACAAGCCAACAAGCCCTTGGAGAGCACACCTCAGGGTGCCACACAGCAGCAGGTACTCAACCCAGGCCAGCCACTATTCAGGAAGGGTGCACAGTCCCTTCCAATGGCAGTAATCCTCCTTGTGCACAACAGATTCCTCTGGCAGTGTGCACCATGCAATTCCAGGATCTCCGGTCCCACGTCCCCACAAGTGTATCTCTGCCCTGCTGAAGTATGGCACCAGTAGTTATACTGTAGTGTGTCTTTGTAGCTGAGGGTGGTTAAGGGGGTTTCCCATTGAACCGCAGATGTCTCCTCTAAATTTCAGTCCTGTCTGCTGTGAGGCTGTGGAATGCATGTCTTAATATTTTGTGGGGCCATGATCTGGCTTCCCAGTGGCCAAGTGTCAAAACCTCTCACTCCAATCTATCCAGCCAGGCCCTCAAAGGGCAGAGGTCTGTCATTCCAGTTGCATGCCCAAAGTTTATAGCTGTTAGTGGGCAATGCACAGATGTGCTCCTCCAGCCTCCAGTGTGGACTGGAGTCAAGCTAAAAGGCACACAAAGAGTTTTAGAGCAGAGAAACGCCCACTTAAGTGGCATTTCTAAGCTATTCATGAGAAATCCACCTTTACCACTTGAGAGGGTTTGTCATTGTGAATCCAATGATAGGAAACATGATGAGGCTGCTCCACTGCAACCCACTATTGCAGCCTGAAGTAATTTCAACCATGCCTCCATGTTAACTTATGGGAAGAGAAAATCTCATAGGTAGTTAAACCACATATGGGTATTCTTCAGTACCTGGGCAGGGAGCACACATTTATACCTGCCTTTCACCTACCACTTGCTTCACCCCTTAAGACTTACTCCAGGGGTGATCTAGTAGTAGTGAAAGGTCGCCTCAGGATTGGCCAGTGGTTTAGAAAGGCCAACCTGCATAAGTGCAATTGTGCACACACAGGCCCGTAATGGCAGGCTTGACACGTGTAAAAACATCATAGATGCAAGTGCGCACACACAGGCCTGCAATGGCAGGCTTGAGACATGTTTAAAACCATCAGGTAAGCACCACTTCCTAACATATGTAGGAAGGGCGCGCACACTTTCACACTGCATTTACAGTTGGAAAAATGCCCAGGGCTCCAAGGCCTCAAGCAGAGAATCAGCAAAGCCCTGGTGATATGCCATGGGAAGAGCCGACCTCCTAGATAGGGAAAACCCACATGGGGGTTCTTCACTATCTAGGCATGGAACACCCATGTGTACCTGCCTTGCCTTTCGCCTACCATTTGCTCCGCCCCTTAGGGCTTACCTTAGGGGTTCTCTAGTGGTAGTGGAAGGCCTACTCAGGGTTGGCTAATGAGTGAGAAATCCCAACCTGAGCATAAGCGCTACTGCGCATCCACAGGCCTGCAACGGCAGGTTGGATACATGTTTGAAATGCTGTTCTGGTGTGTGGCCCAATCAGTGCTGCATCCCACTATTAGCCAGTGCAGTACCTGCCCTGGGTATGTGGTGTACCCTTTTACAGGGCACTCACTGGCACAACACCTAAACAACTCAAGTAAGCACCACATCCTAGCATATGTAGGAATGGCTCGCGTGCTTTCACACTGCATTACAGTGGCAAAACGTCCAGAGTCCTAAGGCCACGAAAAGAGCATCAGCAAAAATCAGGGGGGAAAAAAGCAAAAGGTTTAGGGAAATCCCCTAAGAAGCGCCATGTCCAACAGCTGTATATAGTGAATAGAAAAAATGGTATGCTATCGACCTTCAAAGCCTAGAAATGAGGTTAGATTGCTATGTGTGCTGTTGAATGTGCAAAGCACCCCCAGGTGCCAAACAACGATGATGGGTGGGATCCAATATCAGGTGGAAGCAGGGAAATCTTACGCCATCCTCTAGAGCTTTTACATAATTCACTTCCACCATTTTCTTTGGATCCCTAGTGCAATTTGTAGATTGTGTTCTGGTTCTGGATTGATCCATAAGGGATGGTGCACTAGGGACAGGGGAGGCGGACTTAAGGTTGTGTAACCCTCAATGTCAACTTATCAACCCTTGCCTCTGTGTTTTTACTCTTAGGTTGTGGTGTTTGATCTTGATAACATAATTCTGTGATTGAAAAAATAGGCTCACTCCTCCAGTATAATAATATATGAAAACAAAATTAAGAGCTCCATAGATTTATGATTTGGATGCATCATGCATCCAAAGTAGAAATCCACCTACTCGCAAGGGAGGGCAAAATAGTTCATGTAAGTCAAACAAATACAGAAGGGAACATGGTGTTAGTAGCCATAGAAGGCCAGTATATCATTAACAAATTAATCAAATAATTACAACACATATATAACCAATTGAATTGCGCATGTAAAGTCTACTTTTATGATTGGAGCTGTAATGTTTGAAGGTCATCTTCTTCAGGACTGACAGACAGTTGGACTGCATTACTTAAGTACTTGCACGCTTTGGAATCCCAACTTGACATGTATGAATGAATGTGTCCCTATCTTATGTGTTAGAACCACAGTTAATGCAGTTGCATTCAGACAACAACAGTTTGCTTTCTGTGCTTTGCAATTGCACTGTTTCCATTATAGGTAGGGCCTAAAGAAGCTAGCATATGTAGTGCTGTTAGCAACAGGAGCAGTACTGGATGTTGGATTTTGGAGTCGTGTGTGACACGTGGCCAATGCTTTGGCCTTTCTCTCTGTTTTGCTGTTAAATAACTAGACCTGTTTACAAATAATAGAGTGGCACACTCTAATCGTGAAAACGTTGTGCTAAGATTTTGTACTCCCCAGTAGTTGCCTTGTGGTTAAACAAATACTCTACGTAAAGTGGTGGGGGTAGAGGTGAGCACAGTCATGCCAGGAAATCCCATAATTAGGCAAGAATAATCCTATTTATGCATAACTTTACACCTAGAATATGCTAAGAATGGCCATCATTATGCCACAGTCATTATTTTGCCAGTCAGAGATGGTCTCTGAATTCGAAGGATACATAAAATATGCAAAGCTGGATAGACAACTTATGCCCAGGACAGCAACATGTCAAAGGTGGACACTAGTATGCCAAAAGTGTCCAAGAAATGTTCAGATTGGCCACTATCATGCCACGGTTGGGCTTAATCATGATAGAGATGTACCTTGCATGCCGGGGGGACCCCGGATGCCAGGTATGTAAGGCAATACTGCCAAACACAAACATATGGCTGGAAATTCATAGCAACAAAAATCACGTCACTCGCCCCATTCCCCCACCTCTTACATAACACATGGCTTCAAAAACTAACTCATCTACACAACTCTACAAAAACACTTATACAAACTCACCCATCAATTATCTATCACATTCAGTAATAGAAAGCCAGAATTATTTGTTGTGCTGGGGTTTGTGTCCTTTTACCCACGTATTGTTCAATGTTTTTAACGTCGTTCATACGCCAGCAAACAAGAGTGCCTAAGTTCTAGGCCAAAGAAACATTTTGGTTACGCTGGCATGAACTCATGAAATTATCGGCAATTCACATTCTGCCTTCTGGGCAAAATGTCTGAGGTTACGCATTTACACCATGTTGGATATTTGAGATTTTGTTCGGGTGAGAATTCTATCACAGGGGCACAAGAACAATGCAAATAAACAGTATGCAAGTGCCTGTGGTTCGCATCATGCATGATTTTACGTTTTTTTACTGAGATGTGCATTCTTGCATCCAAAATGGATGTTTTTCATGGTAAAAATAGAGCAAAATGCTGGACCTGCTTTTCACATAATTTTTGAATGATCTTTTTGGCATTTTATAGAATCTCTATAAAAGAAATTACACGAATTTTGCAGAGACTTTCTATCTTTCCCCATTAAAGACACTCATTACTTTCTTCCCCTTCTAGCTATCGGAATCTCACCCCGATCCCTCACCCTTTTCATCCCTAATGCGCCCTTTTTGAGTGTTTTCAACGTTCTGTCCAAGGTCATTTTGAAATGTTCTTAGTGCTCTAAGCACCATTCTGAATCATTGCACGGTCACGGTGTTTGCTGGGTGCATGGATGTTGATACTCTAATATACCATGGTTAGCTAAAATAAGATAAAACAGACTTTGACTCCTGGTGACATTACAAAGGCGACCCTTTATCCAATCATTCACTCCTCTGCAGGCTTATAATGTGAGTGGGCATTCATGGTCTTGACCTGTAGTGCTTACTGAAGGTCTGTGTGCTTACACTATCTTACATATTACAGGCAAAATCTGCATTAAATTACAGTTTCACACTACTTAGGCCTATAGAGTAAAGTGAGGTACCAGTTTAGGAGTAAACGCACCTCGGGTGTAGATTTACAGTCTTTAACATCATATCTACACTCCTTATGACACTTTAAGAATTGTCATATTTCCTTGGCTCAGCTTATAATCAGATTCCAAGCCTTTTTCCTCCTGTGGGGCTAAATTAACTACACTGTTCCCCAACAGGGGAATCAAAGGTCTACACACACAATGGAGCAATTAGCAGTGCTTGGCCCAGTTCCTGGGAAAGGAAAGGTTGGGGAATAAATCAGCATCTGTTAATTAGCTTGACATACTGTATCTGGGCTGGGACAGCTCAGGCCCACAGATACTAAGGAGGAGGGCCAGACCTCTGGAACCAACACAGAAAGGGCTCACCTTTGAAGTTGTGGTGGAAAAGGATCAGATCAGGCAGTTTTGTCATATAGGAGCAGACCTAAGGCTCTTAGAGAAGCTCTTCCCACAGATAGCTTGAATCCGCCATGCAAGATTGTACAAGGATGTTGTGCAAGAGGGATGGGACAGGGTGGAGTGATTATGATGCATCCTAGGTTTGGCGAAGGGTGCCAAGCTTCTAGAACTACCACCTCTGAAAAGCTTCTGCACAAGGGGGAGAGACCAAGGAGCAATAATAGCAAAATAATTCTCAGTTGCAAGCAGAAGCCACTTGATGCACATGCAAGGATGGGCTTTGACTTCAGCTGACCGCCAGGACTACGACGGACCAGTGGCGTGACCCCATTATGCCCCTTGGGGAACAGTTGGGGTAATGGACCGGTTGAGTAACCCAGGATGGTTCCACTTGGACTTCTGTGAACTGGCCATTGACTCTCCTAACACACAGGTGACCTGGAAGTAGCCAGGAGGCTGTGGGACTTGGGGCGTGCAGCAGGGGTGGTGTTTCGCTGAATGGCTACAGATGGGCTGTGGACGATGCCGCCTCAAGCAGGACAGGTCTGGCACACTGAGCCAGGAAACTCAGTTCCCAATCAAAAGAACCCTTTGGAGGTCAGAAGGCCTGAAGAAAATGTTCCTAGTGAATAGTCACCAAGATCCAAAAAAAGCCCAGAAGCTTACAAATCAGCCCTACTGGACCAGAGATATCTGCATTTAAAGAGCCTGATTTATATGTTGGCGGAGTGGAAACTCCATCGCAACGGCGACTGAGTTTCCTCCCCACCAACACACTGGTCCACTTTCCCAATTTTGATGCGAGCAGACCTTAAGTTTAACCATAGTGGTGATTACTTCATCACCTCCATCACCTCCATGTCTGTAACCATCAGGCAAGCCCTGGCGGTGAGGGACAGTAAAAAAGAAATAATGTCCCTCTCGCCATGGGAGATGACTCCCATGGAGAGGGCGGCATTATTTTACTTTCAAAAAGAAAATCCTGTTTCAGGATTTTCTATTTGAAAAAAAAGGAAAACTGTTTAGGTCAAAACTCTGTCCTGTTAATGGAGCCCTGCACCAAACAGCTAAATGCATTGACAGGAACCACCATGACAGCCGTTGCTGCCAATGCTTTATAAATGACCACCACCTTGGCAGTCATTTATAAATCTGGCGGCTGGTCCCTCCACCAGGGCGATAGGGTAATTTACAACAAACCGTCCTCCAGGAAATAAATCGGCCCCTAAGTGTGAAAAGGAGTGAGAAGCACTGCATTGTAATGAAGAAATATTCTCCTGGGGAGGGCTAAGCTCCCAGGGGACAATGCAACACTCCATTTCTTTTGTTAATAAATTTGCTTTGGGGAGGGGGCGTGTGTGGGTCCCGACCACATATTCAGGTGCCCATGGGAGCCCCCAACTCCCCAAGGGCCAGTGTATTAAAGAGCCTATCACTGGGACTCCATCCCCCGGGACATGGACACAATGGCTGGATATGCTGCCCCCCAGAGTCAGGGTGGGCACACTCAGCAACATGTTTCCCACCCGCAGTGTGAACCACTGCCCAGCCTGCTCCTACCCACACTGGGATTCCATCAAGTGGGAGAGCAGGATCAAGATGCCAACTTCACACGGCACAAAATGGCTATGCCACAGCAGAATCTGGACGGTGCCTTGGGCTCCCCTTACAGCCACCAATGGAAAAGGAAGTTGTGGGTGCCCGAGTTGGACTGGGGCACCCAAAATAAAAGAGCTGTGGGGCGAGGCCAGGGATAAAAAAAAGAGAAGAAAAAGCCACTCATTCATTATGCATGCCTGGGGCCATGGAGCTCCTCTTAAGCCCAGCAAGCTTATAGGGCACTCTATGGCCCTGGGCATGCATAATGCATGAGTGACTTTTCCATGATGGCCCCAAGGATGGGCAGAGACACCACCAAAAGTTTTGATACACTCTTTGGGGGATGCAGGGACTGCAGTAGCCACCAAAAGATATCCCCTAAAATATCACCCGGAGTCTCCGACGCCATTGCAATTATAACCGCAGGAAAGGATTACCACTATTGCCAAGCACTCCTAGAGCTTGAGCTTTTGCTTTTGGGTTCTGGAGTGCAGTGCCATCTGTTGGTTTATTCTAAAGCTGCAGTAGCAGCATAATGAGAGTAAAAGAAAGACTCTGAACTCATTACTTTAATTAATGCTTTATTGGTGATGGTGGTTAACAATGCAAGGTTAGATATTATGAATAAATGTTATTGAATGTTGGTATTACCATAATTGACTTTAATGGTGGGGTATAACATGTATATAACAAGCTTGCAAACTCATCTACAGAGTGCCTCAAGGTTCATCACTCAGCCCCATCCTCTTTAACGCATATGTGATCCCTCAGGTCAACATCAGCCTCGCCTATGCTGACGACCTGCAACTGATACTTTCCCTCTTGGAAAAGACCCCCAACTCAAGAAACAAGTTCACCACCTGCATGACTGAAGTCACTAACTAGATGAAAGCCAACTGTCTCAAGCATAACATAGACAAGATAGAAGTTGTGATTTTTGGCAAGAACACCTCTCCATAAGACACAAACTGGTGGCCGGCTAAACTCGGACCCACAACCACACTCAGAACCCTCGCCAGGAACCTTGGAATATTCATCAACAGCATACTGGGCATGACTGCACAACTCAATGCCGTCACTGCATCCTTTGTTCCACATTCTGAAAATGCTAAGAAAGATCTTCAAATGGCTCGAAAGCAACATTAGAAAAACTATCACTCACACCCTAGCCACCAGCAAGTTGGACTATGGGAACACCTTCCACACCAGAATCCCCAATCACCTCACTAGAAGACTACAAACCATTCAGAACTCAGCAGCCAGACTCATCCTCAACCTCCCACACAGAACTCACATCATACCACACCTCAGGGAGCTCCACTTAATCTGGATAAACAAATGTGCTCAATTCAAACTTCTTACACACCCATCCAAGGCACTACACAACTCAGGCCCCACCTACCTGAACATTTGCATCTCCTTTCACCAACCATCTAGACACCTCTGCTCGGCAGTACTCCTACTCGCACACATCCCACGTATACACAGAACCAGATAAGGAGGACGGCGTTCTCTTACATCGCTTCTAAAGTGTGGAGTGGCCTCTGACTCCACATCAGAGCCTCCTCTTTTCTTGAAATCCACAAGAAGCTGTAGACCTGGCTTGTCAATTAACCAACCTAACATTGGCAGGACTAGGCACACACACCTGCTCAGCGCCGGGATGCCCTCCCAGGTGATAGTCCGCTGTACAAATACACATAACATAACAACATATCATAACATTGCTTATTGATACTGTCCTCATTCATTTCATTGGTGCTGTAATGATGAAGTGTAACATGTTCTCTGCTTTTAATGATGGCCCTCTGACAAAGCCAGTAGGCCTCTCTTAATGATAATGCACCCTCTTTATATTATGAAGTTGCATCTGGTATATTTGAGGGAGTATTGTTTTTATAGAGAGCCAAGCACTGCAATTGGGTACTTGGTTTCCAGGAAAAAGACAATTGAGACCTATTACTTGTGAAGCACTCACATCCTTTGCAACTAATAGCCCACTTTGTTACAGCATTAAAAGTACCAAAAGGCAAGCCAGGGAAAGTGTCTTGCGATCCTCAATTTACATGCATGGTTTCTGAAAGGGCTAATAACATCAATTAATTAACGTGTTTCTCAGTCCCACTGTTGGTCTTTGTTCTTAATGTCCAGAAGAGTTAGTACATGTTGCGCACTATGAGTTAAAAAATAATCAAACCATTCATTCATCCACATATATTTGCTTGCATTACAACAAATCTAATGAAATTAACAATGTTTCAAAAGCTTCAACTACATCATCATCCAGTTGAAATGTGGCCAACTGGATTTGACTTCTCCTCCTCCGAGTGAAATTGCTCTACAGGGTAATATTCCTGAAGGGAGATAGATTCCCGTTGTAGCACAGGGGAGATAAATCTGATATTGAGTCCTGCTATACCATGCCCAGAACTTTTCATAGTATTTCCTTGGGTTTAGCACCAAGGCACCATGTTCCAGGGTCTCAGTTGTGATTTATAAGCTATAAATAATTACAAATATATTTAGTTTCTGTGTCGTTTAACCCAGGCCAGCTTTAGCGCTAGTGGTGCCCGGAGAGACAATCTTTGTTGGCGCTTCCTCCCCTTGAACTTCTTTTCCACATATTCCCTCACTACCACCCTTCATGGGTGCCCCTCATCTCTCCATAGGCCCCTCACATTTATTTAATTTCTTTTATAGCACTTTTCATCCCAATGTATAGTGTTAGAGTGCTTTACATCAGACACATATACAGAGACAATGAATCATACAAGTAAATAAAGCAATGTTCAAAACAATGTTTATGAGACAATAAGGGATTCAAGGGCAGGAGTCACATACCATCCCTACTGGTAGGCATTATATGTTAAGACTGCTTGCTCTGGAGAATCACAAAGTCAAGATTGAAAAATTAACTGTTGTTGGGGTTGTCTGCCCTAAAAAGAATATATTACACATCATGCTTTGCAATAGACACTTTTTATCTCTCTATACTATTTTATGATGAGCCAAAACTGCAAGTAGACAATGCTCAGATCTCTTCAACAAGTACATTAATCACCGGCGTTATCATGACATTTTTATTACCGCCTGAAGATTGTTCACTGCACTAAGAACTCTGCAGCAGGGACTTTTAATCCCAAGAGATATTTCAAAATGCGACCCCTAGCTTGGCGCATGGTGGGTGGGAGAGGTCGCACTGCCTTAAAGCCGGCACTGCTTATAACCAAGCAATTTTCATGAGGAGCTGAATCTTCCCCTGCATTTTACCTCAGCATTATGCTTGCCCGGTCCCATATAGCACCTCAAAAGCCCCCACAAGACTATGGGGCGCTCCATGGCTCCAGCATGCATAATTAATGAGTAGCTTTTTCAGTATGGCCCCAAGAATAGGAAGGGGAGCCAACAACAGCTGTGATACACTAGGGGATACAAGACACGAACAGCCCCCCAAGGATTGCTACTAACATGTCACCCTAAGTCTCTGGGGGCATTATAATTATGACCCCAGAAGAGGCTTACCCCTATTACCAATCACTCCTAGTGCTGGAACTTTTGCTCCTGGGTTCTAGAATGCAGGGACCCCTGTTGGGTGATAGTAAAGCTGCAGTAGCACGATAATGAGGATAAAAGAAAGACTCTGAATATGTGTTACATAAATCAATGATTTAGAGATGTTGATGGTTGGTAATGCAAGGTTTGACATTATTATGGAAGTTATTGAATGTTGGTATGACTTCAATGGTGGTTTATAAGACGCATTGCATATTGGTACTGTCCCCATTCATTTTAATTGTGGTGTAATGATGAAGTGTAACATGTTCTCTGCTTTTAATGATATGATGATACTGTGACAAAGCCAGTAAGCCTGCCTTATTGATTATGACAGCCCTTTATATTACGATGTTGTATCTAGTATAGTCGGGGATATTGTGGTCATAGGGCTCATGACCCATTAGGGTTGTAACAGTATATGCGGGTGCCACCAAAAGTATTTCAGAAGTCAGTTCTGAGTTTTTGAAGTTGCAAGGCAAGTCTAAGGGAGTGCATAATCAAGTTAGGTTCCACTGCTTCGTGAGCACCACACAAAGACAGTGCTTAATTTATAAAAGAATGAGTGCAAAGCTCTGCTCAGAAGCCAGTGGATGGTTCAATCAAGTGTCAGTTTGACGAATACCAATGCTATATGGTCTTAAATCCACCTCATGCCTCTTTAATCCACTAACAGACACTCCATGCCCCGTTATCTCACTCTTGCAGGTTCCTGCTTTCTCCCTTTGTGGGTTTTTTCCATCTTTCTCTTCCTCCGTCTTCCCACTTTGGGTGTTTTCCCTCTATTGCTCTAGATCAATGTCGGATGAGGAAAAATAGGTGCCAGTGTCCACCACCGGCAATCACTGGTTCAAATTAAGCACTGAAAAAACTGAACATGTAGGCATTGTTGCCTGTGAGTGCCACATATGCCGTGTGCTGCAAGCTGGTTGGCAGTGGTTTTCCCCTTTTCGGTCTAACAGTGCAGCTCTCTGCAACACGTATTGTTACCAGTTGTTTAAAATATACACAGAGACGTCTTTGGCTCCACCCAGAGAAGTATTACTGTTTGGTCTTATGCTGTTGGCTAATTGGTGTATCATACCGCCTTCCAGCAGTGCTTTTATTGAAATGCATTAGGGACTATTTCACTTCCGAAAAGTACACTCAATCACCATGCTGTCTGTTTAATTCAGATATTTATCTCAGAAATTGATTATATGCAGTACGCGAGTCCTTCTTGCAACTTTTCCCCAGCACTGGAAAAGCCAACAGGGCAGGCTTTCATGTGATAAACAGCATTTCTGTATTCAACACGTGTAAAAGTATTTGTGAGCGTCAGTACTTAAACGAATGTGGAACATG
The DNA here is from genome assembly GCA_963921515.1 of Calotriton arnoldi. Classification (NCBI taxonomy): domain Eukaryota; kingdom Metazoa; phylum Chordata; class Amphibia; order Caudata; family Salamandridae; genus Calotriton; species Calotriton arnoldi. Next base: position 138,730 of record CAWUFW010016143.1, on the reverse strand, counting down.
GTATTTATATAGCGCAAAGTTAGATGGAGCACTATACAGGGTCAAAGGGCAATTAGAGTCAAGATATGAATAATGCATTGGCACATTAAAGCCAGTCCTACTGACTTTGCCAATGCTTGTTTTATTTTTTTATCATTTCAGCCAGAAACTACTTATTGGTGTGGCTATAAAATGCTTGCTGCTTGGGCATAGTATAATGCATTCTGCACGACTTAGCATCTGTTAAAGCAGAACCTGGCATTGTGTTAGGAGGATTAGGCATTGAGATGTGACTCATGAGTTGTGCATTGTGATGATTCACTGCGATGGTTAATCTGCTTTATCTGTAGAAAGCTTAGCTCGCAATATTACGTTGTAAAGAATATTAGCGCAGTTTTGACCTACATACATACAAATGCTTAATAAAATAATAGCACATGTTGAGCATAGCCACATTGCACTCATTTGACCCCGCAGTGACCTGTTGTGACAAGCGAAAAAGAGTATGTATATATATATATATATATATATATATATACATATACGTATATATATATATATATATATATATATATATATATATATATATATATATATATATATATATATATATATATATATTAACACACCACATCCGACTTCTCTGGAAATGAAACCGGACTCCGACACAGGGGAAATTTTTCGGTAATTACGTTGTTTAATCCACAATTTCGCTGCGACGCGTTTCGGCAAAGACTGCCTTGATCACATATATATCGAGATACTCGAGATACTGTTATAGTGATGTGAAAATAAGAGGACATTTAGCGACGCTAATGCTATACAGGTGGTGTGCGCAGTAATGTTTATGTCCTGAAAAACCGGCCATGATTATTCTATGTCGTTTCTGAGCCATAGAGGAATGCATGCAGTTCGTTAAAATGTTATCAGAACCGGGCTGTTCGGCAAATGCGAGACAAGCAGTAGCATTTAAACAATTCAGGCAACCTGTGTCCACTTCACGATGCACACACCGACAGCCCAATTGATACATTAGTGCTATCTTAGGTGGTTTGCGCTAATCTTTTTAACTATAGAATAGAAGTGGTTGCAATATAAGCAACTATTGGTGTAGTTTCTTTGAAAAAATATTTAAATAGCCATACAGTGTAACTACACGATTCTTTGTATTGATGTACACCATGCAGATTATATAGATGCATTAGGCAATGAATATTATTTTGTATCAGCATGTAGCATTTTTACCTTATCTATGAAGTTGTAACACACTATATATAGATAGAAAAAAATGGCGCTCACCAGATTGACAAAGGCTGTCGTTAAAGCCGAAACGCGTCTCTCCTGGTAGCTGGGTCGAGGGACGCCCATTGCAATAAAGAGGCCGTATTCCTGCAATCCTCGTGTGCGTGCTCTTTTCCTTTGGGAGTAGGGATTGTGTCATATATATATATATATATATATATATATATATATATATATATATATATATATATATATATATAACAAAAACGATGAAGATGCTTGACACATACAGCGAAAAAGCACTTTTTTTGTGTGGTGAGTAATTTGGTCATGTGAACAAGGCTTGCGGGAGCTGAAACGCGTTATGGCGACTAAGGAACAAAATCTACCTTTGCACTTACCTTGGGTCCGTGTTTGGAGGAATCCTTCGGAGGACAGAAGAAAGGAAATATATATATATATATATATATATATATATATATATATATATATATATATATATATATATATATATATATATATATAAACAAAAACGATGAAGATGCTTGACACATACAGCGAAAAAGCACTTTTTTTGTGTGGTGAGTAATTTTTCCAATATCCTACCTACTAGCATTCCCACAAATAATTGATGTCCTCTACAACACTACCAACAGTACCTTGGACACCTCCCACTTTTCCTGTTCATGAATCAAATAGCCAGTTCACTCAAGAAAAGAGTAAATACATCCTTCCTACAACCATGCTTTAAGGTACATAATCTTTCCATGCTGGCTCCCATAGCTAAAGGGCCAATGCAAAAGTATTCGTCAATATCTGTAAGGCTAAAATCCCTGTTATTCCCCATTCCTAAGGGCAGGGCACGAGTCAGGGGTACACGCAGGTACACGGCGTCCACCCACTATTTTCACAGGGTGGACGCCGTGTACCCTGCCAAGAAGTTGGGCCGCACAGAAATATGCTGAACTTGTCCCGGTGTAATTTTCAGACTCCGGGACATGTTCAGCAGCGCCTGCACGTTGTCTGCTTTCCATTCCCAGCAGCAACGTACAGGCAGCGAGGGAGCTTTTGTTTCACCTCCAGCTGGGCAAAGATAAAGACAGAAGTTAAGGGGCCATCAGGCCTCCTTTTGATCTAGTATCGGACTGGAGGCATTCCGGAACCTCACAAATACAAATGCACCAGCAATGAAACAAAAGCACACAGCTTATCTCTTCGCAGGTACTTCAGAGATGCAGCTTTTGACTTTGTTCAGTCCCTGTATATAAGGGATGCATGCACTGTAAGAATGTCAGATGGGTTGGTCTGTCCCAGTATTTACACAAATAACAATTTAAATAGCACTATTTTATTTATTTTATAGCGCTACTCATCCCACTGCAGAACATTAGAGCGCTTTACATAACGTACACATTATCCATTCCAAATAAATCATGTAAGTGTGTAAATCAATGTACAAGATGTGTTACATGAGACAGTCAGGGTTACAAGGTGTAGGAGTCAAATACCCTTCATAGCTCACTGTGGTCTACTAGAAGGATTACAATTTATTAACTGCAAGTAACAAAAGGATCTCCGTTTTCAAAGCAGTAATCCACTTACCTATCTACATAAAATAAAAATCTGTGGTCTGCATGTTACATGATATGCTTTACAGGAGACAACTTTTTTAGATATATTTTATTACATTTTCAGTTGGCACATGTTATAACATACACATATCAGAGCATCACTTCCAGTGAGGTCACTTCCTGTGATGCCCCGTGGAATGTCACGCGTCGTGACGTCATGTGCTTTGATGGCACACGTCATGATGTCACTTGCATACTGCCAAACTTGGTCAGTCCCCCCACTTCTTTTTTTAGGACTTGTGCCCTGCCCTGCCTAAGGGGATGAGGATGTGAGTTTACACCATCAGCGGAACTAAAAGCACTTTAGGCGCTCTACTGCATAGAGGGAGACTGATTGGATATGTGTCCTTTTTCTACACTGTACACAAAAAATATTAAGGTAGTGGGTAGGGGTGAGAGTGAGCATCCTAAGTTGAAAATTCAACAGATGAGCAGGAAAAAAAGAGGAAAACAATAAGGAAAGTCCCTATCATGCTTGAAATTTAGCAATGTGGCACTAAAACATAAATCGGATTTATCACTATGATACAATAGATATCATGGCCTACTTCTAAATTCAGTGCAGGGGAAATCATCACAGGGTCCACAATAAGTCCCCTGTTTTTTACTTGGTCTGTCTACAAACACACATTAGGTCCAATTCATGAAAGCATTTATGAGTACAGGAAGTTTAAGTACTACAGGTGTACTCTTTCACGTACTCTAACATGCCTTTATGATTCAGCCCTAAAACCTTCCACTGCCAATTTGTAAAACTGTACTAATTCTATGTGTAAAACTGTACTAATTATTTTGTAAAACTGCACTAATTCTGAATGTATATTCCTGGAGCAGTAGCGGCCCGTGGTGGGAGTGCTGCCGGGCGGTGACGCGGGGCGGGGAGGGGCAGGGTGGGGGATAGTAAACTACGGAATACGGCTGAATAGAGGTAAGTAAACATATAAATAAATAAAATGAATTCGTTGCGTGCGCTGCATCGCATTTGGCGATGCAGCACTCCCACCACGGGCCGCTACTGTCCTGGAGTATTCCTATTTTATTCTAATTTTAGATATTTTCAGGTCAATTTAAAAAGACATGTAAGAGTTTGCAAAATGTAAGGCAGGAGTACTAGTTCAGATACTCTAAAATGCCTTTCTGAATATGCCCACAGAGGTTCAAGTTCCACAAAGAAGTTCTGGAAATGGCAAGCCTAGGCTGTCACCTTTGATGCCACAAACAGAGAACCTCCGGATTGCTCCTACAAGTTATACAATGACTCTGCCTAGGTAGACAAAACTTGAATGGATATCAATATCAGCCCCTGCAAATATGTTCTATTCGACCTCAACCTGCAGGAAGACATAAGAGAAATGGGGCAGTAGCTTGTTTATGTGATTATACATAAAATAATTAAAGGGTCAAGAATAGAAGCACGATGAACGTTAAGATCAAAACCATACTATGCACTGGCGATAGGCCACCAAGACTGATTTGCATATGGCTGGGTCTGAACTGGGGTGGTGAAGTGAGCAAAAGAACAATGATGAATTCAACCCAGATCTGCGAGTGGGGGTGAGTGTCTGAAAAGTTTCAGCACTCCGTCCATCATCTCCTTGTGTTTGCTTTGTTTGCCCTAAGTTGGCAGGGTATGCCCAGACGTGGGTCCCTTTCTCACTTTGCCACTGGATTCAAGCTAGCCTGGCTGATGAGGGGTGTTTCCCCAAAACCGGACTCAGGATGCTTGTTTCCAGTCCAGGGAAGACCTGGCTTGCCAGTTCAGGCTGGACTGTTCCCATGAGGAACAGGGCCAAGACTGATTTGCATATGGCAGAGTCTGAACTGGGGTTGCGAAGTGAGCTAAAGAACGATGATGGATTCAACCGAGATCTGTGACTGGGGGTGAGTGTTTGAAAAGTTTCAGCGCTCCGTCCATCATCTCCTTGTGTTTGCTTTGTTCGCCCTAAGTTGACAGGGTATGTTCAGACGTGGGTCCCTTGCTCACTTTGCCACTGGATTCAAGCTAGCCTGGCTAATGAGGGGTGTTACCCTGAAACCGGTCCCAGGATGCTAGTTTCCAGTCCATGGAAGACCTGGCTTGGCAGTTTGGGCTGGACTGTTCCCATGCGGAACAGGGTCAAGACTGATTTGCATATGGCTGGGTCTGAACTGGGGTGGCGAAGTGAGCTAAAGAACGATGATGGATTCAGCCCAGATCTCTGATTGGGGGTTGAGTGTCTGAAAAGTTTCAGCGTTCCGTGCCTTATCTCCTTGTGTTTGCTTTGTTCATCATCTCCTTGTGTTTTCTTTGTTTGCCCTAAGTTGGCAGGGTATGCCCAGATGTGGGTCCCTTGCTCACTTTGCCACTGGATTCAAGCTAACCTGGCTGATGAGGGGGGTTACACCAAAACCGGTCCCAGGATGCTTGTTTCCGGTCCAGGGAAAACCTGGCTTGGCAGGTCGGGCTGGACTGTTCCCATGACGAACAGGGTCAAGACTGATTTGCATATGGCTGGGTCTGAACTCGGGTGGCGAAGTTAGCTAAAGAACGATGATGGATTCAACCGAGATCTGTGACTGGGGGTGAGTGTCTGAAAAGTTTCAGCGCTCCGTCCATCATCTCCTTGTGTTTGCTTTGTTCGGCTTAAGTTGACAGGGTATGCCCAGACGTGGGTCCCTTACTCACTTTGCCACTGGATTCAAGCTAGCCTGGCTGATGATGGGTGTTACCCCAAAACCGGTCCCAGGATGCTTGTTGCCAGTACAGGGAAGACCTGGCTTGGCAGTTCGGGCTGGACTGTTCCCTTGAGGAACAGGGTCAAGACTGATTTGCATATGGCTGGGTCTGAACTGGGGTGCGAAGTGAGCTAAAGAACGATGATAGATTCAACCCAGATCTGTGATTGGGGGTGTCTGAAAAGTTTCAGCGCTCTGTCCATCATCTCCTTGTGTTTGCTTTGTTTTGCCTAAATTGACAGGGTATGTCCAGACGTGGGTCCCTTGCTCACTTTGCCACTGTATTCAAGCTAGACTGGCTGATGAGGGGTGTTACCCCGAAACCGGTCACAGGATGCTTGTTTCCGTTCCAGGGAAGACCTAGCTTGGCAGTTCGGGCTGGACTGTTCCCATGAGGAACATGGTCAAGACTGATTTGCATTTGGCTGGGTCTGAACTGGGGTGGCGAAGTGACAATGATGGATTGAACCCAGATCTGTGACTGGGGGTGAGTGTCTGAAAAGTTTCAGCGCTCCATCCATCATCTCCTTGTGTTCACCATGTGAGTAGTCACGGATAGAGGTTACTGATTGCTTTTCATGCCCCTGGCTTTGCGCTTGCTACCCCTGGTCTCAGCATTCCGTCCATCAATTGCTCTTTTTGCATTTGTCACCCCTGGTCTCAGAGCAGCAGCTGAAAACGGAAGTAAGCTAAGATATCAGAATCAGTGATTAATGTGTAAAATAGTAAACACAGGGCTCAAACATTTTCCTAGGTGCCCACTGTGGTGCTGCCAAATGCAAAGGCTGCAGATTCCCCAGAACTCCTAGTCTTTATTTCACCCAGGCTGCAGACTTCCTGCCCCTCCTGGTCTTTGTTCCGCATCATGCCCCTTTCTGTACTTCCTGTCACGTTATTTCTCTTTCAGATTCTTTTCCATCCCTCCTGCCTCACTTTGTCACTGTTTTACCATTTACTCTCTCTACTTCTTTTTCCCCTTTCTGATTTTGCTCTCTTCTGCTCTGGGTCAAAGTCTTCTCGTGAAAAATAAGTCCCAGTCCCCAAAAATGATTGTTGAGCAATGTGCCTACCACCTGCAGCTACCGGCACAAATTAAGCACTGCTTATTGCTGTGTTTGAAGTTTCTGTTCTATACGTTTTCTGTAGCTCTTCAGCGAGAAATAGAAGTCTGTTAAAGAGCTAATGGTGGCACACAGGGTAAACTGTGTGATGTCTTCGGGTTGTCAAAGGGCGCATAAGTCAATGTTACTATTCCTGGAATTGAGGTGAATCGAAGTTCCTGCTGACAAAGCAAGCTCGCCGCAGAAGGGCATGCTGCTTTATAACGGAGTACCTTCTCTGCAACAGACATATTCAATTAATATAACAAGTATGAAATTAAAAAAATATCAGCAGGTATATTTTTGACTCTTTTGTACAATTTTCAGGTTTTGTAGGAGGGAGTAGGGGTGTTCCATGACCCTTGCCCTTGAATATTAGACAGCCCATTGGGTCTTGGACCCATGCACGCTAGAGCAGTCTTTTGGGTGTATGCTAGTGCAGTGCTTATAAAGATTGGCATTTATAAGCACCGAAATGGCCTGAGCTACATGGTGTGTGTTGTACTCTATGTTGTATGTGTGAGCATTCAAATAACCATAGAAAATGGAGAAGTCAAAACAATCATATTTGTGCTGTCCCAAGGATTTGCCCCCTGATTAGCAGCAGTGTTATAAATCCATTACTACAAAGAAACTGCAGAGGCTACACCACTTAAAATGAGCTCTTGGAGTGCTAATATAAGGTACAGGGCCGTCTCACATAAAGTGAGCACTGAAAGTGCTAATTTAAGACAGATCTCCTCCACAGATTTGGGCTGACTGCTGTGTTAAAGAGCGGAAGAGTTGGAGCAGTGTTGTTTCACCACGTTACAGTGGTAAACGGTTGTTTGCCGAGGCAACTTTAAAGGAATGTGCTGCTTTTGGTTGAGAAGGTAGCAGCATGTGTCGAAAAAGCGCTTCGACGCCTCGTCAGGGGTAGTAAGCGCTATATAAATGCAATTACAATACAATACAATTACATATCCAAAGTAAGTACAGAGCACAACAAAATAACGCAACACAACGGAGATTGACAACACAACAAAACATAACAAGGCCCAACACAACAAAACGTTCGAAAGAGAACACAACAGCCACAGTACAGCACAGCAATAACAATGCAACAACGCAACACGAACACACAACAGCACAAAAAAAATGCCCATCATAACAACAAACTGCAACATAACATTGGGGGCCTAAGGGCTAGAGCAGTCGACCTTGAAGCTGAGGAACCGGGTTCAAGTCTCGGCAACGATGCTCAGCATCCTGTGCTTCTGGGCAGATCACTTAATCTCCCCCTGCCTAACAAAAATGGATGTGTCCCTCTGTAATGCAACTGGTACTCATGTAAAGCGCTCCAATACCTAATATCTCCCAGTCGAGCTTGTGCTATTTAAAACTCCAGAAAAAAACAACAGCAAAATAACAAACATGCACAAATATTCGTTACACACAAAACCAACCCCACAAATCTGATTTCTTAATACAATGGTATATTGCTTGCACCAAGCACAGCTTTACTTAGCACCAAGAAGATGAAATAGCGCCATTCAAAAATGGTTTCTGATACGGCCCTTAGTGAGGTGGTGAGGTAGAAGGAATATGTAATGTAAAAGGCATTTCTAAAGCATACTGTTACTCCAATGAGTGTCCTGGTGCTCTGCACCTTCAGTGAGATGTAGCTGAGAGAAGCAACATTAATCATTATCAATTGACTTACCTTTTTTTTCAAGAGCCAGAGACCATCCACAGGGGAGGGGGGGGATGTCTAAGCCACAAAATCCTGCCCTCCTATTCAGAGATGTATTGTTCACGTTGGTGACCAGTGTCACGCGAACAGTTCCCAGAAGGGTCAGGTTGCAAACTTTGTAGTCACTATCGGGAGTATGAAAGCCACTCAGACATTCTCCAAGGGCGCGTGGCCACCAGACAGGTCCCCTCTGCGTCAGGCACGAGGCTCCCTTCCTGACGCCAGCAGAGCCCTCCTGTTTATTTACAAGAGGCTGGAGCGAGGAGCTTTGGGCGCTCTCCCATGTGACGAGTTAAGACACTGACGAGATCTGAGAGGGATTAGGATTAGGAAGCGTTGAAGGATCCTTGCATTCCACCTCCTGGGAGAGCTTGCAGTACACTGCACGAAGCACTATTTAACATCTCAAGAAAACAATGAAACTTCAAAAACTACGTGTTCACTCATAGATGCATTGCAACAGTAACAAATCATTTCTGAGATCTTTTTCACTGTTTTTTTTATTGTTTTAGTCAGTACTGAAAATGCCAGCATGGGCGTCATTTAGGGGTCACCTGGGGTCGCAGCTGCGACTCCTGGCTTGCCCTTTACTACCCCTAGCACTGCCTTTGTGACCCCGGGCCTCAGAAGAGGCAAATTCAATGCCAGAAACACGGGGGCAGCTGGGGCCCGCTCTTTATTTTCTGTAATTTTTTTATTACATTAGTAATGAATAAATACAATATATTGTTCACTAATAGTGTAATAAAAATGGGGTGCAATAAACTGGAATATGCCCTTACATGGTAGCTGAGGTAAGTAAAAAATACTTTTATGTGTATGTTGTGTGCGTGCTTGCGGGTGAGACTGTGTTTATGAGTGAGAGAGTGTATATGTGTGAATTTGTGTGTATGCGTAAGTATGTGTGTGTGAGTGAAAGCGGAGGTTAAACGGCGTGTGATGTAATTTCCGCTACCCCTTGCATTTCGGTGAATTGACATTCATGGATACTAGCCAGACCCATTGGTTTAGTCAGTCAATGGTTTTTGTAGTGAAGAGATGAGGATTTGGACGGTTTCTCATTATTATCTGCATGCGTGTGGTCCACTGACTGCTAGAATGTTGGGACTTGATTAAAATCCAAGTACACCTCCATGGTTTGCGGGAATTCTGTCAATATTATAGGGTCCCAAATAATGACAGAAGTGGAAATGAACATTTGTGGATACTGTGGGCATGGCCTTAGGTGCTGGGCAGGAAATGTTAGGGTGCAGACTCAAACAACTCTTTATTTTTTCAAAAAGGACTTTGTCTAATAAAGTAGGTTAAATAGGGAGGACTATAGACTCTTTCCCACAAATCAAGGGAAGGAAAGGCTGCTCATTAAAAGCACATTTTTAAACAAGATACATTTTCGAAACAATGGGAAAAGTGATGGTTGTCCTTACAAGGAAAGCATTTAGTAAAGCTGTGCATATTCAAAGCACGTGTTGGCAAATTGGTTAAAATAAGATTTGATAAATTGGCGTTGTGCTTCTGTTACAGTATTTGTTTCTAGAGAGTCAAATGCGCAATTACCTGTGACCCTGTTGATTTGTAAAAGTAAGATATATTTCTGAATCCTTCTAAGGGCCTTTATATGTGTATTACAAGATTAGTTTGACATAGATGAAAAATCTATATGCTTCAAATAATTAGAAAAAAAGTTAATACGGTTTAGAAGGAGGCCTTATGGAGAGACAAGGAACTTGAAAAAACGTGAGATCAATTAAATGTCTCCGGGGTTTATTATAACTCTACCACCCCTGATGCATTAATGCAGAACCCGCAGAACCAATTCTGCATTCATCAGAAACATTTGGGGTTCATTAGGAATAACTATAAGGTTTAATGTCCAGTATTGCCCCAATTATGCATCCAGCTACCCTATCCTGGGTTCTGTAATCTCACCTCAACCTGACCCCACTTGACTATATGGTTCCATGTACACCACCTCATGTTTGAAATGCTGCTGTCAGAATAAGTCATTTATATACACTCGACAGCTCTTATGAGTGAGGTCTTCACTATATCAAATAGGCAGAAAAAGAAGGGAACATTTTAATTTTGCCCCAGTGAGCAACAATCACACAAAAGGTGTTGGTTGGAATCCTTGAATTGGATTGTTTGTAGTCTTGTAGTGAGTTGCTTGGTGATCCCTGCATAGAGGGTGTTCATGTAGTCCAACTTGCTGGGGACTAGGGAATGAGGGACCGTTTTTCTAGTGTTGCTTGGGAGCCATTTCAAATTCTTCCTCAGCATCTTCAGGGTCTGGAAGCAGGAAGCATGATGGGCACGATCCCCTTTTAACCTACAGCAGTAACGTCTGGCCTTCACACTCCACGCACTTATTACGTTTTGTTACCAAGTTCCTGATATTTGGCCACCAGGGAGTATTCCAGTCAGTGGATATCTGTCTTCTAGCTAGGACCAAAGCCAGGTCAATAAACCTGGTTGTTACCTTCACACATTTGGACAGCTGAAGCAGACCCAGTAAACACACTGCCAGGGTGTTGGAATTTTCCCTTTCAGTGGACAGGTGAAGAAATTGTACTATTCTCTTCCAAAGTGATGGAGTTGCAGACAATCCCCAACCATGTGGAAGAAACCTGACCCCTCTTCTCTGCACAGGGGATATTCAGCCCAGGCCGTGGGGACATGTGGTTATATAACTTGGGAGTTATATAGATCCTATGCAAGTAGTATATTGTATGAGTCAAATCTAGAGTTCTGAGAAACTTTAGGGGTACATTTTAGCACTGTATCCCACTCAGCCTCGCTCAAATTCATGTCCAGATGTTTAGACCATTTGTCTCGCAGCCCTGTCAGATCTCTCCTTGAAGATTTTAGGAATGAGCAATACAAAAGAGTCACAGACCTTGTCCGGCCATCTAACTTGCATAGATCCTTTAGACAACTGTGCATGGGGGTTCCTGTTTGCCCTGCTTCCACCACTTTCACAGTGTTGCTAATAGTGCACCATGTAGCAACAAGTTGTTATCTGGGATATCGTATTTTTCTTGAAGCACTCTAAACTCCATGCAGCTCCTTTTCTCTGTACAGTTGCCCTACTGTAGCAAGTCCATGTGCTTCCGAAGCCCAGAACTCTTTCCAATTCCCACTATGTGAGAGAGCCAGCTAAGATTTTATGGGGATCTCCTGGGCATACAGGAGTGATGACTGTGTACTCTGGAGTGCCCTAGCCGAGGCATGACAGAAGGTTCTGACCAGCATCCTCGCCTTTGAATGGCTCTTTCCTGAAGGGATCAAGGAGCAACCGAGTCATTATAAGCTTAGATGAGGTATCTGCTTCCATAATATCCATACCACCCCAACAGGCAGCCTTCCACCTGGCTGCCCAATGCAGTTGGGGGGGGTGGGGGGAGGGGCGGATAATAGAACAATAGTTTAGTCCAGTTTACATATCTAGATCCCAAACCCCTTCTAGCCATACCAGGATATAGGAAACCCACTACAGGGGATCAAAAGCTTTTTTAATATCAATTGACAAACCTAGCGCCTTGGGATGAGTCCGTGGCAGACTATCCGGTACTCATATCACTTTTCTAATGTTAGCCATGGAATTATGTTTGGTAATAAACCCAATTTGATTAGAGTGGATTAAGCATTCTACTTTAGGGAGAAGCCTATTTGCCACTATCTTGCTCAAGATTTTATAATCCACATTGAGCATCAAAAAAGGGCGATATGAGGATGCCCTTGATGTGTCACTATCCTCTTTGTGAAGAGAGACCACGATACCTATCTCAATGTAGGGGGTAGGAAGGCCTGCGCTGTCGCTTATTATAGACCTCCAACAACTCTGGAGCAAGCGTGTCAAAATATGTAGCATAGAAGTCCACTGGGAGTCTGTCTGGCCAGGGGACTTTACCTCTTTCCAGCTCTCTTTAACAGCAGCACGCACTGCTTGCACCTGTATCTCTGATCCCCTAGAGACTGTGTCTCCATATGAAAATATTCGAGTTGAGGCCCCATCACATATTCATGCATCTTGTGGGTATCCAGAGTCTCCCCTCTGGTATATAGACCCTCTTAATAAGTTTTAAACACTTTGTTAATCTCCAACTGAGGCTCTTTTACAGATCTATAAGGCCAGTGTATCTCTTAAGTAATATATGGGAGTGAGATTTGGGGATACATCACTCATGATGAGCTACAAATCATTGAAAATATGTTTTTGAGATGGTTTTTGAGTGTTTAACAAGGTACCCAGTCATTTGTTGTGCATGAAGAATTGGGGGTGCCCTATTTATCTGATATAATTGCCTTTCGCACCCTTTTTCTCTGGCTGAAAATCTGATCTAGCCCCGAGAATCATTTGAGAAAAGAAATCCCAAGGGACTGCTTGGCCCTTGATTATTTTTTATCTTATCCCCTGGTTCAAATATATCAAGGATTGTTTTTTGAATCTATTCAGGGGTGATTTATTTAGTGAACCTGATAAGATCTGTAAAAGGATCTCATCTGGGTAAAAGATAATTTTCTTAGAAGGGGACTGCAGAAGAGGGAAGAAGGCATTTTTTCAAAGCCCAGTGTTTGTCGTTATGCCATGCTGAAAACCGTGCCCACCACGGAACCCTATCTTTTATGGGTAAAAAGTAGATACAACCGTTATTTATTAACCAGGTTCCAGCTGGACCTTTTTGCCATAATTTTTGTCCACCCTAGTGGGATGAATAGGGGGCCATACCTTCTGGCCCTGTGGCTGCAACGGTAAGTCTCCACAGGACATGTTACACTTTATAATGTTTTGTAGTTTTTATGCTGTTCCCAGGAAGATTTATATCCATCCCATTTTGAAAAAGGCCAATTTCACCAAGGTTCACCCACCTCTTGTCTACCTGCAAATGCTCCCAGGGGATATTGTCCTTAATGTTCTTAGCTTTTTAAAAGTTGCTATTAGGCTGAGAAAAAGTTGTGATTAACAATACCAGCTACTAGAGCATTGATTTACAGCCAGTTTGTGTAAAATTTCTTCTTAGGATCAATTCAATTTTAACCTTATACTGGTGGCTTTCTTATGGGATTTTAACTTAATTTGACTATTTTTATGTGTTTTTTTAACTGGTGTGTATTTTGTGATCTGTTGTACTTTTATTGATTTTTAAAAAGCTGAGGAAAGTTAATATTGATTGATTGATTGCATAGATCAATTTGTCCGCCATGCAAGGAGTTGCTCTGGGAATAACATCACTACAGTCCGTTCCAGTCACACTCTCCGCACTGAAGCCAGTGTCCTCCCAGTAAGACACCATAGGTTCTCTCTCTATTGTGTTGGAACTGCTCAGAAAAGTGGCCACTGCCACTACCATTTCCTTGACTGCTGTAATTCGTTGTCTCAAGGGGAGAATGCCCCCCTTTCATCTGGAATACTGCCGCTTACAATTCAGGAATTTTACAAGAGTAGGTTTATCAGGTACTATGCCCTCTGTGCCATATATATGCAGTCATTCCCACACCTCAGCAGGGTCTGATAAATACAAAGATTTCCAATGTACCTGAATTCTCAGTTCGGCCAGACATAGTAGGTCACAGGACCCACCAATCTTTTTCAGTCATTTCTTTGCTATTATGAAGGACACTTTCTGTCTCTGTACAGCAGCAGTAAAATCTGGAAAGATTGAGACCCTTGTATCATCCACTACAAATGAACCATTGGCACGCGCCTGCTACAGAAAAAATCACAGTCTTTAAAGTGCAGTAGTCTCGCCACTACGGGCCTTGGGGGAGCTCTTGGACTAGGAAGGTGTGCTGGGACTCTGTGCTCTCTTTCCAGCAAGTAAAATTTGGACAGCTCCTCAGGTGCAACAACTTCTTGCAGCCAGTCCTCCAAGAAGTATAACATGAACTGTTCCTCGATTGTCTCTGGCAGCCCAATCACCCTGATATTGTTTCTATGAGTCCTGCCCTCTTGATCCTCCACCTTATTTTCCAGTGTGCACAGTTGGCCAGTCATTGCTGTGAGTTGCTTTTGAAGTTCATTGACAGTGTGAGAGAGCTCCTGTATGGCTGTCTCTACTTTGTGGACTCTCTCCATCATCTTTCTGTGATCATCTCTCAAGAGACGAAAATCCACCACCAGGGGATCTATCTTATGTTCTAGGACATCCCTTGTGGAGTTAATTGCAGCTAATATGGTGTCTAGTTTTTCTCTCACGCAGGACTCAGCAGCTCCTCTCTAAATGACTGGCTTACTCAGGGTATTCAGCATGCAATCTTCAGCTCTGCGCCTTGCCCCTACTATGGGACATTGATCTCAGCAGTCATCTGGCTGTCAGTCAATCCCAGTGTGGCTGTGTAGGAAGCTGGCTCTGTATATACTATACCAAAGTGAGGTATAGTGTGCACAGAGTCCAGTGGAACCCCAAAGGTAGGCAGAGGTAAAGTTAGATAGAACCTTACTCTCTATTTGTGGTAGTGTGGTCGAGCAGTAAGGCAGTATCAGAGGACAGTGTTAAGCATTTGCTGTACACACTCAGTCAGCAAATAAATTCACACACTCAAAGACTGAACTTCAGACCAATTGTTTTTGTATAAAATATTATTTTAGTTATTTTATTTTCTAGAACCAAGCAAGCCTGGCACAGGTAAGCAATAAGTACTTTACAGTAGTAATGCAATTGAAATACAATTTGAATGATAATTGTATATGCACTTTGATTTGATTTACAGTATGGATGCAGAGAAATGCAATACTTAGTAAATGCAGTACATAGACTTGAATAGGCTTTTTAGTAAAATAGCAGGTAAGTAACCTTTGAGATTACTAGGCTTACACACAGTAGTATACCTAGATACTACTCTGGGACATTTCCTGAAAACAGGTAAGTAAAATCGTTTTTGTTAGATTATGCACTTTTAAACATTTTCTTTAGTTTCTCAAACTCCAAACTTAGAAACTTTTCACAGAAAAACAGTCAATGTTATCCTATGGAGGAAAATAGTGTTATCGGTTTTGAGGTAAGTATTTGGTAGTGGGAGTTGACGTTCTGGGGGTAGACTCAGGGGTCCCCCAGGGTCAAGGATGCACTCTTGTTACACCCTCAGCGGCACTAGGGCGGCCGGGTGCAGAGTGTTGAGGCCCAATGTTATCCAATGGGGGATAGGGGGCCTCCGGTTGGTGGATGCTGGCAAGCAGGCCACTGGGTTGTGGGAGCAAAGCACCTGGACTTTAGCTCAGGGCAAATGGGGAAACAAATTAGCACCAAAGGTGCACCCTCAGCGGCACTAGGGCGGCCGGGTGCAGGGTGCTGTTTCGACGTCGGACGCCCTGTTGTTTTCAATGGAGAACCTCCGGTTTACAAAGACACTGCAGGCTTGGGGACGAAGGTCTTCTGGGTGCGACCACCACTTCAAGAGGTAAGTTGGGAAGTTAGGGGTTGGTTAGGCATCGTCGCTTTGGGCACACAAGGCCATGGGGCGTCGGGTGCAGGGGTGCCTTTTGGGGTCGGATCTTCTTACCAGCTCCTGGTCGCGGTCAGGGGGGCCTTCTGGATTTAGACTGCAGGCGTCGGCTGGAGGCTTGAGGCAGGTCAGGGGTCACCGGATCTCGGTTCAGGATCGCCGGGGTGACCTCCTCGTGGTGTTTGCCCACTCGAGCTCGGGCCGTGGACGGCGGGTGCAGCGTGGGGCGGATCCGCGGTGTCCGGCCGGAGCCAGAGGTTGCAGATGAACAAATCCGGTGTTCACGGGAGACAAAGTCTTTGTGCTTGAAGGTAGGCAGGTCCTCCAGGGTTTTCGAGGTTGCTGGCTGCAGGACACACCGGGATTTCGCAGGAGCAGGTTCGAGGGGGAGACAGGCCGGTAGGGCTGGGGCCAAGTCAGTGGGCGTCTTCCTCTTGTTAGCTGCTGCACGGCTGTTCGGTCCTTCTTCTTCTTCTTCTTGCAGGTTCTTGTCTGAGGAAGCAAGGTTCAGGGGTGCCCCTAAATACTAGATTTAGGGGCGTTACAGGTAGGTAAAAGGCAGGGACCAATGGGTTCCTTCCCTGGGGTGGGTACACCCCCTATTATGCCACCCTCCAGTGGGAGGGGGGCATGAGCCTGTCCCTGGTTGGCTGAGTCCCCCCATCTTCAAGATGGCATGGACTGAGAGTTGTGCTTCACCTCGCCTCCCCCACCTGAGGGGTGGAGTTGGCAGAGGTGGGCACACCTCTCTTCCTCACTTGTTTTTCCCGCCGGTTCTCCCGCCCAAAGTGGGGGTCAGAACCAGTGGGGACCAGTGGCTGAGAGCAGCAAGTGGCCTGGGGAAGCTCACAAAGGCGGCAAGCCTTTGAAGCTTCCCCCTCGTGAACCCTGCCCATCCTGGGGGAGGAGGCTTGGCACCTCGTCCCAGGATGTGCATTGTTTCAGGCCCCCGAGAGCAGCAGGCTCTCGACCCATGGGTCCAGAAACAGGTCTGGTGGTGGCAGCTGAAAGCAGCCACTCAGCCTGGACACTAGTGGTAGGTTAGTTTTCAGGGGGCATCTCTAAGATGCCCTCTGTGTGCATTTTTCATTAAATCCCACACTGGCATCAGTGTGGGTTTAATGCGCTGAGAAGTTTGATACCAAACTTCTCAGTTTTCAGTGCAGCCATTATGGTGCTGTGGAGTTTGTAATGACAAACTCCCAGCACCACATACTCTTAATGGCAGCACTGCACTTAGTGGGGCAGATTTACAAGAAAGTGACGCATCTGTATAGATGCGTCACTTTCCTGCGCCACCCTCAGAAATCCTTGCGCCACCATAGATGCGCCGTATTTACAATACGGCGCACTATGGCGCAGTGATTGACAGATGCGTCAGAAATTCTGACGCATCTGTTGGCGGAAAAGTCACGCATTGCTGAAGTCGTGTCGCAAGCACGACGCAACTCCAGCAATGCGTGCTGAGGCCTATTCCCACTACACTGCGTCACTACTTACGCCTGCTTCAAGCAGGCGTAAGGTTTTGACGCACTGGCGTCCTAAAAGTGGCGCAGTGAAATCTTGTAGATTTCACTGCATCACTTTTACGAGGCCTTCCTGCGTGGGAACGCCCACCCTGCATACATTATACCTGACGCAGATATAATGTGACGCAGGGCTTTACAACGTGACGCATCTCCCTAGATGCGTCACGTTGTAAATAAACCGCATTTTTTGCGCCGCCATTGTGTCAAAAAAAGTGGCGCAATGGCGGCGCAAGAAGGCGCAAGGGGCTTGTAAATCTGCACCTGTACCCTCACCACTGGTATAGGGCACCCAGCTAGAGGGGTGACTGATCTATGCCAGGGCAGTGGGTTGTAGGCATGGCACACAGGGATGTGTGCCATGTCGACTCTTCACTTTGTTCTGCACCAAGACACGCAGCCTGCAAAGGCAGTGTGTGAGTGTCAGGGTACAGGACCTCTAAGGGTGGCACGATAAGTGCTGCAGCCCTTAGAGGCCTTCTCTGGTCACAGTGCCCTGGGTACCTGTGGTACCATTTACCAGGGGCTGACCTGTGGCCAGAGATGCCAATTGGGTTTAGGCTTCAATGCAGTTTTAGGGAAAGAACATAGGCCCTGGGTACCTGATTAGCAGGAGCCCAGGGCACACTCAGTCAAAGTACATCAGCAATTCAGCAAAATGTGGGGGCAACCATGCAGAAAGAGGGCACTTTCTCACAGGCTGGATTCTCACAGATAGCTCACGGCAGACGGGGAGCTCACAGCAATACACTCCTCAAACTATGGCAGTTCGCTCCACCTCCCCCCCCCCCACTTCATGTACTTTTGAAAGAATATCCTAGTCCTTGTCAGTGTCTCCCTTAATACCAGATTCTTCACCAGAATGACAGGGAGGCGTAGGTCAGAGCAATGGCTTTATTGTTCTAGTACTCATACATGTGGCCTAGTTCTGGGGGAGCTGATCCCTGCCCATGTGTATAGGTCAGAGCTCTTTCCCATATGCCCCTTCTTCCCGTCTGTCCCCCGAACCACAGGACGTCATGTCCAGAATCCATGGGAGTGACTTAAGTACATGGCGACTGCGGGGGCAGACAGCCCTGCTTGTTGAATGCTTCCAATCTCTAGTGTCTTCTTACACAACAGTCCTCCATCCAAAAAGTATGTGCCCATGCACAGGTCCATATTATGTGCCTAAATATACTATCTTCAGCACAATTCATCAGGCTTTACAGGCTAAGTACTTTCTTCGATGCATACAACTTGGGCTGATGGAAGTATAGAACATGTAACATGTTAAGCTTGACATGCCTGAAGTTGGCCTTAATAGCTGTCTCTGGATGCATAAGAACCTCCTCCCAGTCCGGATCTTTCCATCCTCATATGTCCCTTTCATCAATGAGACAGTAATCTTAAAAATACACTGACCTGCCCAAAACTGCCAATACTTTTATTTTTTGTCACTGCGACTTATCATCTTGAAGTGATAAGGGATACCCCTCATAAAGACCAGAGGAACCTTTAAAACTATGCTGCCTTAATGTGGATGGTGTAACCGGAGCCCTATGGCCTAATTTCTACAAACAATTTGATGCACCCATTCAATCACAAACCTTCAACCATCAGGGGAAAAATACCCCTTCATCACAAGTGAAAAGAGAGATGTTTGGTTTTTCACAATCAGCTAGACACCTGGATAATTCTGGCAGAGGGGGTGCAACACAGAGACAGTAGCACACTCCGAGTCAGATATGTTTTATTGTGATTAGGCTGTTGGTATATCCCTCTTTGCTGGGTTCTGCCATCAGTTTTCCTGAAAGTCAGCCCCTTCTGTCAGCAAACTCTTCAGCTACCAGCGGAGAAGTAGTCTTGCAAAGTCACGAGATTTCTTAAGCAGCAAGGCAAAACCTTGAGTTCTGAGAAAGGCTAAACAGGTATAGAGTTGGTGAATGGAAGAGGCAAATTTGTTCTCCTACTTGAGGTTTTGGATCCACCCTGGTGAATTCCTCTGATATGGAGTTGCAGAAGCAAGTACAGAGTTTACAAAAACAACCAGTTTTAGGACTTCTGGTGATTCCTAAATGTGTCCCGTGATTGCGATTATTAATAAAATATTTTTTAAAACTGTGTTAAAACACCTTTTGCCATTTTGCCTCCGTCTTCTTAGTGGTCCTTATCATTGTTTCCCATGAACAATCAGTCACATATTCCAGACAATGCAGGTGCTATTGTGTTAAACGAGAGCACACATAGTTAACCAGCAGTGTCTTCGGTGGAGTTCTCTGGAAGAGAACGCTTTTATTTTTCAAGAATTACTCACAAATTCCTACTTCACCAATTACTTTCAAAATGGTGTCTTCTGCCTTGGGATCCGCAAGAGTTTGACCAACTTCATGTCTACAGATTACTACTGGTCTGTAGCAGTCTTTCCTTTACGTATTTATTAGAAGCCAGGAGATATCAAGATTACAGTCACCCAAAGGGAAATAATGAAAGGGCCTGGGCTACAGAAGATGTGATCTAGTTAGGCTACCCCTTCAGTTGTAATCAGGCAATCCATGGATTGTAACAGCCTGTCTTGTGTTATTTACAGAGTTACTCTCGATTCTGTGGCACAATCTGAGGTTCGTATTATGTTATCACCACATTACTGAACTCAGCAGTATCACTGAAAACCAAATCATTTTTCCAAAATCCAAGGAAAAGTTTTGTTCCAACAAAAACCATTTGATCAGAATAAATATCATATGCTGACTGTGCTCATCCATGTCACAGTAAAATCATGTGTGTCCCAAAACCCAATGTAGTCATTGGTCAAGATTCGAGTCAGACAAATTAAAAGGGTTACTAACTCCAGAGAAAGTCTTTCCATCTTCAAACGACTATAGTTAGATCCACAAAGGCCTATCAAGATATTCTGCTCTATCCAGTCTGTCTAAATGGGATGTGGCACAAAAATCCAAAGTCACAGACATAGTTGTGAACCCAGATTTAGGAAATTTGGGCCCAGAGAGATTGCTGTATGCTAGGTAATGTGAACTGAAACATCTTGGTAAAGAAGCAGAGGCACCTTCTGTTGCAGATCAACACCAGCTTGAGGGAACCGGCCATATCCAATGCAGGTATAGTGGATCAAAGATAACTCTTCAACAATCTAACTATGAAAGAGATGAGCAGGTTTGCTGGGACTCACACTTTTCTGGTAAAGGCCCAGACGTCCTGCTGAAAATGATCCTTTATTACGTTTTCCCAAGGGCTGGCCGCGATCGGAGCCCCTTGACCATTCATTTTGCCAGTTCATCACAAGCTGGTCAAGGAAACTTTGCCCACTCTTAAGAGTAAAAATACTCTCTCCAGTTTGTCTTCTTAAAAGCATATATGTTCAAGAATTAACAGTGGAGAAGGTTCTTCTCAGGCTTCTGCCTCTATGAGTAAGTGGGCGTGCTGATTCAAAAAAGATACACAAAGACACACACCTGCTCAAGCACTGCTCCTTTGCCAGACAGGAAAAAAATTCAGCCTTGAAATAATTTGCACACTACAAAATACCTTCCTCAATGTGTGACACAAGCCGCAGGATGTCATAGACAATAAGCTAAGGCCATACAAAACCTCATCTCATCCCAATGCACCTTGGTTGCCATAACCCACATCCAGAACCTATGGAACAAACTAGGATACTTTTTCATAGACAACATGTAAAGAAATCAGAGGTGACATCGTTCTCACAGACCCAACTACCTCCACATCTCTCTTCGCTACAGCAACAGGCCAAGTGCTGCACATTTACTCCCTCAGACCCTCAAGAAACCCTATCCACTTTACAATCTCTCAGACGCAGTAGGGACACAGGTAACTCATGCCAAATTGCAATTGCTGGCATCAAAGTGGTAATCCTGTGGCAACATTATTAAACAGCTCCTTAACAATGGAGAAGACGAAAGCCCCCTTGAAGCACTCCCTAGTGGCATCTCTCTTCAAAAAATCACGGCAGAAACCAATGACTACCATCTCATTATTGAGCTCCCTTGTATCTCCAAGTACAAGAAAAGTGTTAAAATCTCACCTGCAATTCCACACAGAGGAAAGCAATCAGGTTTCTGACCTAAACTCAAGACAATGTTACCCTAGGTACATTCTGAGGTGATATCATGGAAACAGCAGACCAAAAAGCTCTAAGCGTAATTCTAGTTGACCTGTCAGTTGTATTCAACACAATAGGCCATGCAAACTTTCTATTCAGACTACAATCAGTGGCACATGACTCAGTGGGGATGCTGAAATAACTCATATTTGTTTCTGTATAACCACAGCAATTAATAAAGTTTTAGGGCCTCATTTAGATTTCGGTGGACTGGTTCCTCCATCACAAACGTGACGGATATCCTGTTCACTATATTACAAATGCCATTAGATATAATGCACTTGTAATACGGCGGGCAGGATATCCGTCACGTTTGTGATGGAGTAAACCTTCTGCCGAACTTTGAATCAGGTCCTTTGTGACCACTAGCGTAACGAAACCTGAGGGGGCCCTGCTGTAAACTACATCGAGGACCCCCCTCCCTCCGAACTCAGTCAGGAGCTGTCACGCCAGGGTACTGTGCTGAGGGGGGCCCCGTGGAGGTCAGTGCCCCCACACTGCGGTGGCTGCAGGGGCCTTTGTTACGTCACTGTTTGTGACCTCTCCTCATCAACCAGCCTAGTCAACTGCAGGGTCCTACAGTGATCCATTGTTTCCCTTATTATTCAGCATTCATATCAAATCTTTGATGGACATACTCCAGACTCATCACCTCCTCTTCCACACATACGCTGGCAGCATCCAAGTCTACCTCAGAATGCCACGGGGTATGAACAATTCACAACCATGCCCATACAGGTCATCGAAACCTGGATAGGTCACAACAACATCTAAAACCGAAATTCTCATCCTAGGCCCCACACACCTGCTCAGGCAAAACAACTCTCCGTGTCCCACCCATATGGTCAAACCAGCACCATTAAATACACAGTAAACAAGAATTTACAAATGCAATCAGTCTTGCATTTGTGAAACTTAGAGCTCTTGGAGTTGAAAATAGCAATATTTTTTACATTTGTTTTTTTATTTGCAGTGCAATGATTAGATTTGCATAGCGCTATTGCTATTTGTATGACCTTGTGGCGCTGGAGAACTATAAAATTGGAAATAAGTTATGAGGGAGGGAGACAAGAGTAATATGCTGCCTGGAAATAAAAAGTAACAACATCGTGAAAAAAGCAAACACTGATAGGGATTGCAAGATTAAGTAAAGCATGTGAAATGTAAGCAGGAACAACATGGTTACCTTAACGCTTTTAGTTCCGGCAGATTATTGTCCCTGTGAAAAGACAGGATGAATAGAGTGCCTATATGAATGTAGGCAGAGAGTTTTGTCCGTGTGAGTGCAAGGTGGGAGGAGGAATTGCAGGGTGAGTGGTGTGACTCCAGGGTGAGTGCTGTGCTTGTTTGAGGGGTGTGAGTTCAGAATGAGTTCTGTGTCTCTGTGAGTGAAGGATGAGCTGTGTGAGTGGGAGGAGTGCATGAATGCACAGTGAGGGATGTGACAGTGTGAGAGGAGAGTGAGAGGAGTTACTGCAGGGTGAGTGATGCGACATGTGAGTTTGGGTGCGGTGAAAGTGCGGAGTGGGAGGAATGAATGCATGGTGAGTGATGTGCTTATTTGAGTGAGATTACAAAGCGAGCAGTGAGAGTGACAGGTGAGTGAAGTGTCACATGAGTGCAGGGTGAGTAGTGTGTTTGTGTAAGTGCAGGGTGAAAAGCGTGAGCTTATGATGAGGTGCATGAGTGCAGTGTGGTCGCTGTGAGTACAGGGTGAGTAGTGTGTTCATGTGAGCACAGGGTAAGAGGAGGATGAACGTTGTGAGTGCAGGGTAACAGCATGATCACTGTGAAAGTGACAAGTGTGTGGAGTGTGATGTGCATTTAGGGTGAGCGGTGTGCTCATGTGAGTGCAGGGTAGGAGGAGGGTGAATGGCGTGAGTGCAGTTTGACCACTGTGAGTGCAGGGTGAGCGAAGTGCTCATGTGACCGCAGGGTTAAGTGGAGGGAGAATGGCATGAGTTGATGGCAAGTGGCTTGAGTGCAGTATCGTTGTTTGTTGGGTGAGCGGCGTGCTCATGTGAGCGCAGGGTAAGGGGAGAATGAACGGTGTGAGTGCAGGGTAACAGCATGAGTGCATGGTGAGCAGTGCGAGTACAGTGTGATTGCTCTGAGTGTACGGTGAGCAGTGAAAGTAACAACTGAGTGAAGCGTGATGTGCGCGCAGGATGAGCAGTGTGCTTATGTGAGTGCAGGCTAGGAGAAGGGTGAATGGCGTGAGTGCATGGTGAGCAGTGTTGAGTGTAGTGTGATCGCTGTGAGTGCAGGGTGAGTGTGAAAGTGCAGGGTGAGCATAAAAGTAAAGGGTGGGTGATGAGAATGAGGAGTGAGTTGTCTGAATGCAGGATGTGTACCTAGACACCTGGAGTAACTCTTCATTGTATTGACGGCTGGCGTTGGGTTTTAGATACAAGTTAAAATATTGCTATTATGGCATCAAATCAGGATGGAGGGTGGAGAAAATTAATAATGTGCTGATCCTGCAGCCGATTTTCAGTCTCCTGGTTAGGGTCGCCAGTTGATTGGATTTATACCGGCACTACCGGTATTTTGATGTGCCAGCCAGTACAAAAATTTGCAAAACTACCTAGAGCTGGAATTTTTTGCACTTATTTGTGCATACTTCAAACAGCAAATATAAATGGAAAGCACTTTAATTTGTGTTCTAGAGCTGCATTAATGATCCATGACTAATATTTAAAGGAAACAAAGACAGAAAAGTCATGTTACAAATGAATACATACCATTTTATTTAGAACCCTATTTAGTGTGAAGGCAAAGCCTTTGCTGACTCTTTAAACATCAACAAATGGGCAGTATTTTTCTTTTGGAAAGGTGGCATTCCTACTTGTGAGATGCCTTTTCACTAAATGCATTCTCCCACTGTGGCAGTAAAAATAAAATACACATGTAAGGAATAGGTAGAGTGCGGACCTAGGGGGTACTGGAACCAGTGAAAAAACACAAATAAAGCCTTGTTAACCAGCTCACAAAAGGCATATCAATGGTCATTTAAAGACTTGTGAAAAAGTCGGTGTGGCTGAGATAAGACTCTAGATGATGCCACAGCAGTGGGAGATGCAGCATCCCAGGCTGAGACATAGGGGGGGAGGGGGGGGGCTAAATTCCTTTTAGCCCTATTGGGGGTGCGCATCTGCCTCAAATTACACCACACATACTAACCTATAAGAAACAAAGCTATCCCATGGGCTATTAATTTTTAGGTTGGTTGGCCGACGTAGCCCTTACCTTACAGAGCTGTCCATAGCTTCTAAAACAACAAAGTAGCCCTCCGGGTACACAGTCAGTGAGAGCCAGTGAGATCTCAACTACCCTTCAGTTACACGGAACGAACAGGAAATGCTCTTGTTAGCCCGCAGTTGAAGCGACCAGTTGTGAGATAGCACAAATATCCATCGATTTTCACTGCAATGTTGCATCTGCAGTTAAACCAACCTCAGTAGTGTAAGCATGCACAAACCTTACCCAACCACAACGAAGAGCCTCTAGTCTTGTGAGGTGTGTGAAGGACTATACTGATAACCCGTGCAGATGCAGAGTAACCTATTGTGACACTGAGTTGACAGTAATGAGACACACAGTGACATCATCGGCTGCAATACCACTTATAGTAACTCCTTCTTAGGGGGTAGGTGGAGGGTAGAGCTCTTGTGTTATGTAGCTCTGGAAAATGTTCTGCAGACTACTGCTACCCCTCTGTTTACAAAACTTTAAGTAAAGACAGGGGCAGCATGGCTCTCGCCGCTACAAAAAACATGGCCAGATGACCAGTTTCCCTGTGTCCTGTTCGAAACTTTCACTCACAGTGACTCTGTGCTGCCCCAATTTTACTACGTCTATTTCGTTTCCAATTACAAATGCAGAGCTGCAGGTACCATAATACAAAGTAGCACAAGCTAAAAAAAAAAAACACGCACATAGAAACTGCCTAAATAAAAACATGATGGAACGCTGCCAAGTGGACCCATGTCACACGTGACAGCTTAAATGAATCCTAATCTTTTGTCCAACAGCAGTTTCCATTCTGGAAGTTGTGCTTTTTATTTTTACATTAAGGGGTCGATTCCGATCTCGGTCGGAGGCGCACCTAACACTATTCGGCCGGGAAAAAACCCAGCCGAATGCGTGTTTCCCGACCGATTCGCACATACGTCCGAACGAGCAAGTACGATGCGCATAACTGCCCAAATCCCGACCCAGTCGCACTCACCCAATACAGCTCCTGTTCTCCGACCGAGGCGGATCCAGAAACGCAGAATCGAGTCGCACGGAAGCCAAAATGCAGCCACGTCCGG
Organism: Calotriton arnoldi; assembly: GCA_963921515.1. Taxonomy (NCBI): domain Eukaryota; kingdom Metazoa; phylum Chordata; class Amphibia; order Caudata; family Salamandridae; genus Calotriton; species Calotriton arnoldi. The sequence goes on along the minus strand of CAWUFW010016143.1, from coordinate 112,926 downwards.
CCGGACTAGTACGATGCGCCTTCCGTACGCGCCGAACCCGTCGCTTCGCACGGCACATCAAAGCATCCGGGAGAGGCGCACATAAGCTCCGATTCGCGCCACAAGACAATCCACGGCTACGAGACGAACACGCCAGCCACGAGTACGACCCGAAGCAACGAGAAAGACGAACGAGGCGAACCAACCATGAATCCCATTGCGCAGATCCTACCAATACTCTACATCTATTACCGGAACTGGTACGGACGCGTACGGCGCAGAAGGTAAGTCAGACACCCACCACACAAACAAACCACACGTACCCGACATATAACACACACACATAGGGATGCAGAAATTACTTACACCAGCAACAGCAGCACCATAGGGGCGGGATGGCTATCACCAATGCCACATACACACATAGGGGCCTGGATACCAACCACTAACACCACCCCTACCCATGGGGGGCCCGATGCCTACCACTACTACCACCCCTACCCAGGGGGTGCTAGATGCCTACCACTACTACCACCCCTACCCATGGGGGGCTGGATGCCTACCACTACTACCACCCCTACCCATGGGGGGCTGGATGCCTGTCACTACTACCACCCCTACCCAGGGGGGGCTGGATGCCTGTCACTACTACCACTCCTACCCAGGGGGTGCTAGATACCTACCACTACCACCACCCCTACCCAGGGGGTGCTAGATGCCTACCACTACCACCACCCCTACTTAGGGGGTGCTAGATGCCTACCACTACTACCACCCCTACCCATGGGGGGCTGGATGCCTGTCACTACTACCACCCCTACCCAGGGGGTGCTAGATGCCTACCACTACCACCACCCCTACCCAGGGGGTGCTAGATGCCTACCACTACCACCACCCCTACCCAGGGGGGGCTGGATGCCTACCACTACTACCACCCCCACTCAGGGGTGCTAGATGCCTACCACTACTACCACCCCTACCCATGGGGGGCTGGATGCCTACCACTACTACCACCCCCACTCAGGGGTGCCAGATGCCTACCACTACTACCACCCCTACCCAGGAGGGGCTGGATGCCTACCACTACTACCACCCCCACTCAGGGGTGCTAGATGCCTACCACTACTACCACCCCTACCCATAGGGGGCTGGATGCCTATCACTACTACCACCCCCACTCAGGGGGTGCTAGATGCCTACCACTACTACCACCCCTACTCAGGGGGGGCTGGATGCCTATCACTACTACCACCCCTACCCATGGGGGGCTGGATGCCTACCACTACTACCACCCCTACCCATGGGGGGCTGGATGCCTGTCACTACTACCACCCCTACCCAGGGGGTGCTAGATGCCTACCACTACCACCACCCCTACCCAGGGGGTGCTAGATGTCTACCACTACCACCACCCCTACTCATGGGGTGCTAGATGCCTACCACTACTACCACCCCTACCCCTGGGGAGCTGGATGCCTACCACTACTACCACCCCTACCCATGGGGGGCTGGATGCCTGTCACTACTACCACCCCTACCCAGGGGGTGCTAGATGCCTACCACTACCACCACCCCTACCCAGGGGGTGCTAGATGCCTACCACTACCACCACCCCTACCCAGGGGGTGCTAGATGCCTACCACTACTACCACACCTACCCAGGGGGGCTGGATGCCTACCACTACTACCACCCCCACTCAGGGGGTGCTAGATGCCTACCACTACTACCACCCCTACTCAGGGTGGCTGGATGCCTATCACTACTACCACCACTACCCATGGGGGGCTGGATGCCTACCACTACTACCACCCCTACCCATGGCGGGCTGGATGCCTGTCACTACTACCACCCCTACCCAGGGGGTGCTAGATGCCTACCACTACCACCACCCCTACCCAAGGGGTGCTAGATGCCTACCACTACCACCATCCCTACTCAGGGGGTGCTAGATGCCTATCACTACTACCACCCCTACTCATGGGGGGCTGGATGCCTGTCACTACTACCACCCCTACCCAGGGGGTGCTAGATGCCTACCACAACCACCACCCCTACCCAGGGGGTGCTAGATGCCTACCACCACCCCTACTCAGGGGGTGCTAGATGCCTATCACTACTACCACCCCTACCCAGGGGGGGCTGGATGCCTACCACCCCTACCCATGGGGGGCTGGATACCTACCACCAACACCACCCCCACTCATAGGATGGACAATACATGACACAACCAGCACACTACAACCTAAGGAATGCAAGAAAAAGACATCCCCCCAACACCATGACAAGCGTGTGTAGACTGTGTCAAATGCCTACAACACTGAACATGACTTTGAACATACAATGTGACCCCCTATCACATGTGTCACACATAAATGTGTGTGGCCTCCACAATGCAAGCAGACCATGACCACTGTGGCAATGGGGTCCAACCCCCATCATCACAGTGACCAAAAAGTAAGTGTGGGGTCCCTAGCTGAAGCACATCTTGAACATTGTGGCAATGGGGTCTAAGCCCCCATCATCACAGTGACCAAAATGTAAGTGTGGGGTCCATAGCTGAAGCACATTTTGAACATTGTGGCAATGGGGTCTAAGCCCCATCATCACAGTGACAAAAATGTAAGTGTGGGGCCCATAGCTGGGGCACATTCTGAACATTGTGGCAATGGGGTCTAAACCCCCATCATCACAGTGACCAAAATGTAAGTGTGGGGTCCATAGCTGAAGCACATTTTGAACATTGTGGCAATGGGGTCCAACCCCCATCATCACAGTGACCAAAATGTAAGTGTGGGGTCCATAGCTGAAGCACATTTTGAACATTGTGGCAATGGGGTCCAACCCCCATCATCACAGTGACCAAAATGTAAGTGTGGGGCCCATAGCTGGGGCACATTCTGAACATTGTGGCAATGGGGTCTAAACCCCCATCATCACAGTGACCAAAATTTAAGTGTTGACATTGAAAAAGCTGCAACTGCCAAACTGCATGGATGATTCCTGGTCACAGAACAACAAACACATCAGTGGCAAAGTAGTGCTTGTGTCCCATAGCAACATAGATTGGGGGAGGCAAACAGTGCAGTGCAAAGAAGACATACCTTTGGCCATGTGCAGACAAACATCACCCATGGGGTCTGACACTGTCAACATTCATCAATGACACAATGACAGAAGTGACCATCATAATGCAGACCCACATATTTGCACCAATGGGCACACAAATGTAGATATCCTGTGGAGACTGTAGATGTGAGGTGAACAAATACCATACCATGGCAGCAATGGGACACACAAACAATGATCATTGTGCTGACTGATGACCTAGGAGTCCCAGGGACAGCAGGTGAAACCCACCAAACAACATACAGCCAATGGCACACTAAAGATATGCCAATGCAGTGGTGCAGATGCACAAACACAAACAGGCAGCCCCACACTGCACATCAAACACAACAGGTGAGGGGGGGGGGGGGTGCCAGTGTCCCCAGGCAACAAAACAACACATGATGAGGCCTGAATACCAATTACACAGATGCGCATACAGTGCCACACAAAAGTAACTCATGGATCCAAATCCCCTATGTGGGCAATCAGGAATTGTTAGATGAGAGGGAGCACAAATCACACATGTCACACAAGCATGTAGGAACAGCAACTGACACAGCAAGACACAGACACACCACAGCACTAGCCCCAGGGTCCCCACAATGTGGTGACCCTGGGCTGCATGACAATCCCACTGTGATGACAAAGCTAGATGTCGTTCACACTGTCAACCACAGTCATGTGTCCTGAGCAACAAACTACCATCACACCTACACAAGCACAAATCAATCAGCACGGCCAGTAAGCCAAGGCCAACATGGAGGCAGGGGTCTAGCCGGGCAACAACTCTCATCTGCACACACTCAACACCACACACCTCGACCTCCAACAATGTGCAGCAGTGAAGCTCACATGCACTGGTGACATTGCACATGCACCCATGACAATCCCATGGGTGGTGGTGGGAACTAAGGTGCAGAAACACATCACACATGGCCACTCAACAAGACTCCTGAATGTCTGACACACTGCACACTACGCTGTACATGGACATGACGGCAAAACCACACCAACCAATGGGATCCCAGCCACAGTCCCACACCAATGAAGAAGCCACGGTCACCCACAAAGAACACACATGGACAACTACCAACATTGCAGCCCTGACCCTGAGGAGTGCCAGCAGTCACACACACAATGTGTCACAATCACTGAAAGCTAACACAAACTGGAAATTACATGACAGGTTTAAACAACAAGTGCCAAGGGGAATCCTGACTGTGTCCCATCTGCGTTTGCCCACAAACTCAGCCCTGACAGCAAACACACCTATGGGTGACACCCTGATGACCAGTAATGTGCCATGCACCCACATCACAGAGAACCCAGGGAGAAGACTTTGGGGGAACATAGGTCAACTCAGCAAGCATCACAAACAGGAACATCACTAGGGATCCCAGCATGCACAGCAAAATGGAAGTGAACACACACAGACATGCTCACACAACACACACCTTGGGCTCAGGCAATGTCACAGGATTACACACTGCCATGAGGGGACTCCACTCCTGTGTGAGGAAAGCTGTGCCATATGTTGCCTCAGTAGGGTTCCATCATGTCAGCAGAACACTTGGTCACACAGTCAACAATGAGCACGAAATGAAGGCTCCCGTCATATCAGCCTGGTCATGGGAGTGTCAACGAAATTATCAGCACAGATCCAACACACATGTATAGCAAGTTGCACTGACAACACAGATGAGTCCTTCCCCATTGATGCCCAAACTTGCATGTCCAGTGGAGATGGCCACACGGTCAGGGAAGTAGACTAATTGAACAATGGCAAGCACAACAGATGTGCAGGGGTGTAAGCCACAGATGTGATATTGCAAAAGTAAGTAGGAAATCCCATTGCCAAATATTGAAAACATGACACCCTCATATGCTGCAAAGGATGACATGGATACACACCAGTATAGGACACATTCCCCCTGGACCACATGGGGTCCTGCACAGTAACACTTCATTTTCCTGATATCAAAAATCACCATCACTGCAGCAAGGGCATGGTTAGCAGCATCAACATCATGTACATCAGAAGCAAAACCACTAGAGAACAGAAAGTAGCTTTATTCAGCATATGTGGGTTCAAAAGTTAAAGTCCAGAAAAAAAGAAACAAAGGCCAATGGCCAGTCCATTCTGAAAGTCAAAACAGGGTGACAGTGGCAGATGTCACCCTACGCATGCCTGCACTGCAACACACCAGGGTCAATCCCCTCGGAGGGGCATACGGGGGGCAGGCCAGGCACCGCAGGGACTGGATCAGGGCTCAGCAGAAGGAGGCAGGGAAGGGGTGGTGGGTGCTGGAGAGCCACTGACAACTGCTGTGGAGGTGTCTGACATGGTGTGTGCCGGCACAACTGGGGGGCATGACTCAGATGGTGTGGGTGCCGGCACAACTGCAGTGGGCCATGCAGATGGAGTGGACAGGTTCCCCACTGCAGTGCCTAAGTCAGACGGGGTGGTAGTGGACTCCACTGCAGTGCCTACCTCCAGGGGAGGAGAATGGGGTTCAGGTAAGGTGGGCAGGACAGAGGGGGAGGACACCGTCTCCACACCAGTGGCACAGACATGCGCAGCGGGGGGTGGGGCTGGAAGAGCAAGTGGCAGGGGAGAAGGCCGGATCATTTTGGGGATGGTGTATCTGTGGGTGGGGGAACCTGGGGCAGGTTGTGGTGGGGGCACCTGTGGAGTGGGGGCCTGAGGGATGGAGGAAGGAGACTTGGTGCTTGAGCTGCAGGGCGGCGGCGGGGTCTTGCTCTTCCGGGTCTGGGGGGACTTGCGGATGGGGGCGTCAGTCAGTCTGTGCCTGGGGGAGGGTGTCCGGGGGCGAGGGGCACTCCTCTCTGTGTGGGTGGGCTTCCTCTTCCCCCTGAATGCTGTATCAGCTGGATCGGAGGGGAAGAGGCCGAGGTCACTGAGGAAGACCCGCTGTGTCTTTGGGGTTGCAGGTGAGGCAAGGGAAGGGGCCTTGGAGGGAGAGGTAACTGAGGACTGCGCAGTGCTCGTGGATGCGTGTGTGTGTGCCTGGGCCCCATCCCCTGTGAGTGGGGTTTCAGTCCCCTGACTGTGCGTGCGTGTGCGTCTGGATTTTGGCGTGTGTGTCTGTGTGCTGCTTGTGTCTGTGCTGGTGTGTGCCTGTGCCGGTGTGTGTGTGCTTGGGACAGGTAAGGTGCTGGGGAGTGTGGATGGGGCAGAGGTAGGAGGGGTGAGGGACTGTCGGAGGAGGGACACTGCTGCCGTCAGGGAGGAGTCCATGGACCTATTGCCCCTCTGTAGGGCAGACATGCCCGATGAGATGCCCTCCATGAACGACACCAGCTGAGTCAACAGAGTGGTGTGTGCATGGAGGACACTCAGCATCGCTGTCTGCCCTACATGGAGCTGGCGAAGGAGGTACACAGACTCCTCACTCAGGGCAGCAGGGGACACAGGGGCAGGGGGTGCGGTGCCTGGCCCGAAGGAGACACGCTCCCAAACATGGGAGCCTCCACGGACCTCGGGAATGGGAGCCGATGGGAGGGCGGTGGTGGTGGTGGTGGTGGCGGGGACAGCAACACTAGCTGGGGTGTGGTGGCTGCTGACACCCGCCTCCACAAGGGAGTCATCCTCCGAGCTGCTGTGGTCCTCAGCTGAGGTGGATGGTGCTGAGGACTCCTCGGTGTGGCTCCCCTCGCCCTCCGTGCCACTGGGTCCCTCCGATCACTCCTCGGCTGCTGACCCAGTCTGGCTCTGCGGCTCCTCCTGGTCCGTGGAGCTGTCCCCTCCTGTGGCCGTGGATGTATCTGCAAACAATAGGGAAACAGACAGACATCAGTCACCTGCACCGAACGCACACACCACAGTAAGTACAGCACATTACAGAGCAAGCCCTGGCATCCTTAGTTGAACATTGCCAAAAGTGCCCAAACAGAGTAGAAGAAGCCAATTGTCAGTCTGATGGTCAACCATGGCACTTACATCCCTCCTGGCCTTGCACCCATCTGTCTGGTGTCTGTTGGATGGCAATACCCCAGTGTGGATACATGCACCACCTACACAGTAGTTGGACAGTGCAGAGAACACGGTGAAGCATGTGAACATGCACACATCACAACTCTTGCCACTGAGTCAGTACAGGTGTCCGGATAAAGGGATGCCCAGAGTCAATTTTGAAATGCATGTGATGCATACCAGCGACAGACACCATGATGCACCCATGTCCTGATAGTCATTGCCACAATGGTGTGCATGTAGCACATGTCACTCCCCTGCAGGATCACTCATAGGAAGTTTCATGCCATGGCACAGGCATGCCTGCTAAGTCATACATCACTGTCTCCAGTCACATGGGTAGGGCAGCCAGACAACAACAGTCTGCACTGTGTCACAATAGTAGGTCATGGGGGATGCAAGTCCTGGAGCTGAACAAGTGCACATGTACATCCCCCACACACCACATCATCTGAACCCTTATCTGTCCACGTCATACCAATTGGACATATGGGAGACCTGTAACACAACCCTCTGAACCTGAGCACCTCACAATCTGCTGTGAATGGGAAACAGCTGCCTGAACTTCACATTCGCATACCCCAGTCTGCACGGTCAGGTGATCAAACACCTATGTGTCACACAAGTATCGTCTCCTATGGTCACATCTCTGGTGGCATGCTGAGCCCCAACCGAGAAACACCCCAGTAGTCCTGACAACGAAGCCACAGCACACTGACACAGAGACAGACACCTGAGGGGACATATCACTGAGCACAACGTGTCAGCTGATACACGGGAGTGGGAGTACAGAGTGTATTGTATGGCCTGGAGTAGGCATGACTGTCCTGCCCCACGTGAATGAGGGATGAGCCCTGGACAGTAGGCAGGTGGCTAAGTATGTGTGACACACGTAATATACACACTCCTGGGGCCCAAACATTGTTCCCACCCGCAGCATGGGTGTGTGCCAGTTACCCCAGGCACATGTGGTGGATCAGCTCAGCAATTGGACCACATATCAAAGTAACACGCAGATTACATGTCAGAACACAGGCATTGTGTAAGCAATGGACCCACCCAGGATGACCACCACAGAGTTAGGGGAACAAATGCTGTCCCCCACCTTGAGCTAAGCAAAATGCAAGGACACAGTACCCAAGTGACACAATTCCCTGACTGTAAGGGCCACACCTGGGTATCAGATGAGGAGTGGGCAGTGCACAATTGAGGGACATGGGTCCTGGACCACATGACTGATGTACTGTGGAAGTTTAACCAGGCCAGAGGAGGGCACATAGCATGGCAGACAAAGTTCACAATGCAGTCATGGACTCACCCCCTCCTTGCTGCTGTCTGGCCTTCAGCTGCCCATCCAGGTCAGGGAAGACCACCGCCAGGATCCTGAGCATGTGGGGGGTCAGGGTCCGGTGTCCGCCCCTCCTGCGAGGAGGCGACAGCTTCAGCTGGACCCGTGCGATCCTCCGGGTCCAGCCCCGAAGGTCCTGCCACCTCTTCTGGCAGTTGCGGATCCGGCGCTTGTAGACCCCCACGGATCTCACTGCCGGGACGATGGTCAGCCATATCTGCTGCTTCTGGTGGGCATCAACCTGTGAGGATAACAAAGTGAAAATGCCATTACTACACATTCAACATATCCGTGCATTACACAGTTGGATATACATGTCTCAATCACAGGGGCACATGATGTACACAGGCAGTGCAACAATGGCTATGGACAGTTTGCCAGCAGTTACTACATGGTATCATTGCCTGGGAAGTAAAACCTTGTTTAAATGCACTGTCACTGCACTATACCTGTTCAGTGCATGTAACTACACACTATGGGGGGTGACAACTACTCAGTGAGCCTGCTAGCCAGTGGCGTGCAGACTGTAAGCCTTGCTAGTCAGACAACATGCACATTTAGTAAGGCAGTGGACAGCACACTCACCTGCTCCCCTGCTTTCCCATACAGCTTGAAGTACTGTGGAAGGAGGCTGTCCAGCAGGGCCTGGTTCTCCTCAGTGCTGAAGGCTGGGGCTCTCTCCACAGTACGTGCCATTGCAGGATCCAGAGGGTGCAGATACAGCAGCAGTGGTGGTGGCAGATGTCGTCCTGGAGCATGTAGTGCAGGCAAGTGAGCTCTCAGGGGATCAGCCAGCATTATATGTGTGCTGCAGAGGCAGATACTGTCCCATGTGTCCAAAGTGATAGGTCCAAGTCGTTTGCATCTTCTGAATCTGGCCAATCCATGGAATTGCACCACTTACACACGCCCACAGCATCCTTCAAAAGTTCAACTTCATGACACCCATGAATTTGCAACATTGTTGTTGGTGACCAACTGAATTTACAGCATCAGACTCGTTAAAGATTTGAAAACGCGTCCGTTGCCAGGCCAGGCCATAGCCAATGGGTGCGCACCGATCGGTCCATTGCTGTACAACGCGTACATCGGATGACAACGCGTACCCGCTCACATTGTATGCAATGGCCAATGCGTGCGCACCGATCGGTCCATTGCTGTACTACGCGTACCCGTTCACATTGTATGCAATGGCCAATGCGTGCGCACAGATCGGTCCATTGCTGTACAACTCGTACCCGCTCACATTGTATGCAATGGCCAATGCGTGCGCACCGATCGGTCCATTGCTGTACAACGCGTACCCGCTCACATTGTATGCAATGGCCAATGCGTGCGCACAGATCGGTCCATTGCTGTACAACGCGTCCCTGTACATGTCACTGGCATATGTCACCATGCCTGTCACAGATGAACGTATGCCAGCCACATTTACGTTCCAGGGACTCAGGGGCACACCTACAACAGCACAGCCTGTCCACACTGTATCCTGAGGCATGTAAGGCTGCATTACCTTTTCCGTGTATGGGGGTCAACATGTAGTTTTAGGGGTGGCACTTGGGGGCAGCCACTCCCAGGCTGAGCACGTGTTCATGGGGACAGAATGCTCTGTGTGTTGTGCACATGACCACTGTGATGTGCAACTGTTCAGTTCAGAGCATGTGGCATAGTCACATTTCCAGGTTGGGTATGTCATATCACATTCCCCTGAGTCCCATGTGGGACGGTATGTACGTCACAGGCTGACCCATTGCAACGATAGTGATGGCCCTCCACAGTCTGTGTGCATGTTGTGTTTACAATGTCTCTGGTTCCATGTGCACAATGGGGGACAGTCTCCACATCCACGTTGTTCGTGCATGGACTTTGATGTTGTGCATGTGTGTGTCACAGACGTCCATGTCTGTCCTGCCGAGGCAGAAGGGACTACTAGCTGTGGGGCTCATAGTTGTTTTGCTGTGGTGTATTCATGTTGCACCATGTCATGCCAGTGTCCATGTGGCAATACAGGGTCCCTGGGAATCTACCTGTCAATGAGCTGTGATGCCTGGGGCACATTTGTCCTCACATGTCACTGTGGTGTGTGTTTGGAACTTGACAGCAGTACATGGGAACAGTGACACAGCCTAATGATATCCCATGGCACAACGTGGGACTTGTTGCCGACACTTGTTGAACTGTGACGTTAGATGTTGGCCATGTAGGTGCCATACATGTCCTTACGGTACAGCACACATCATGTACTTGTGTCTCACAATGATGTATCACGTGATATTGTGTATGGTCAATGCCACATATGTGGGGTGACTGACAATGTATCTTTCTCCACCTATGCACTGCAGGGCACCAGCTGTCCATAGACCATTCCCTGACCTTGCATCCATGGTGGAACGGGACTGCATCCGACGGTACCGCTTCACCAGGCCGCTGATTGAGGAATTGACGGTGCGCTTGGCCCCACATTTGCAACCTGGCCGGACATACCCCACAGCGCTGACCCCCAAGGTGAAGGTGATGGCAGCCCTACACTTCTTTGCCACCGGTACCTTTCAACACACTGTGGCGTCTGCTGGTGGGATGTCACAGACCATGTTCAGCCGTGTGCTACGCGATGTTTTGGAGGCTATGTTGAGATACCTGAACCAGTACATCTATTTCCCTAGACTTCAACAACTCACTGACGTCAAGAGTGACTTCTATGCCCTGGGGAGGATGCCGCATGTCATTGGCTTCATTGATGGGACACATGTGGCTTTGATACCACCATAGGCACATGAGCAGGCATACAGGAACCGCAAACATTACCATTCGGTCAATGCACTGGTGGTATGTCTTGCAGATATGAGCATCTCACACGTGTGTGCCCGTTTCCCCGGTTCTGCACACGATGCCTACGTGATGAGGAGTAGTCGCATCCCGAGGATGATGTCACAGATGTGGAACCAGCGTGCCTGGCTTGTCGGTGTGTACTGACTTTGTACCATTGTGTGTGTTCTGCAATGTAGTATTCCACCCTCTTTTCCAACTCAGCTAATGTGCAATTGTCCGTATGTAGGTGACTCCGGATACCCCAACATGCCGTGGTTGCTGACGCCCCTCAGGAACCCTGTGACACCAGCCCAGATGCGCTACAATGAGGCACATGGTCGGACCAGGAGAGTGATTGAGCGGACATTTGGTCTCCTGAAGAGCCGCTTCTGCTGCCTGGACAAGACAGGAGGGACCCTCCCATATGCCCCAGCAAAGGTGTGCAAGATTGTCATCGTCTGCTGCATGCTACACAACCTGGCTGTGCGGAAGGAGTTGCCTCTCATCCTGGATGACGATGACCAACATCCGCCACCTGTGGAGGATCCTGGCCTGGACCACGATGCCAGTGATGAGGGTGATGTCTGCACACAGCTCATCACCAACTTCTTCAGCTGAATGTGAGTATCCGGAGATGTCATGTCAATGATGTGAGTTTGCATGATATGTGTTGGTGGTGCTCTGGTGCTGTTTGAGTGTGTCCATGTACTACATGACTGTATGCGTGTAGCGATGTGTCCTTACAGGTAGTCTGTACTCCCCAACAGTGTTGACATGCTAACTTGGTTCTGGGTGGGTATCTTGTGACATGTATTGGGCATGAGTATTGCAGTTCTGTCCTGTTCTTCAGTGCTTTTGACTGTGTGTCATTTCTGTCCTTCACAGGGTACTTTCAGAGTTGTTTGGTCAACTGTGATCCCCGACACCGTGATTAAACTTCCAGGGTGGTAGCTGTCGTGTCCCTACAGGTGATGTGCGCCACACCCATGGACTTCCTTCCTTCTACACTTGTTGACTGTGTGCCCACTGCCAGGTGGGATTACCTTGCATCTGTAGTGGTTACAACATGTTGCAAATGTGTAATAAACCTGTGCTTCACTTTGTGATGTGCGTTGTCTGTGGTCACACATCTGACTGACATTTGCTTACTGCACCAGTGGGCTAGTTAACAAAGACTGTGAATAGGTGTTGTGTCTGTGCATTGCACCGTATTTCCTGGCAACATCAGTGTAGGCGATGAGTCAGATGGCCTTGGTGTGTATATGTTGTGTAGCCCTGGTGGTGTGTCTCCCTCATATGTGTCACGTCGCCATGACTCACATGCCTGTGTTGTACTTGCTGTAGCAGTTAGCATGCACAGTGTAATTTCGCAGGTCATCATCTCCATGACAGAAACCACGTTGGAATCACAACAGAGGCAAGTATGGTGTATTAGTGTGTTTATTGTCATACATTTGTGAGTATAGTGCACAGAATGGTGGGTGCTGTACATTGTGATTGTAATCCAAAGTTCCTAGATGATTTGGAAGTCCTGGTAGCAGATATGTCCTGAGTAAAGTCCACAGTCATCTGATACATTGGTACAACTTGTACTCCCCATGTCATGTGGGGGAGTTGTGTTGCATTCAACAGGGTGAACAGTTTGCGCACAAAGGTGATTCTCCAGAACAGGTGTTGGCTTCCTGGGGGTTGTGCATGGCCATCGGCCTCTCAGTTGCCCTTCCTCGGACGACCCCTCTTCTTTGGGGGAACCTCAAGTGCAGGCTGCTGCGGTGCAGGGGACTCTCCGCCAGAGTCATCCTCCCTCCCTGTGGCAGTTGCAGTTGTTTCAGCACCAGATGTTGTGGGCACACAGGGAGGTGTTGACATGTTGCTGCTCATCTGGCGGAGGCATTGTAATATGTCCCTATGCACCGCCGTCATTTCTTGCAGTGTGTCCCACTTGGACTCCATGCGGGACATGTGGGAGTCCAAGCGGGCATGATGGGCAGCCTGCTGCTGTCGTATGTCCCTGAGGATCCCCACTACCTGGCTGAGCTCTCCGGTGCTGGTCTGGTACGCATCGGCTATGCGTACCAGTTGTGGGTCATCATGCAGTCCAGACCCCTCTGCAAGCAGCGACCTATGTCTACCACCCCTCCCACCACCCCTGGCGACACATGCAGGACCTGAGGTGGCACGCACAGGTGACCCTGGGCCCCATTGGGGGTTGTTGCTGGTGTTGGTGTCCTTAGCTCCACGTTGGGCCAGGGTCCGTGTGCTGGTGGTGGTGGTGCTCCTTGGTCTGTCCGTGTCGGCAGGGGTGGTTTGTGTGTTGTCAGTCGTTGGAGGGGTGGGTGCAGGGGGTGCAGCTGGTGGTCCTGCTGGTGCTGCATGATGACTCACTCCGGAGGTGCCAGGTAGGTCTTCGTCATCCGAGGAGGGCAGAGGCTGTTCCACACCAGTGAGCTCCGTTTCCCCTGGAGCCTGGGACAGGGACTCCTCACCGTCTGCTGCTGTGTCCCCATCATGACCTGTTTTTGGGAGACACACACAATGTATGTTATGTTTCTGCAGGCATCAATGGTTCACACACCTGACAGTTGTGACTGTACCTCTGGATGCGGGCCTGTACATTGCATTGTCCTAAGTTGTCACAGTCAGAGGTTGATATTGGTGTAGCACATTGTCCTGCATACTTTGAGCATTTCAATATGAATGTTGGGGTGTGTACATGGCCTGCATTGGTTGTATTTGGTGGACATCCGGCCCTCCTTCTCCCCCAGCCCAGTTATCCCACCATGAAGCATGCCACCCTTGCAGTGGGTTCAGGTTGACTCTCAGGATGTCAGTCAGTGGTGTCCTGCTGTTGGTTGGTGCCCAGTTCCCAGCAGGGCCATGTGCTCCCCACAACTGAGCACCAGTGTCAGACATCTTTGAAGTGGCTTTTCACTCCCTGTGAGGTGTGCATGCTTGAGTGTGAGCTTGCTGGGCCATGTGGGTGGGGGATGTTGGGCTGTGACTACCACTCCCATCATGCTATTGCCTACACCCCCCATCCCAGCATGCCCATGCTTCCTTCCTTTTGACTCTGCTTCCCTGTGGGGTAGTGTGCCTGTGCTGACATGATGGCTGACAGTGTTGTCCTGGCGTTAGTTTGGTCACAAGTCCCATGTGTGTCCCTGTGCTTCACACAGCATAACCCAGGGTGGTGGTTCTTTGTGGGATATTTAATTAGAGTGTGAGGCAATGCATTCTCCCAGGTGAGTTGTGTGGAGTTTGTGTTAAGGGTGTGTGTGAGAAAAGCAGCTGGTAACTATGGTCAGTGCTGCCAGTCCTCCTTCCCACCCAGCCAGATATCCCACCATGGAACGTGCTTCCATTGCAGGGAGTGCAAGTTGGCTTTCAGGATGTCAGTCAGTGGTGTCCTGCTGTTGGTTGGTGCACAGTTCCCAGCAGGGCCTTGTGCTCCCCACAGCAGTACCCAGTGTCAGCCATCTTGTCAGTTCTTTTCCACTCCCTGTGATGTGCGCATGGTTCAGGGTGGTGTTGATGGGACAGTTGTGAGGGTGACCAATATCTGTGACTACCACTCCCATCATGTTATTGCCTCCACCCCCCTTCCCAGCATGCCCATACTTCCTTCCTTTTGAGTGTACTTCACTGTGTGTGGTTGTGACAGCAATGGCAAGATGGCTGACAGTGGTGTCCTGCTGTTTGTTGGTGCCCAGTTCCCAGCATGGCCTTGTGATCCCCACATCAGAGCACCATTGTCAGACATCTTTGAAGTGGCTTTTCACTGCCTGTGATGTGCGCATGGTTCAGGGTGGTGTTGATGGGACAGTTGTGAGGGTGACCAATATCTGTGACTACCATTCCCATCATGCTATTGCCTCCACCGCCCTTCCCAGCATGCCCATACTTCCTTCCTTTTGAGTGGACTTCACTGTGTGTGTGAGTGTGACAGCAATGGCAAGATGGCTGACAGTGGTGTCCTGCTGTTGGTTGGTGCCCAGTTCCCAGCAGGGCCTTGTGCTCCCCACAACAGAGCACCAGTGTCAGACATCTTTGAAGTGGCTTTTCACTCCCTGTGAGGTGTGCATGCTTGAGTGTGAGCTTGCTGGGCCATGTGGGTGGGGGATGTTGAGCTGTGACTACCACTCCCATCATGCTATTGCCTCCACCCCCCTTCCCAGCATGCCCATACTTCCTTCCTTTTGAGTGGACTTCACTGTGAGGTGTGCATGCTTGAGTGTGAGCTTGCTGGGCCATGTTCCCAGTGTCAGCTATCTTGTCAGTT
The DNA here is from genome assembly GCA_963921515.1 of Calotriton arnoldi. NCBI lineage: Eukaryota > Metazoa > Chordata > Amphibia > Caudata > Salamandridae > Calotriton > Calotriton arnoldi. Next base: position 97,409 of record CAWUFW010016143.1, on the reverse strand, counting down.
CTTTTCCACTCCCTGTGATGTGCGCATGGTTCAGGGTGGTGTTGATGGGACAATTGTGAGGGTGACCAATATCTGTGACTACCACTCCCATCTTGCTATTGCCGCCAACCCCCTTCCCAGCATGCCCATGCTTCCTTCCTTTTGACTCTGCTTCCCTGTGGGATAGTGTGCCTGTGCTGACAAGATGGCTGACAGTGTTATCCTGGGGTTAGTTTGGCTACAAGTCCCATGTGTGTCCCTGTGCTTCACACAGCATACCCCAGGGTTGTGGTTCTTTGTGGGATATTTGATTAGAGTGTGAGGCAATGCATTCTCCCAGGTGAGTTGTGTGGAGTTTGTGTTAGGGGTGTGTGTGAGTGGAGCTGCTGGTAACTATGGTCAGTGCTGTCAGTCCTCCTTCCCACCCAGCCAGATATCCCACCATGGAACGTGCTTCCATTGCAGGGAGTGCAAGTTTGCTCTCAGGATGTCAGTCAGTGGTGTCCTGCTGTTTGTTGGTGCACAGTTGCCAGCAGGGCCTTGTGCTCCCCACAGCAGTAGCCAGTGTCAGCCATCTTGGTAGTTGTTTTCCACTCCCTGTGATGTGAGCATGGTTCATAGTGGTGTTGATGGGCGCATTGTGAGGGTGGGCAATATCTGTGACTACAACTCCCATGATGCTATTGGCTACACTGACTTGACCAGCATACACAGGATTCCTTCCTTTCAGTGGGCTTCCCTGTGAGGTGGTATTGTAGTGGTGGCTACATATCTGGCTGTGTTTGTTGGTTAGATTTGTGCCACTGCCTAGCTGTATTTGTTGTTGTGTTTGTACATGTCATGACACAGTTACATATCACTATGAGATGGCATGTGTTGTGTTTATCTGACTGACATACACATCTTGGGATGATTATGTTTTGGTTGGTGTGTATTTGCTAAGGGTGCATGGTTTGACTATCCCCTTGACAGTGATGTGTGTGTATTGTCGCACAATATTGTGTACATTTGTTGTGTACTCACCAGGCTCTGGGATGTTTTCTAGTCCATATACGCTCACTGGTGGTAGGATGGCCCGTACCTTCTCCTCCCAGGGCCTGAGATATACTGGTTTGGCAGGAGGGCCACTGCCGGTGTGTTGGCTCAAGATGTAGTCCTTCTTCAGTAGGTCCCTGACCCTCCTGCACACGTCATACCACCTGTTCTGGATGTCTTCCTTTGTGCGCAAACATGGTGATTGTGCATTCACCCTGTCGACGATCCTCTCCCACATCTTGGTTTTCTGCGACATGGGGGTCTGTTGGACCAGTGTACCAAACAGCTGTGGCTCTACCCTGAGGATCTCATCTACCAGGACTTCCAATTCACTATCTAGGAACTTTGGATTCTTCTTTGGGGGCATGGTGATGGGTGGTGGTGGTGAGTGATGTGTGTGTGGGTGTGCAAGTGAGGGTGTGTGAGTGTGTGTTTTGCTGGGTGTATGTGAGGGTGCTATTTGTTGAGGTGCTGATGGTGTGTGGCTTGTGTGATGGATGAGCTATGAGTGTGTGTGGTTGCTGTCTGTTGGTGTTGAGTGCTGGCAGGTCAGTTGAATTTGCAAAGGACAATGGTAGGGATTTGTGTCCTTTATATGGGTGGAGTTGTGGGTGTGTCTTTGTTCCATGTCCCCCCCCCCAGTATTTATTGGCTTTGTAATTGCTTGTTTTTCCCTTTTTTTTGGTGTTTTTTCCTTTGTACTTTTTGTGCATGTAGGAGACGTTCTTCTGACCGAGTCGGACCCTTCAGTTGTCTCGTGCGAGCTTCTCCGAGTCGTTCTCGCTGTGTTTGTGCTGTTTTATGTGCTGCGTACGCGTCGGTCGCGGTGTATTGGGTTGCTTCGGCTCGCTGTTTTGTATGCGTGTCGGTCGTATGGCTTGAGCTCCGTGCGACTCGGTCGTGTTTTCCACGCGTTGCATCGTACTGCGCGGCTCGGAGTTCGCGGGTACGTTTCGTTCGGGATCCTTCCTGGTGAGTGTCGGTCGGTTCGATTCGCGTGGTTTTCCGGCCGGATAGCTGTTTTCCGCGCGGTTCGGTCGTTCGTGTTGTGTTCTGTACGAGTCGGTCGGATTTTGCACGCATTTCATCGTACATTGCGGGTCGGGCTGCACCGGTACGTGTCGGTCGGAATAATTCCCGGATCCGAGTCGGTCGGTACGTTTTCCGGCCCGAATCGGAATCGGCCCCTAAGTATGGGTTTGAAAAGCCAAGCCTGGAAAGTGTTTCTTGCTAAAACCCAGACTACCCAAAAGTGTCACACTTCATTGGGCAAGTGACAGGTAAAGAAGACCACCGACACACAACACCACCTTATGAATATTTGTAACATCTGCCCAACCTCATGACCCATTCCACCGGAAATCTTCATTTAACTGTACTATCACAATGACTTTTAACTCTGTAGCCAATTTTTCTATCACCAACCATTCCCTCCTTGGATAAAAATACTCAATTTGAGGTGAAATGCAAAAGAAATCGACATATGCGTTCAAATTGATTCTTAGTACCTGCCCTGCTTAGAATTACAAGACAAATTCAGGTTATTGGAGTGCACCATGTTTTCCAGTCATATGTCTTTCTTTAACAAACTATTGCATTCTGGGAGTTGTGGTTTTTGGTCGTTTTGATCGAATTAATTGAACAAAAGTGCCAAGCTAAAGTGCCCTCCATTCCCAAAATTAAGGGCTCTATTACGATGGCGGTCGGATGTCCACCGCCAGGCCGGCGGTGGTGCCCGCCGGACCGGCAGTGGACATCCGACCGCGATCGCAAGCCAGAAATCCGCTGGTCAAATTAGGATGGCGGTGGTGACCGCGGCGGTGGGAAATTCCGACCGCCGCTTTTCCGCCGGTTGCCATCCGCACTCCTGCCTGGCGGACGGAGCAGGACCGGGATAATGGTGGCGTTGCAGAGCAGGCTCCGCCGGCAGGATTATGATGCTGGCGGCAGCCAGCCTTTCCTCAGTGGTCAGACCGCCATGGAAAGGCATGCGGAGATTGTCTTCCGAGGGCCCGTTGTGGGCCCCCAATGTTGGGGGAGGGGGGTGGGTGCACGGGGGGTACCCAGGGTCCCCCCCTACATTTCCATGTACCAGGTGGCAGGCACTGTGCAGTGCCTGCCACGCAGTGCAGGGAAATGCAGGACATGCCCATTTGGACATCACAGCGGTGCTGCGGGTAGCAGCAACCGCCGCAATGTGAAGGCCCGCGATCCGACCGCCGCAGTCAGATTTCGACCGCGGGTCATCGTAATTCGACTGGCGGTGATGTCGCGGTCCATGCGGGCGGTCTTTTCCCGCTACCATGGCGGTCGGGGAGGTTTTCCGACCGCCATCGTAATAGGCCCCTAAGTTATTACTTACCTTGCCTTTGGCTCGTTCCACAGTACTTCCAGTGCTGCAGGAGTTTCTCTTGCCAGGGCTAATGATTTAACCTAGTTGCATGAAAGAGTGGATTCTTTACAGATGTGACGCATGGATTTAAAGCAAACCACAAAATCCTGTATTTTAAGATAAGGGATTAGCTATTAATAAACCTTATTCGGGAAGGATACCAACTCCATAGGGGGGATGAGCCTGCTTTTGTTCTTTCTCCTTTGCTTAGAGTCCAAGGCTACTGTTGGTAGTATGTGTTCTTACACCATGCCTCTGCGTGTCTGCACAAAACAGTAACTTTAATGCAACTTTTTTTTTTTTTTTTGGCTGAAGCGCAATATTTTTAGTGGCAATGTTGAAAGGGGCTCGTGTAAAAATTAGTTGCTTGAAGCACTGTCTCAGACAGTCCAGAAAAGCACTGTTTCTCCACAACAGTGAATGCACGTATGTGTCTATTATACAAGTGTGTGATATGTAGAAAAGGCACTAGATTCCCAGCAGAAGGGCCCCAGTGGAGAATTCTGTGGCAGGAGGAATAACACAATAAGGCAGTAAGGTAGGAGAAAACTGTCTCACACTTAGGGGCCGATTCCGATCTCGGCCGGTAGGGCTCCGAATCGGATTCGGCCTTACCGGATCCGATTCAGAGGCTTTGTTTCCGACCGATTCGTACAGTCGCCCCAGCGAGCAAGTACGATGCGAGCGCACGCGAAATCGCCGACCGACTCGTTCCCGGGTCCGAACCGCTCCGACCGACTCGTACGGACACGGCTCGCACCACGCAATGGAGACGTTTCCCGACCGAGCGAGTACGATGCACGCGTCGGACGGCCGGATCAAGTCGGAGCGTCCAGCTCGCAAAAGCACCCAGAGCCGGATTTGGGGGGTCCGTGTCGGACCCCCCTGCACGCGTAGCCGCACGAGTCGAACACAGGGGGACCCAAGGGTCCCCCTACACATTCATGTACGGTGCGAGTCGCACCGACGCGCACCCACTGTAGGGGCCCCCTGTTCGCAACGTGCCCATTCAGTCAATGGGAGCCCGTGTACGCGTTGTACGACCGGCTCCCATTGACTTCAATGGGAGTCTGACCGAATCGAGTCGGGCAGCATACGGCCGCATCGTACTCGCTCGGTCGGACTGGGGGAGTCCGGCTCGGTCGGAAATCTCTCCGGATCCGGCTCGGTCGGAGAGATTTCTGACCCAGATCGGAATCGGCCCCTTAGTAGGCGGGGGAAGGAATGCCAGGCATTCATGAGCTCTCTAATGTCACGTGTCACATCAATGGCATGGATCACTGACAGAATATCAACCACCACAAAATCGACTTACACAAATATCGGGACATAAATATCATTGTCAAAAATATCGACCTCCTATCTTGATAATGGTAAATACAAAAATATAGGAAAAAAAATATTGTTGTAAAAAATATCGATGTACAAAATATCGTTTTTTTAATATATATAAAAAATATTGTAAAATAAATGAAATAATAAATTTAACTTAAAAAAAATTATTTAGATTTATTTGTAAATTTTAACAATTATAAGTAATAAATTTAATTTAAAAAAATTAAACACATATATAAAATGTAATATATATATATATATATTTACTTAAAAACAATTAATAAATAATAATTTTAACTAATTTTAAAATGTTATAAATATATTACAAAATTATAAATAAATATATATACATACACCTGTAACATAAAAATTAATTAAAATAAAATTATATTATAAATTAAAATATTAAAATATTTAATATTTTTAAACCTACATTTTACACTACATTGAGTGCAACAGTAGAGAAAGGGGCCGATTCCGATCTCGGTCGGAGGCGCACCTAACACTATTCGGCCGGGAAAAAAGCCAGGCGAATGCCTGTTTCCCGACCGATTCGCACATTCTTCCGAACGAGCAAGTACGATGCGCACAACTGCATAGATTCCGACCCAGTCGTACTCACCCAATCCAGGTCCTGTTCTCCGACCGAGCCGGATCCGTAAACGCAGAATCGAGTCGCACGGAAGCCAAAATGCAGCCCCGTCCGGCCGGACAAGTACGATGCGCTTTCCGTACGCGCCGAACCCGTCGCTACGCACGGCACGTCAAAGCATCCGGGAGAGGCGCACATAAGCTCCGATTCACGCCACAAGACGATCCACGGCTACGAGACGAACACGTCAGCCACGAGGACGAGGCGAAGCAACGACAAAGACGAACGAGAAGAACCAACCATGAATCCCATCGTGCCGATCCTACCAATATTCTACATCTATTACCGGAACAGGCACGGACGCGTACGGCGCAGAAGGTAAGTCAGACACCAACCACAAAAACAAACTACACGTACCCGACATATCACACACACACAGAGGGATGCAGAAATTACTTACACCAGCAACAGCAGCACCATAGGGGCGGGATGGCCATCACCAATGCCACATATACACATAGGGGCCTGGATGCCAACAACTAACACCACCCCTACCCAGGGGGTGCTAGATGCCTGTCACGACTACCACCCCTACCCATGGGGGGCAGGATGCCTGTCACCACTACCACCCCTACCCAGGGGGTGCCAGATGCCTACCACTACTACCACCTCTACCCATGGGGGGCTGGATGCCTACCACCACTACCACCCCTACCCAGGGGGTGCCAGATGCCTACCACTACTACCACCTCTACCCATGGGGGGCTGGATGTCTACCACCACTACCACCCCTACCCAGGGGGTGCCAGATGCCTACCACTACTACCACCTCTACCCATGGAGGGCTGGATGCCTACCACTACTACCACCTCTACCCATGGGGGATGGATGCCTACCACTACTACCACCCCTACTCAGGGGTGCCAGATGCCTACCACTACCAACACCCCTACCCAGGGGTGCCAGATGCCTACCACTACTACCACCTCTACCCATGGGGGGCTGGATGCCTGTCACTACTACCACCCCTACCCAGGGGATGCCAGATGCCTACCACTACTACCACCTCTACCCATGGGGGGCTGGATGCCCACCACCACTACCACCCCTACCCAGGGGGTGCCAGATGCCTACCACTACTACCACCTCTACCCATGGGGGGCTGGATGCCTGTCACGACTACCACCTCTACCCAGGGGTGCCAGATGCCTACCACTACTACCACCTCTACCCATGGGGGCTGGATGCCTACCACCACTACCACCCCTACCCAGGGGGTGCCAGATGCCTACCACTACTACCACCTCTACCCATGGGGGGCTGGATGCCTGTCACTACTACCACCTCTACCCAGGGTGTGCCAGATGCCTACCACTACTACCACCTCTACCCATGGGGGCTGGATGCCTACCACCACTACCACCCCTACCCAGGGTGTGCCAGATGCCTACCACTACTACCACCTCTACCCATGGGGGCTGGATGCCTGTCACTACTACCACCTCTACCCAGGGGGTGCCAGATGCCTACCACTACTACCACCTCTACCCATGGGGGGCTGGATGCCTACCACCACTACCACCCCTACCCAGGGGGTGCCAGATGCCTACCACTACTACCACCTCTACCCATGGGGGGCTGGATGCCTGTCACTACTACCACCTCTACCCAGGGTGTGCCAGATGCCTACCACTACTACCACCTCTACCCATGGGGGGCTGGATGCCTACCACCACTACCACCCCTACCCAGGGGGTGCCAGATGCCTACCACTACTACCACCTCTACCCATGGGGGCTGGATGCCTGTCACTACTACCACCTCTACCCAGGGGATGCCAGATGCCTACCACTACTACCACCTCTACCCATGGGGGCTGGATGCCTGTCACTACTACCACCTCTACCCATGGGGGGCTGGATGCCTGTCACTACTACCACCTCTACCCAGGGTGTGCCAGATGCCTACCACTACTACCACCTCTACCCATGGAGGCTGGATGCCTACCACCACTACCACCCCTACCCAGGGGATGCCAGATGCCTACCACTACTACCACCTCTACCCATGGGGGGCTGGATGCCTACCACCAACAACACCGCCACTCATAGGATGGCTAATGCATGACACAACAAGCACACACCAACATAAAGAATGCAACAAAAAGACATCCCCCCAACACCATGACAAGCGTGTGTAGACTGTGTCAAATGCCTACAACACTGAACATGACTTTGAACATACAATGTGACCCCCTATCACATGTGTCACACATAAATGAGTGTGGCCCCCACAATGCAAGCAGACCATGACCACTGTGGCAATGGGGTCCAACCCCCATCATCACAGTGAACAAAAGGTAAGTGTGGGGCCCATAGCTGAAGCACATCTTGGACATTGTGGCAATGGGGTCCAAACCCCCATCATCACAGTGACCAAAATGTAAGTGTGGGGTCCATAGCTGAAGCACATTCTGAACATTGTGGCAATGGGGTCTAAACCCCCATCATCACAGTGACCAAAATGTAAGTGTGGGGTCCAAAGCTGAAGCACATTTTGAACATTGTGGCAATGGGGTCTAAACCCCCATCATCACAGTGACCAAAATGTAAGTGTGGGGTCCAAAGCTGAAGCACATTTTGAACATTGTGGCAATGGGGTCTAAACCCCCATCATCACAGTGACCAAAATGTAAGTGTGGGGCCCATAGCTGAAGCACATCTTGAACATTGTGGCAATGGGGTCCAAACCCCCATCATCACAGTGACCAAAATGTAAGTGTTGACATTGAAAAAGCTGCAACTGCCAAACTGCATGGATGATTCCTGGTCACAGAACAACAAACACATCAGTGGCAAAGTAGTGCTTGTGTCCCATAGCAACATAGATTGGGGGAGGCAAACAGTGCAGTGCAAAGAAGACATACCTTTGGCCATGTGCAGACAAACATCACCCATGGGGGCTGACACTGTCAACATTCATCAATGACACAATGACAGAAGTGACCATCATAATGCAGACCCACATATTTGCACCAATGGGCACACAAATGTAGATATCCTGTGGAGACTGTAGATGTGAGGTGAACAAATACCATACCATGGCAGCAATGGGACACACAAACAATGATCATTGTGCTGACTGATGACCTAGGAGTCCCAGGGACAGCAGGTGAAACCCACCAAACAACATACAGCCAATGGCACACTAAAGATATGCCAATGCAGTGGTGCAGATGCACAAACACAAACAGGCAGCCCCACACTGCACATCAAACACAACAGGTGAGGGGGGGTGCCAGTGTCCCCAGGCAACCACACAACACATGATGAGGCCTGAATACCAATTACACAGATGCGCATACAGTGCCACACAAAAGTAACTCATGGATCCAAATCCCCTATGTGGGCAATCAGGAATTGTTAGATGAGAGGGAGCACAAATCACACATGTCACACAAGCATGGAGGAACAGCAACTGACACAGCAAGACACAGACACACCACAGCACTACCGCCAGGGTCCCCACAATGTGGTGACCCTGGGCTGCATGACAATCCCACTGTGATGACAAAGTTAGATGTCGTTCACACTGTGAACCACAGTCATGTGTCCTGAGCAACAAACTACCATCACACCTACACAAGCACAAATCAATCAGCACGGCCAGTAAGCCAAGGCCAACATGGAGGCTGGGGTCTAGCCGGGTAACAACTCTCATCTGCACACACTCAACACCACACACCTCGACCTCCAACAATGTGCAGCAGTGAAGCTCACATGCACTGGTGACATTGCACATGCACCCATGACAATCCCATGGGTGGTGGTGGGAACCAAGGTGCAGAAACACATCACACATGGCCACTCAACAAGACTCCTGAATGTCTGACACACTGCACACTACACCGTACATGGACATGACGGCAATACCACACCAACCAATGGGATCCCAGCCACAGTCCCACACCAATGAAGAAGCCAAGGTCACCCACAAAGAACACACATAGACAACTACCAACATTGCAGCCCTGACCCTGAGGAGTGCCAGCAGTCACACACACAACGTGTCACAATCACTGAAAGCTAACACAAACTGGAAATTACATGACAGGTGTAAACAACAAGTGCCAAGGGGAATCCTGACTGTGTCCCATCTGCGTCTGCCCACAAATTCAGCCCTGACAGCAAACACACCTATGGGTGACACCCTGATGACCAGAAATGTGCCATGCACCCACATCACAGAGAACCCAGGGAGAAGACTTTGGGGGAACATAGGTCAACTCAGCAAGCATCACAAACAGGAACATCACTAGGGATCCCAGCATGCACAGCAAAATGGAAGTGAACACACAGACATGCTCACACAACACACACCTTGGGCGCAGGCAATGTCACAGGAGTACACACTGCCATGAGGGGACTCCACTCCTGTGTGAGGAAAGCTGTGCCATATGTTGCCTCAGTAGGGCTCCATCATGTCAGCAGAACACTTGGTCACACAGTCAACAATTAGCACCAAATGAAGGCTCCCGTCACATCAGCCTGGTCACGGGAGTGTCAACGAAATCATCAGCACAGATCCAACACACATGTATAGCAAGTTGCACTGACAACACAGATGAGTCCTTCCCCATTGATGCCCAAACCTGCATGTCCAGTGGAGATGGCCACACGGTCAGGGAAGTAGACTTATTGAACAATGGCAAGCACAACAGATGTGCAGGGGTGGAAGCCACAGATGTGACATTGCTAATGTAAGTAGGAAATCCCATTGCCAAATATTGAAAACATGACACCCTCATATGCTGCTAAGGATGACATGGATACACTACAGGATAGGACACATTGCCCATGGACCACATGGGTTCCTGCACAGTAACACTTAATTTTCATGAGACCAAAAATCACCATCACTGCAGCAAGGGCATGGTTAGCATCATCAACATTATGTACATCAGAAGCATAACCACTAGAGAACAGAAAGTTGCTTTATTCAGCATATGTGGGTTCAAAAGTTGAAGTCCAGTAAAAAAGAAACAAAGGCCAATGGCCCGTCCATCCTGAAAGTCAAAACAGGGTGACAGTGGCAGATGTCACCCTACGCATGCCTGCACTGCTAAACACCAGGGACAATCCCCTCGGAGGGGCATACGGGGGGCAGGCCAGGCACCGCAGGGACAGGATCAGGGCTCACCAGAAGGAGGCAGGGAAGGGGTGGTGGGTGCTGGAGAGCCACTGACAACTGCAATGGAGGTGTCTGACATGGTGTGTGCCGGCACAACTGGGGGGCATGAGTCAGATGGTGTGGGTGCCGGCACGACTGCAGTGGGCCGTGCAGATGGAGTGGACAGGTTCCCCACTGCAGTGCCCAAGTCAGACCGGGTGGTAGTGGACTCCACTGCAGTGCCTACCTCCAGGGGAGGAGAATGGGGATCAGGTAAGGTGGGCAGGACAGAGGGGGAGGACACCGTCTCCACACCAGTGGCACAGACATGCGCAGCGGGGGTGTGGTGCCGGAAGAGCAAGTGGCAGGGGGAGAAGGCCTGATCATTTTGGGGATGGTGTATCTGTGGGTGGGGGAACCTGGGGCAGGGTGTGGTGGGGGCACCTGTGGAGTGGGGGCCTGAGGGTTGGAGGAAGGAGACTTGGTGCCTGAGCTGCAGGGCGGCGGTGGGGTCTTGCTCTTCCGGGTCCGGGGGGACTTGCGGATGGGGGCGTCAGTCGGTCTGCACCTGGGGGAGGGTGTCCGGGGGCGAGGGGCACTCCGCTCCGTGTGGGTGGGCTTCCTCTTCCCCCTGAATGCTGTATCAGCTGGATCGGAGGGGAAGAGGCCGAGGTCACTGAGGAAGACCCGCTGTGTCTTTGGGGTTGCAGGTGAGGCAAGGGAAGGGGCTTTGGAGGGAGAGGTAACTGAGGACTGCGCAGTGCTCGTGGATGCGTGTGTGTGTGCCTGGGCCCCATCCCCTATGAGTGTGGTTTCAGTCCCCTGACTGTGCGTGCGTGTGCGTCTTGATTTTGGCGTGTGTGTCTGTGTGCTGCTTGTGTCTGTGCTGGTGTGTGCCTGTGCCGGTGTGTGTGTGCTTGGGACAGGTAAGGTGCTGGGGAGTGTGGATGGGGCAGAGGCAGGAGGGGTGAGGGACTGTTGGAGGAGGGACACTGCTGCCGTCAGGGAGGAGTCCATGGACCTATTGCCCCTCTGTAGGGCAGACATGCCCGATGAGATGCCCTCCATGAACGACACCAGCTGAGTCAACAGAGTGGTGTGTGCATGGAGGACACTCAGCATCGCTGTCTGCCCTACATGGAGCTGGCGAAGGAGGTACACAGACTCCTCACTCAGGGCAGCAGGGGACACAGGGGCAGGGGGTGCGGTGCCTGGCCTGAAGGAGACACACTCTTGAACATGGGAGCCTCCACGGACCTCGGGAATGGGAGCCGATGGGAGGGCGGTGGTGGTGGTGGTGGTGGTGGCGGGGACAGCAACACTAGCTGGGGTGTGGTGGCTGCTGACACCCGCCTCCACAAGGGAGTCATCCTCCAAGCTGCTGTGGTCCTCAGCTGAGGTGGATGCTGCTGAGGACTCCTCGGTGTGGCTCCCCTCGCCCTCTGTGCCACTGGGTCCCTCCGACCACTCCTCGGCTGCTGACCCAGTCTGGCTCTGCGGCTCCTCCTGGTCCGTGGAGCTGTCCCCTCCTGTGGCCGTGGATGTATCTGCAAACAATAGGGAAACAGACAGACATCAGTCACCTGCACCGAACGCACACACCACAGTAAGTACAGCACATTACAGAGCAAGCCCTGGCATCCTTAGTTGAACATTGCCAAAAGTGCCCAAACAGAATAGGAGAAGCCAATTGTCAGTCTGATGGTCAACCATGGCACTCACATCCCTCCTGGCCTTGCACCCATCTGTCTGGTGTCTGTTGGATGGCAATACCCCAATGTGGACACATGCACCACCTACACAGTAGTTGGACAGTGCAGAGAACACGGTGAAGCATGTGAACATGCACACATCACAACTCTTGCCACTGAGTCAGTACAGGTGTCCGGATGAAAGGGATGCCCAGAGTCAAATATGAAATGCATGTGATGCATACCAGCGACAGACACCATGATGCACCCATGTCCTGATAGTCATTGCCACAATGGTGTGCATGTAGCACATGTCACTCCCCTGCAGGATCACTCATAGTAAGTTTCATGCCATGGCACAGGCATGCCTGCTAAGTCATACATCACTGTCTCCAGTCACATGGGCAGGGCAGCCAGACAACAACAGTCTGCACTGTGTCACAATAGTAGGTCATGGGGAATGCAAGTCCTGGAGCTGAACAAGTGCACATGTACATCCCCCACACACCACATCATCTGAACCCTTATCTGTCCACGTCATACAAATTGGACATATGGGAGACCTGTAACACAATCCTCTGAACCTGAGCACATCACAATCTGCTGTGAATGGGAAACAGCTGCCTGAACTTCACATTCGCATACCCCAGTCTGCACGGTCAGGTGATCAAACACCTATGTGTCACACAAGTATCGTCTCCTATGGTCACATCTCCGGTGGCATGCTGAGCCCCAACCGAGAAACACCCCAGCAGTCCTGACAACGAAGCCACAGCACACTGACACAGAGGCAGACACCTGAGGGGACATATCACTGAGCACAACGTGTCAGCTGATACACGGGAGTGGGAGTACAGAGTGTATTGTATGGCCTGGAGTAGGCATGACTGTCCTGTCCCACGTGAATGAGGGATGAGCCCTGGACAGTAGGCAGGTGGCTAAGTATGTGTGACACACGTAATATACACACTCCTGGGGCCCAAACATTGTTCACACCCGCAGCATGGGTGTGTGCCAGATACCCCAGGCACATGTGGTGGATCAGCTCAGCAATTGGACCACATATCAAAGTAACACGCAGATTACATGTCAGAACACAGGCATTGTGTAAGCAATGGACCCACCCATGATGCCCACCACAGAGTTAGGGGAACAAATGCTGTCCCCCACCTTGAGCTAAGCAAAATGCAAGGACACATTACCCAAGTGACACAATTCCCTGACTGTAAGGGCCACACCTGGGTATCAGATGAGGAGTGGGCAGTGCACAATTGAGGGACATGGGTCCTGGACCACATGACTGATGTACTGTGGACGTTTAACCAGGCCAGAGGAGGGCACATAGCATGGCAGACAAAGTTCACAAAGCAGTCATGGACTCACCCCCTCCTTGCTGCTGTCTGGCCTTCAGCTGCCCATCCAGATCAGGGAAGACCACCGCCAGGATCCTGAGCATGTGGGGGTCAGGGTCCGGTGTCCGCCCCTCCTGCGAGGAGGCGACAGCTTCAGCTGGACCCGTGCGATCCTCCGGGTCCAGCCCCGAAGGTCCTGCCACCTCTTCTGGCAGTTGCGGATCCGGCGCTTGTAGACCCCCACGGATCTCACTGCCCGGACGATGGTCAGCCATATCTGCTGCTTCTGGTGGGCATCAACCTGTGAGGATGACAAAGTGAGAATGCCATTACTACACATTCAACATATCCGTGCATTACACAGTTGGATATACATGTCTCAATCACAGGGGCACATGATGTACACAGGCAGTGCAACGATGGCTATGGACAGTTTGCCAGCAGTTACTACATGGTATCATTGCCTGGGAAGTAAAACCTTGTTTAAATGCACTGTCACTGCACTATACCTGTTCAGTGCATGTAACTACACACTATGGGGGGTGAAAACTACTAAGTGAGCCTGCTAGCCAGTGGCGTGCAGACTGTAAGCCTTGCTAGTCAGACAACATGCACATTTAGAAAGGCAGTGGACAGCACACTCACCTACTCCCCTGCTTTCCCATACAGCTTGCTGTACTGTGGAAGGAGGCTGTCCAGCAGGGCCTGGTTCTCCTCAGTGCTGAAGGCTGGGGCTCTCTCCACAGTACGTGCCATTGCAGGGTCCAGAGGGTGCAGATACAGCAGCAGTGGTGGTGGCAGATGTTGTCCTGGAGCATGTAGTGCAGGCAAGTGAGCTCTCAGGGGAACAGCCAGCATTATATGTGTGCTGCAGAGGCAGATACTGTCCCATGTGTCCAAAGTGATAGGTCCAAGTCGTTTGCATCTTCTGAATCTGGCCAATCCATGGAATTGCACCACTTACCCACGCCCACAGCATCCTTCAAAAGTTCAACTTCATGACACCCATGAATTTGTAACATTGTTGTGGGTGACCAACTGAATTTACAGCATCAGACTCGTTCAAGATTTGAAAACGCGTCCGTTGCCAGGCCAGGCCATAGCCAATGTGTGCGCACTGATCGGTCCATTGCTCTACAACGCGTACCCGGGATAAAACGCATACCCGCACACATTGAATGCAATGGGCCGGCCGGGCACACCGATCGGTCCATTGCAGTTCAACGCGTACCCGCTCACAACAGATGCAATGGGCCGGCCGGGCACACCGATCGGTCCCTAGCCCTACAACGCGTACCCGGGATACAACACGTACCCGCACACATTGAATGCAATGGGCCGGCCGGGCACACCGATCGGTCCATTGCTCTACAACGCGTACCCGGGATACAACGCGTACCCGCACACATTGAATGCAATGGGCCGGCCGGGCACACCGATCGGTCCATTGCTGTACAACGCGTACCCGGGATACAACGCGTACCCGCACACATTGAATGCAATGGGCCGGCCGGGCACACCGATCGGTCCATTGCTCTACAACGCGTACCCGGGATACAACGCGTACCCGCACACATTGAATGCAATGGGCCGGCCGGGCACACCGATCGGTCCATTGCTGTACAACGCGTACCCGGGATACAACGCGTACCCGCACACATTGAATGCAATGGGCCGGCCGGGCACACCGATCGGTCCAATGCTGTACAACGCGTACCCGGGATACAACGCGTACCCGCACACATTGAATGCAATGGGCCGGCCGGGCACACCGATCGGTCCATTGCTCTACAACGCGTACCCGGGATACAACGCGTACCCGCACACATTGAATGCAATGGGCCGGCCGGGCACACCAATCAGTCCATTGCTGTCCAACGCGTATTGCGAATACAACGCGTACCCGCTCACATTGAATGCAATGGCCAATGTGTGCGCACCGATCGGTCCATTGCTGTCCAACGCGTATTGCGAATACAACGCGTACCCGCTCACATTGAATGCAATGGCCAATGTGTGCGCACCGATCGGTCCATTGCTGTCCAACGCGTATTGCGAATACAACGCGTACCCGCTCACATTGAATGCAATGGCCAATGTGTGCGCACCGATCGGTCCATTGCTGTCCAACGCGTCCCTGTACAAGTCACTGGCATATGTCACCATGCCTGTCATAGGTGAACATATGCCAGCCACATATACTTCCCAGGGAGTGAGGGGCACACCTACAACAC
Organism: Calotriton arnoldi; assembly: GCA_963921515.1. Taxonomy (NCBI): domain Eukaryota; kingdom Metazoa; phylum Chordata; class Amphibia; order Caudata; family Salamandridae; genus Calotriton; species Calotriton arnoldi. The sequence goes on along the minus strand of CAWUFW010016143.1, from coordinate 81,630 downwards.
CACAGCCTGTCCACACTGTATCCTAAGGCATGTAAGGCTGCATTACCTATTCCGTGTATGGGGGTGAACATGTTGTTCTGTGGCTGTCACTTGGGGGCAGCCACTCCCAGGCTGTGCACGTGTTCATGGGGACAGAATTCTTGGTGTGTCGTGCACATGACCACTGTGATGTGCAACTGTTCATTTCTGAGCATGTGGCATGGTCACATTTCACGGTGGTGTATGTGTATGTCATGTCACATACCCCCTGAGTCCCATGTGGGACGGTATGTACGTCCCAGGGTGACCCATTGCCACAATAGTGATGGTCCTCCACAGTCTGTGTGCATGTTGTGTTTACAATGTCTCTGATTCCATGTGCACAATGGGAGACAGTCTCCACATCCACGTTGTTTGTGCATGGACTTTGATGTTGCACGTGTGTGTGTCACAGATGTCCATGTCTGTCCTGCCGAGGCAACAGGGACCACTACCTGTGGGGGTCATGGTTGTTTTGCTGTGGTTTATTCATGATACACCCTGTCATGCCAGTGTCCATGTGGCAATGCAGGGTCCCTGGGAATCTACCTGTCGATGAGCTGTGATGCCTGGGGCACATCTGTCCTCACATGTCACTGTGGGGTGTGTTTGGAACGTGGCAGCAGGACATGGGAACTGTGACACGGCCTCATGATATCCCATGGCACAACCCGGGACTTGTTGATGCCACTTGTTGAACTGTGATGTTAGATGTTGGCCATGTTGGTGCCATACATGTCCTTACGGAACTGCACACATCATGTACTTGTGCCTCATAATGATGTATCATGTGATATTGAGTATGGTCAATGCCACATATGTGGGGTGACTGACAATCTTTCTTTCTTCACCTATGCACTGCAGGGCACCAGCTGTCCATAGACCATTCCCTGACCTTGCAACCATGGTCGAACGGGACTGCATCCGACGGTACCGCTTCACCAGGCCGCTGATTGAGGTATTGACGGTGCGGTTGGCCCCACATTTGCAAGCTGGCCGGACATACCCTACAGCGCTGACCCCCAAGGTGAAGGTGATGGCAGCCCTACACTTCTTTGCCACCGGTACCTTTCAACACACTGTGGCGTCTGCTGGTGGGATGTCACAGACCATGTTCAGCCGTGTGCTCCGCGATGTTTTGGAGGCTATGTTGATATACCTGAACCAGTACATCTATTTCCCTAGACTCCAACAACTCACTGACGTGAAGAGTGACTTCTATGCCCTTGGGAGGATGCCGCATGTCATTGGCTCCATTGATGGGCCACATGTGGCTTTGGTGCCACCACAGGCCCAAGAGCAGGCATACAGAAACCCCAAACACTACCACTCGGTCAATGCACTGGTGGTATGTCTTGCAGATATGAGCATCTCACACGTCTGTGCCCGTTTCCCAGGTTCTGCACATGATGCCTACGTGATGAGGAGTAGTCGCATCCCGAGGATGATGTCACAGATGCGGAACCAGCGTGCCTGGCTTGTTGGTGTGTACTGACTTTGTACCATTGTGTGTGTTCTGCAATGTAGTGTTCCACCCTCTTTTCCAACTCAGCTAATGTGCAATTGTCTGTATGTAGGTGACTCCGGATACCCCAACATGCCGTGGTTGCTGATGCCCCTCAGGAACCCTGTGACACCAGCCCAGATGTGCTACAATGAGGCACATGGTCGGACCAGGAGAGTGATCGAGCGGACATTTGGTCTCCTGAAGAGCCGCTTCCGCTGCCTAGATAAGACAGGAGGGGCCCTCCCATATGCCCCAGCAAAGGTGTGCAAGATTGTCATCGTCTGCTGCATGCTACACAACCTGGCAGTGCGGAAGGAGTTACCTCTCATCCTGGATGACGATGACCAACATCCGCCACCTGTGGAGGATCCTGGCCTGGACCACGATGCCAGTGATGATGATGATGATGGTGATGTCCGCACACAGCTCATCACCAACTTCTTCAGCTGAATGTGAGTATCCGGAGATGTCATGTCAATGATGTGAGTATGCATGATATGTGTTGGTGGTGCTCTGGTGCTGTTTGAGTGTGGCCATGTGCTACATGACTGTATGCGTGTAGCGATGTGTCCTTACAGGTAGTCTGTACTCCCCAACAGTGTTGAGATGCTAACTTGGTTCTGGGTGGGTATCTTGTGACATGTATTGGGCATGAGTATTGCAGTTCTGTCCTGTTCTTCAGTGCTTTTGACTGTGTGTCATTTCTGTCCTTCACAGGGTACTTTCAGAGTCGTTTGGTCAACTGTGATCCCCGACACCGTGATTAAACTTCCAGGGTGGTAGCTGTCGTGTCCCTACAGGTGATGTGCGCCACACCCATGGACTTCCTTCCTTCTACACTTGTTGACTGTTTGCCCACTGCCAGGTGGGATTACCTTGCATCTGTAGTGGTTACAACATGTTGCAAATGTGTAATAAACCTGTGCTTCACTTTGTGATGTGCGCTGTCTGTGGTCACACATCTGACTGACATTTGCTTACTGCACCAGTGGGCTAGTTAACAAAGACTGTGAATAGGTGTTGTGTCTGTGCATTGCACCGTATTTCCTGGCAACATCAGTGTAGGCGATGAGTCAGATGGCCTTGGTGTGTATATATTGTGTAGCCCTGGTGGTGTGTCTCCCTCATATGTGTCATGTTGCCATGACTCAGATGCCTGTGTTGAACTTGCTGTAGCAGTTAGCATGCACAGTGTAATTTCGCAGGTCATCATCTCCATGACAGAAACCACGTTGGAATCACAACAGAGGCAGGTATGGTGTATTAGTGTGTTTATTGTCATACATGTGTGTGTATAGTGCACAGGATGGTGGGTGCTGTACATTGTGATTGTAATCCAAAGTTCCTAGATGATTTGGAAGTCCTGGTAGCAGAAATGTCCTGAGTAAAGTCCCCAGTCATCTGATACATTGGTCCAACTTGTACTCCCCATGTCATGTGGGGGAGTTGTGTTGCCTTCAACAGGGTGAACAGTTTGCGCACAAAGGTGATTATCCAGAACAGGTTTTGGCTTCCTGGGGGTTGCGCATGGCCATCGGCCTCTCAGTTGCCCTTCCTCGGACGACCCCTCTTCTTTGGGGGGGACCCTCAAGTGCAGGCTGCTGCGGTGCAGGGGACTCTCCGCCAGAGTCATCCTCCCTCCCTGTGGCAGTTGCAGTTGTTTCAGCACCAGATGTTGTGGGCACACAGGGAGGTGTTGACTGGTTGCTGCTCATCTGGCGGAGGCATTGTAATATGTCCCTATGCACCGCCGTCATCTCTTGCAGTGTGTCCCACTTGGACTCCATGCGGGACATGTGTAAGTCCAAGCGGGCATGATGGGCAGCCTGCTGCTGTCGTATGTCCCTGAGGAGCCCCACTACCTGGCTGAGCTCTCCGGTGCTGGACTGGTACGCATCGGCTATGCGTACCAGTTGTGGGTCATCATGCAGTCCAGACCCCTCTGCGATCAGCGACCTATGTCTACCCCTCCCACCACCCCTGGCGACACGTGCAGTACCTGAGGTGGCACGCACAGGTGACCCTGGGCCCCCTTGGGGGTTGTTGGTGGTGTTGGTGTCCATAGCCCCACGTTGGTCCAGGGTCCGTGTGCTGGTGGTGGTGGTGCTCCTTGGTCTGTCCGTGTCGGCAGGGGTGGTTTGTGTGTTGACAGTCGTTGGAGGGGTGGGTGCAGGGGTGCAGCTGGTGGTCCTGCTGGTGCTGCATGATGACTTGCTCCGGAGGTGCCAGGTAGGTCTTCGTCATCCGAGGAGGGCAGAGGCTGTTCCACACCAGTGAGCTCCGTTTCCCCTTGAGCCTGGGACGGGGACTCCTCAGCGTCTGCTGCTGTGTCCCCATCATCACCTGTTTTTGGGAGACACACACAATGTATGTTATGTTTCTGCAGGCATCAATGGTTGACACACCTGACAGTTGTGACTGTACCTCTGGATGCGGGCCTGTACATTGCATTGTCCTAAGTTGTCACAGTCAGAGGTTGATATTGGTGTAGCACATTGTCCTGCATACTTTGAGCATTTCAATATGAATGTTGGGGTGTGTACATGGTCTGCATTGGTTGTATTTGGTTGACATCCGGCCCTCCTTCTCCCCCCAGCCCAGTTATCCCACCATGAAGCATGCCACCCTTGCAGTGGGTTCAGGTTGACTCTCAGGATGTCAGTGAGTGGTGTCCTGCTGTTGGTTGGTGCACAGTTCCCAGCAGGGCCTTGTGCTCCCCACAGCAGTACCCAGTGTCAGCCATCTTGTCAGTTCTTTTCCACTCCCTGTGATGTGCGCATGGTTCAGGGTGGTGTTGATGGGACAATTGTGAGGGTGACCAATATCTGTGACTACCACTCCCATCATGCTATTGCCTCCAACCCCCTTCCCAGCATGCCCATGCTTCCTTCCTTTTGACTCTGCTTCCCTGTGGGGTTGTGTGCCTGTGCTGACAAGATGGCGGACAGTGTTATCCTGGGGTTAGTTTGGCTACAAGTCCCATGTGTGTCCCTGTGCTTCACACAGCATGACCCAGGGTTGTGGTTCTTTGTGGGATATTTGATTAGAGTGTGAGGCAATGCATTCTCCCAGGTGAGTTGTGTGGAGTTTGTGTTAGGGGTGTGTGTGAGTGGAGCTGCTGGTAACTATGGTCAGTGCTGTCAGTCCTCCTTCCCACCCAGCCAGATATTCCACCATGGAACGTGCTTCCATTGCAGGGAGTGCAAGTTGTCTTTCAGGATGTCAGTCAGTGGTGTCCCTCTGTTGGTTGGTGCACAGTTGCCAGCAGGGCCTTGTGCTCCCCACAGCAGTACCCAGTGTCAGCCATCTTGTCAGTTCTTTTCCACTCCCTGTGATGTGCGCATGGTTCAGGGTGGTGTTGATGGGACAGTTGTGGGGGTGACCAATATCTGTGACTACCACTCCCATCATGCTATTGCCCCCACCCCACTTCCCAGCATGCCCATACTTACTTGCTTTTGAGTGGACTTCACTGTGTGTGAGTGTGACAGCAATGGCAAGATGGCTGACAGTGGTGTCCTGCTGTTGGTTGGTGCCCAGTTCCCAGCAGGGCCTTGTGCTCCCCACAACATAGCACCAGTGTCAGACATCTTTGAAGTGGCTTTTCACTCCCTGTGATGTGCGCATGGTTCAGGGTGGTGTTGATGGGACAATTGTGAGGGTGACCAATATCTGTGACTACCACTCCCATCATGCTATTGCCTCCACCGCCACTTCCCAGCATGCCCATACTTCCTTCCTTTTGAGTGGACTTCACTGTGTGTGAGTGTGACAGCGATGGCAAGATGGCTGACAGTGGTGTCCTGCTGTTGGTTGGTGCCCAGTTCCCAGCAGGGCCATGTGCTCCCCACAACTGAGCATGAGTGTCAGCCATCTTTGAAGTGGCTTTTGACTCCCTGTGAGGTGTGCATGCTTGGGTGTGAGCTTGCTGGGCCATGTGGGTGGGGGATGTTGGGCTGTGACTAACACTCCCATCATGCTATTGCCTCCACCCCCCTTCCCAGCATGCCCATGCTTCCTTCCTTTTGACTCTGCTTCCCTGTGGGGCTGTGTGCCTGTGCTGACAAGATGGCTGACAGTGTTATCCTGGGGTTAGTTTGGCTACAAGTCCCATGTGTGCCCCTGTGCTTCACACAGCATAACCCAGGGTGGTGGTTCTTTGTGGGATATTTAATTAGAGTGTGTGGCAATGCATTCTCCCAGGTGAGTTGTGTGGAGTTTGTGTTAAGGGTGTGTGTGAGAAAAGCAGCTGGTAACTATGGTCAGTGCTGTCAGTCCTCCTTCCCACCCAGCCAGATATCCCACCATGGAACGTGCTTCCATTGCAGGGAGTGCGAGTTGTCTTTCAGGATGTCAGTCAGTGGTGTCCTGCTGTTGGTTGGTGCACAGTTGCCAGCAGGGCCTTGTGCTCCCCACAGCAGTAGCCAGTGTCAGCCATCTTGTCAGTTGTTTTCCACTCCCTGTGATGTGAGCATGGTTCATAGTGGTGTTGATGGGCGTATTGTGAGGGTGGGCAATATCTGTGACTACAACTCCCATCATGCTATTGGCTACACTGACTTGATCAGCATACACAGAATTCCTTCCTTTCAGTGAGCTTCCCTGTGAGGTGGTGTTGTAGTGGTGGCTACATATCTGACTGTGTTTGTTGGTTAGATTTGTGCCACTGCCTAGCTGTATTTGTTGTTGGGTTTGTACATGTCATGACACAGTTACATATCACTATGAGATGGCATGTATTGTGTTTATCTGACTGACATACACATCTTGGGATGATTATCTTGTGGTTGGTGTGTATTTGCTGAGGGTGCATGGTTTGACTATCCCCTTGACAGTGATGTGTGTGTATTGTCGCACAATATTGTGTACATTTGTTGTGTACTCACCAGGCTCTGGGATGTTTTCTAGTCCATATACGCTCACTGGTGGTAGGATGGCCCGCACCTTCTCCTCCCAGGGCCTGAGGTATACTGGTTTGGCAGGAGGGCCACTGCCGGTGTGTTGGCTCAAGAGGTAGTCCTTCTTAAGCAGGTCCCTGACCCTCCTGCACACGTCATACCACCTGTTCTGGATGTCTTCCTTTGTGCGCAAACATGGTGATTGTGCGTTCACCCTGTCGACGATCCTCTCCCACATCTTGGTTTTCTGCGACATGGGGGTCTGTTGGACCAGTGTACCAAACAGCTGTGGCTCTACCCGGAGGATCTCATCTACCAGGACTTCCAATTCACTATCTAGGAACTTTGGATTCTTCTTTGGGGGCATGGTGATGGGTGGTGGTGGTGAGTGATGTGTGTGGGGGTGTGCAAGTGAGGGTGTGTGAGTGTGTGTTTTGCTGGGTATATGTGAGGGTGCTATTTGTTGAGGTGCTGATGGTGTGTGGCTTGTGTGATGGATGAGCTGTGGGTGGGTGTGTGGTTGCTGTCTGTTGAGTGCTGGCAGGTAATTAGGATTTGCAAAGGATCATGGTAGGGATTTGTGTCCTTTATATGGGTGGAGTTGTGGATGTGTCTTTGTTCCCTGTTCCCCCCCCCCCAGTATTTATTGGCTTTGTAATTGCTTGTTTGGCCTTTTTTTGTGTGTTTTTTCCTTTGTACTTTTTGTGCATGTAGGAGACGTTCTTCTGACCGAGTCGGACCCTGCAGTTGTCTCGTGCGAGCTTCTCCGATTCGTTCACGCTGTGTTTGTGCTGTTTTCTGTGCTGTGTACGCGTCGGTCGCGGTGTATTGGGTTGCTTCGGCTCGCAGTTTTGTATGCATGTCGGTCGTACGGCTTGGGCTCCGTGCGACTCGGTCGTGTTTTCCACGCGTTGCAACGTACTTGGCGGGTCGGATTTCGCGGGTACGTTTCGTTCGGGATTCTTCCTGGTGCGTGTCGGTCGGTTCGATTCGCGTGATAGCTGTTTTCCGCACGGTTCGGTCATTCGTATTGTGTTCCGTACGAGTCGTTCGGATTTTGCACGCATTTCATCGTACTTTGCGGGTCGTGCTGCACCGGTACGTGTCGGTCGGAATAAATTCCGGCTCTGAGTCGGTCGGTACGTTTTCCGGCCCGAATCGGAATCGGCCCCAAAGTGTTGGATAGCGGAGGGGAATAATTTACTATTCCCACTCCAACGAGTGCAACAGTAGGGAAAGTGTTGGATAGCGGAGGGGAAAAATTACTATTCCCACTCCAGCGAGTGCAACAGTAGGGAAAGTGTTGGATAGCGGAGGGGTAAAAATTACTAGTCCCACTCCAACGAGTGCAACAGTAGGGAAAGTGTTGGATAGCGTAGGGGATAAAATTACTATTCCCACTCCAGCGAGTGCAACAGTAGGGAAATTGTTAGATAGCAGAGGGGGAAAATTACTATTCCCACTCCTGCGAGAGCAACAGTAGAGAAAGTGTTGGATAGCGGAGGGGTAAAATTACTATTCCCACTCCAACGAGTGCAACAGTAGGGAATATGTTGGATATAGCAGGAGTAAAACTTACTATTCCCACTCCAGCTAGTGCAACAGTAGGGAAAGAGTTGGATAGCGGAGGGGATAAAATTACTATTCCCACTCCAGCAAGTGCAACAGTAGGGAAAGTGTTGGATAGCGGAGGGGAAAAATTACTATTCCCACTCCAGTGAGTGCAACAGTAGGGAAAGTGTTGGATAGCGGAGGGGTATAAATTACTATTCCCACTCCAGTGAATGCAATAGTAGGGAAAGTGTTGGATAGCGGAGGAGAATAATTTACTTTTCCCACTCCAACGAGTGCAACAGTAGGGAAAGTGTTGGATAGCGGAGGGGAAAAAATTACTATTCCCACTCCAGCGAGTGCAACAGTAGGGAAAGTGTTGGATAGCGTAGGGGATAAAATTACTATTCCCACTCCAGTGAATGCAATAGTAGGGAAAATGTTGGATAGCGGAGCAGAAAAATTACTATTCCCACTCCTGCGAGAGCAACAGTAAAGAAAGTGTTGGATAGCGGAAGGGTAAAAATTACTATTCCCACTCCGAGTGCAACAGTAGGGAATATGTTGGATAGCGGAGGAGATAAAACTTACTATTCTCACTCCAGCTAGTGCAACAGTAGGGAAAGTGTTGGATAGCGGAGGGGATAAAATTACTATTCCCACTCCAGCAAGTGCAACAGAAGGGAAAGTGTTGGATAGCGGAGGGGAAAAAATTACTATTCCCACTCCAGTGAGTGCAACAGTAGGGAAAGTGTTGGATAGTGGAGGGGAAAAAATTACTATTCCCACTCCAGCGAGTGCAACAGTAGGGAAAGTGTTGGATAGCGGAGGGGAAAAAATTACTATTCCCACTCCAGTGAGTGCAACAGTAGGGAAAGTGTTGGATAGCGGAGGGGTATAAATTACTATTCCCACTCCAGTGAGTGCAGCAGTAGGGAAAGTGTTGGATAGCGGAGGGGTAAAAATTTCTATTCCCACTGAAGAAAATTCAAATTTAAAAACAAACAAAATATCAACTACAATACAAAAAATAATAAAACACCAAAAAACAAAACATATATAAAAATATAAAAAATTACAAAACATAGAAACATATTATAATGTTAAAAAAATCTAAAAATTACATACAAAGATTAATTTTGGAAAATTTAAAAATAATTTACAAACAAATAAAGATTTTGTGATAGAAATTATTTATAATCAAAAACATTAATTATTACATAAATGTAAAATTTGTTTTCCTACCCTATAACACCACACAATTTACAACCCACATCGAAATTTTAAAAAGTGCACCTCCATAATTAACACAATTAATTATCAATTAAACAAATATTAAATAATTAAAAAAACTTTAAAACAGATAAAAATTAATGTACTAACCAAACGTTACCCCTATAGAACCAAAATACAGAAACAAAATAAATAAAAACAATTACCAAAAATATTTATCAAGTAATAAATGAATATTAATGATCAAGTATTGATTAATTAATTTAAACTAAATTACTTTCCACCCTCTACCCCAATAAACACCACAACACACACCTAAAAATAATTACACAATTTCCATAACTAATTTTACATTAATAAATTAATATCAATTAACCACAAATCATTAATTAATTTAAAAAAATTACTTCCCATTTACCACTATAAACCCCACAACTCACACATCAAAATAATTACACAATTGCCATATTAAAATTTTAATTAAATACCATTAATTAACAAATAATTAATTAATTAAAAATAAATTACCTCCCACCCTATTCCCCTATAAACCCCACCACCCATTTCTAAAAACATGAATAATTTACTATTCCCACTCCAACGAGTGCAACAGTAGGGAAAGTGTTGGATAGCGGAGGGGAAAATATTACTATTCCCACTCCAGCGAGTGCAACAGTAGGGAAAGTGTTGGATAGCGGAGGGGTAAAAATTACTAGTCCCACTCCAACGAGTGCAACAGTAGAAAAAGTGTTGGATAGCGTAGGGGATGAAATTACTATTCCCACTCCAGCGAGTGCAACAGTAGGGAAATTGTTAGATAGCAGAGGGGAAAAAATTACTATTCCCACTCCTGCGAGAGCAACAGTAGAGAAAGTGTTGGATAGCGGAGGGGTAAAAATTACTATTCCCACTCCAACGAGTGCAACAGTAGGGAATATGTTGGATATAGCAGGAGTAAAACTTACTATTCCCACTCCAGCTAGTGCAACAGTAGGGAAAGAGTTGGATAGCGGAGGGGATAAAATTACTATTCCCACTCCAGCAAGTGCAACAGTAGGGAAAGTGTTGGATAGCGGAGGGGAAAAATTACTATTCCCACTCCAGTGAGTGCAACAGTAGGGAAAGTGTTGGATAGCGGAGGGGTATAAATTACTATTCCCACTCCAGTGAATGCAATAGTAGGGAAAGTGTTGGATAGCGGAGGAGAATAATTTACTTTTCCCACTCCAACGAGTGCAACAGTAGGGAAAGTGTTGGATAGCGGAGGGGAAAAAATTACTATTCCCACTCCAGCGAGTGCAACAGTAGGGAAAGTGTTGGATACCATAGGGGATAAAATTACTATTCCCACTCCAGCGAGTGCAACAGTAGGGAAAATGTTGGATAGCGGAGCAGAAAAATTACTATTCCCACTTCCTGCGAGAGCAACAGTAGAGAAAGTGTTGGATAGCGGAGGGGTAAAAATTACTATTCCCACTCCAACGAGTGCAACAGTAGGGAATATGTTGGATAGCGGAGGAGTAAAACTTACTATTCTCACTCCAGCTAGTGCAACAGGAGGGAAAGTGTTGGATAGCGGAGGGGATAAAATTACTATTCCCACTCCAGCAAGTGCAACAGAAGGGAAAGTGTTGGATAGCGGAGGGGAAAAATTACTATTCCCACTCCAGTGAGTGCAACAGTAGGGAAAGTGTTGGATAGCGGAGGGGAAAAATTACTATTCCCACTCCAGCGAGTGCAACAGTAGGGAAAGTGTTGGATAGCGGAGGGGAAAAATTACTATTCCCACTCCAGTGAGTGCAACAGTAGGGAAAGTGTTGGATAGCGGAGGGGTATAAATTACTATTCCCACTCCAGTGAGTGCAGCAGTAGGGAAAGTGTTGGATAGCGGAGGGGTAAAAATTTCTATTCCCACTGAAGAAAATTCAAATTTAAAAACAAACAAAATATCAACTACAATACAAAAAATAATAAAACACCAAAAAACAAAACATATATAAAAATATAAAAAATTACAAAACATAGAAACATATTATAATGTTAAAAAATCTAAAAATTACATACAAAGATTAATTTTTGAAAATTTAAAAATAATTTACAAACAAATAAAGATTTTGTGATAGAAATTATTTATAATCAAAAACATTAATTATTACATAAATGTAAAATTTGTTTTCCTACCCTATAACACCACACAATTTACAACACACATCGAAATTTAAAAAAGTGCACCTCCATAATTAACACAATTAATTATCAATTAAACAAATATTAAATAATTTAAAAAAACATTAAAACAGATAAAAATTAATGTACTAACCAAACGTTACCCCTATAGAACCAAAATACAGAAACAAAGGGGCCCATTACGATACCCGGCGTAAATAAATCCGCCAGGCATGGAAGCGGCAAAAATCCGCCCGCACACACCGCCTGAACACCGACCACGCCATTACGATTACACAAACCGAAAACCGCCATCGGCGGAAAAAGCACACAAAATACCGCCCGCCAACGTCCGAGTCGGAGTCAAACCGCCCGCCACGGACGGAAACACGCACGACAACACAAAACCACCCGCCCTCACGGCCGACACACCGCACGTGAAATAACGATCGCACCGACATGAGCGCGGAAAAACCACAAATATACCGCCCGCCAGCGCAAACAACGCCGATGAGAATCGACACGGCAGAAGCCATGGCGCCAACGTACCTGCACAGAAACCATCCACACACAAAACCAATAGCACACAACATGGCCAACAAGTCCACACAGCAAGGCACGCACAAATACACAAGCACAGTACACATCCCGAAAACACCCCCGGACAAACAAAAATACAAAGGCCAGAACCCCAGACACAACACACCTGAAAACAACAGACCATGAGGACACACCCACATAGGTGAGTACAAAAGCAGCACTCCCACAGACCACAACCCCTTGCTACATTGCAAACCAGAGAGGAGAGGAGAGGACACAGTGACACAGCAAGGACAGCAGCACACCACAGAAACGCACACATCACAACCCACCACCACCACCACCAAACACCACCACCACCACCACCACCAAACACCGGCACCACAAACCCCCTGCACATTACACAACACACACCGCACCAGCACCACAAACACCATGGCACCACAAAGAATGCCCAAGTTCACGCCCATGGAGCTGACGGTCATGGTCGACGAGATCATCAAGGTGTACCCACAAATCTATGGGAACATGGTCCAGCACACACCACTAGCCACCAGAAACAGAATGTGGAACCGGATCGTAGACCAGGTCAATGCAGTCGGGACCCTGCCCAGGAACAGAGTAGAAATTAACAAACGTTGGAATGACGTAAAGAGCCTGGTCAAGAAGAAGGAGGGCAAAAACAGAGAGCTGGCTGCCGTCACTGGCGGAGGGAATCCCGCGCTCTTTAAGACCTTCAAAGCGTGGGAGGAGAAGGTGCGAGTCGTAATACATCCGGAGATCCTCGCCGGATTAGCAGGGGGAGTGGAGGCTGGTAAGTACAAACTAATGTATACCAGCACACCGCTATGTACTCACATGCGCAACTACCATGCCACAGCTCCCAGGGACAAACACCCCCATGTCCAGCACACAATACACAACACATCACACACACATGCAACAGACACCACCACACACAGCCCAAACCGAACAACTGTAAGATGCGTGGGGACATGTGTACACTCAGCCAGCCACGTAACCACCAACAGGTCCCCAAATATGCCAGAAGCGCCACAACGAGCACCCACCACACCCATGTGTCCGCCACAGCTGCACTAACCGACAAGTAACAGGTAAGTGGCAGGAACACAAAGTGCAGTGGGTGGGAGGGTGGACAGCCCAAGTACAACACACACCAGGCCCCAGTCCCACAGCACAGCAAGGAGGAGCATCCCCCACACCCCACAGCCACGTGTCAGCCACCGCAGTGCACAACGACAGCCGAAAGGCAGACATCACGGTCCACAGCAATCGGTGTCAGTGGGTGTCCAGCCACCCCCACGACCCACAACACCCCCCACCCCCACAGACCTGCAACATGGAGCACCCCCGCTTAGAGCCATGTGGCATCCAGTACAGTGCACGCACGAACAACTTGCAGGTGGGAAACTGGACAGGGCTGGATTACTGGAGGCATGAGGACCATAACACGACCAACACATGGGACATGTCACGTAGCAGACGAACACGCAGCACCGCCCACCGTCACGAACAAGTGAACAATGTGCACACGGACATGAACAACAGACTCACACCCCACATGACCCATCACAGACATAGCAACACCCAAGGAGCCACGTCTGCATGCACAAGCCACACTGAATATAGTCCCACACGGCAGCCACTGTGCAACTCATCACACACAACCGAAACACCATTGAAGTCCTGTCCATGTAGCCTCTACTGCCTGTCAACCACACACCCCACAACTACGCCTATGTAAGACAAACAACACTAGACGCAACAGAGCGGAACAACATAAATGCACACGAACACCACTGAACCCATCAAACACACAGACACACCATGCACATACAACATACCATCCATCCCATCCGTCAGCCCCAGTCTCATGAAAGGCATGTCATCCGCACAGCTGCCACACATACAGCAGTCACGCTAAGATACATGCCCATGACCAACCATGTGCCAGAAGTCAATTAAGCGCACGACACACTGTGAGCAACAACACACAACATGGGCCACACCCCCGAGCACTGCAGTGATGCACATGGCACAGGGCAGCACGCACACCAAGGAGATGGGACAACTGCAATACGTTGGCTGGCACACAACTATCACTCACTCATAACGATGCGTCCAATGCCATGTCCAGTAATCACAACAGACAGCAAATATGCAGGCCATGTCAAGCATGCACACACCTCAAACCATGCACTGTCATGCTGCCACAACACATGTCACGTTCGGCACCCATGGCTCACAGCATGTACCCCAAAAGCATATTCCCTCCCAAATGCGAATCTGGGGCATGGCCCCCATGTTGCCATATGCGTTCCTAAGCGTTCCATTTGAACCCCAAAAGCATATTCCCTCCCAAATGCGAATCTGGGGCATGGCCCCCATGTTGCCATATGCGTTCCTAAGCGTTCCATTTGAACCCCAAAAGCATATTCCCTCCCAAATGCGAATCTGGGGCATGGCCCCCATGTTGCCATATGCGTTCCTAAGCGTTCCATTTGAACCCCAAAAGCATATTCCCTCCCAAATGCGAATCTGGGGCATGGCCCCCATGTTGCCATATGCGTTCCTAAGCGTTCCATTTGAACCCCAAAAGCATATTCCCTCCCAAATGCGAATCTGGGGCATGGCCCCCATGTTGCCATATGCGTTCCTAAGCGTTCCATTTGAACCCCAAAAGCATATTCCCTCCCAAATGCGAATCTGGGGCATGGCCCCCATGTTGCCATATGCGTTCCTAAGCGTCCCATCTGAACACCAAAAGCAAAGTACAAACCAGACCCAGGATGGGCCAGGAGCCCGCATACACCAGAGTCACAATAAGTAGGGGCACAGCAACACACCCATCGGCATGGCCAATCCGTCCCATGCCACATGTGCACAGCACACAGTCCCATTGCCAAGCACACACAACTACAGATGCTACAGCCACACACACGCCTCCGGGAAACCCATGTACGAGATTGCACGAACTGTCAATGTCAGACGACAAATACATACTTCGCCAGGTGCAACACAATAACAAATCTCATTCTCTCCACAGGTGACGAACTGCTGGATGCTGGGATGGAGCCAGCAGCCAGCACAGCCAGCCTACAAGCCCCCAACGAGGACACACGGATCTGGAGGATCTGTCCTCCTCTTCGGACACGGACCACCAAGCAGGCCCATCTGGTGTGGCAGGGCCCAGCCGCTCCCCAGGACCCCTCCTACCCACCAACCCATCATCCAGGGCTGCTGAACATTCCCAGCCCCCTGCTGCCACTGTCGTTGCGGCCACACCCACGGTCATTGTGGCCACTACCACTGCCGCAACCGCCACCATCGCCGCACCGACCACCACCGCCGCCACCACCGCCACGTCTTCGCTGGCACCAGCCCCAGCGCAGGTGGTGGCCCGGCCGACTGGATCCACTCCTGGGAGCCACAGCGAGGACCGTGGTGAGCAATGTGGCTAGTGGGCAGGCCGGTGGCAGCAGGACTGGTAGGAGGAGCAGGGTCAGGGAAACGCCAGCCTCCCTGGGAGCCATGCCCTGCCTCAAATGGCCAGAGTCCTTGGGGCCTATGAAGAGGCCCAAGGACAATGGGTCCGGTCTGCTTCAGACACGCGTGAGGTGCTGGGGGTGCTGAGGTCCATGGACGCCCGTATGGGCCAAATCGTGGACCTCATGGGACAGCTGGTGGTGGCGGTGAGGTCACAGCCAGGGACAGCAGCTCCCCTCCGCCACCACCTGCCGGGGCGCAGGGTGGAGCAGCAGTGTCCAGTTCCCCTGCGTCCACAGCCAGTGAGCACACCTCAACCACCAGCATGTCGCAAGCAGGCACCCCCTCGCAAACGTGGAAGGGGCCGTCCGAAGTGGAAACAGATCTCCCGGGAGGACTTCGCACGCTCCAAACGCAAGTGAGGCAGCCAGCCAGCCTTCCGCCAGCCTTCCTTGACCAGCCACTGCATTGACTTGGACTACGATCCCACTCCACACAGCCATCTGGATGGCATGTGTGTGTTGGACTATGGACATAGAACCAGTGGGTACACCCTGATCATCACGCAGCCATGACCGACAGCTCATTGTCACTGCACGCACCACTTTTGTCATCACCTTACACACAATCACATGTCACAGTTTGTAATAAATGCACCTTTTTCACTAACTGCTGTTTGTGCCCTGTGTTTTATTTGTACGGAATACAACGGCCACCTTGGGCGGAAAGGCACCTGATGCGTGGCATGGCAATTGAATCCGGAGGGCCTGTAGGGACCTAGGGGTGGGAGACAGAACAGGAGCACATTCAATGAGTGTGTCACACACCCATCACACAGTACATGTCAACAACTACAAGCAATGTACACACATCGCACAGAGCAATAGGGCACAATGCCACAGCCACCAACAGTGGCATACTACCCTGGCCATGGAGCGTTGACACACAGCACGCAGTGAACAAACGGCCACCCTGACACAGCACACACACACCTGCACAGATACAGCCACATCAGCCGTCGTACATGGACACTCACCGTCAAGTGAAGTAGCGGGCGATGAGCTGCTGCCGCACATTACCAGCTTCCTCCTCTCCGCTGTCCTCCTCACTCGAGCTGTCCTGGTCTGCGGGCTGGGGCCCTGGTTGATCTCCGTCATCCACGATGAGGGGGATCTGCTTCCGAATGGCCAGATTGTGCAGCATGCAGCACGCCACCACTATCTGGCACACCTTCTGTGGGGAGTACGCCAGCGCACCCCGGTGCGGTCCAGGCACCTGAACCTGGACTTGAGGAGGCCAAAGGTACGCTCGACCACACGTCTGGTCCTCCCATGTGCCTCATTGTAGCGATCGTCTGCTGGGGTGCGTGGATTCCTCAATGGACTGAGCAGCCATGCCCCATTCGGGTACGCAGAGTCACCTGGGTGTGAGGGACACAGAGAACCGTTGCAATTCCAACTGGACAGGGGACAGCATCGCACAACCAGCACGCTACACCACTCCACATACTCACCGACAATACAGGCACGATCCTGTTGCATATTGGACATCAGTCGTGGCAAGATGCTGTTGCGCATTATGTGTGCGTCATGGGCCGAGCCTGGGAACTTTGCACACACGTGGGTGATCACCATGTCCGCAAGGCACACCACTTGCACATTCAGGGAGTGCGTGTGCTTCCTGTTGCGGTACAGGTGCTCAGTGGCCTGTGGTGGAACAAGGCCGACATGTGTGCAGTCAATGGCTCCAACGACGTGTGGGATTCTGCCAAGGGCATAGAATGCACCCTTCACTGCCGCCAATTCACGAGCCCTGGGGAAGCGGATGTACCTGTTTCGGTACAGCATCATGGCTGCCAGTACATCCCTCAGCACCTTGCTGAACATGGGCTGGGACATCCCTCCTCCAATGCCCACTGTGTGCTGGAATGACCCAGTGGCGAAGAAATGCATGGCGGCCATCACCTTAGCCATGGGGGTGACAGCAGTCGGATACACCCTGCGGGGACGGAGATGGGGTTCTAACATGGCACACAGTCGATGCAGGGTTGGCCTGTCCAGCCGAAACTTCCTAATAACCTCTGTATCGTCCATGTCCGCCAGCAATTGGTATGGGCGGTCAATGTTCGGTCTCCGCCTAGGGACAATGGCAGAGGACACATGTCAAAGCAACACGACACATAGCAATTTCGCATACACATCACTGACATGACTGAGCAAGCACATGAGCCACAGCCCAGCTGTCAAGCTGGGACGGCACGGCCACAATACACTTACACAGGTCTCCCAACAATGGCAATGGCTAGTGATACAAACCACTGCCATGTGCATGCACATGGGGATCTAGGCCCCAATGACTTGCGGGGCGTGCTGATGGGGACTGACTGCATATCCGTCAAGCGGCAACGCCACGGCAACATGAATGTCTGCTGAGCATGGAACTGCTTCCGCGGCTGGATGAGTATGGCACACGACGACGACGATGTGGGCACAGGCTGAGCGGCCAAAACAAGTGGGACCTGTGGCACGAGGGGATATGAGACAGTAGTAGGTGTCAGCACTGCACCCTATGTACAGCACTGTACGGATCACACCTCCCGAAACATTGACAGGTGTCCACATTGACAGCCCCATGCCAAGACGGCTGTGTGCTTGCAGTCACACGTCACAGGTGAGAGGTTACATTGCACGTGCCAGGTGGCAGACGTACATAGTGGGAGCTGGCATGTGTGTGCATGTGTCTCCTGTTCAGGATCCACCAGATGGGCGCTGACTCTGTACTGACCATTGGACACAGCATGTTCCGTGGAAGGCTTGTGTGTGTGGGATGGTGGCACTGGATGTGCCTCCGTTGGGTGGGGGGCCATGCACAGGGCGGGTACGTCGATGATTGCGCATTGTTGGTCACGGTGGGTGCACCAACTGAAGATGTGTTGCCCTGTGTTCAATTCCTATGTCCGCATGATGATGGACTGTAGATGTGGGCAGACTACACATTGGTCGATGTGCTGTCTATATGCATGTGCCTTCACACCAGGCACAGCTGCCCCTGCACATGTGACCCCTGCTGGACTCGCTGCTGGGTCTGTGGAGCTGATGCACCTTCTGCGCGTGGGGCGGACAGCTCTCCTCACTTCCCTCATTGCGCATGTCATGACTTTGCCGCAGGTGACATGGATCATGGAGGGCCCACATGTACGCGTGGGTAGGCTACACATGATTGTACACTGGTCGCCACCCCCAGTCAGTGTTTCGAATGGGAAGGTTGTCGTGCTGGTGGTATGTTCGATGTGGCGGATGGGCGGGCCTAGGTGCGGGCTTACATTCCGGACATGGGGGGTAGTTGGATTGGCGACTAGTTGCAGTACACACGGGACACGTCTCTTCCTTTCCACATCTGGGTCATCCCTTGTACTTACTGACAGTGATACAGTCATCTTCGCCCCAGCCCTCATGTCCTCCCCTCGCTCCCCCAATATGCATGCTCACCTGCGAGGCTAGCGCCTGCACAGGCAGCCCCAAGCTCGCACCAGAGAGGGCAAGGAGTGTATGTGTGGGTCCAGTTGCACGAGTGGGCTGTCTCAGGGTATGATGTGTGGCGGGACGCCGTCCACCTGCGTGGTGCCCCAAATGGAGACCCGGCCTGCATGGACTATGCATCACAGTCTTCGCCTTCCGGATCCGCCACCTGCGACACCCAGTGGCTGTGGCTGCCCTTGCGGCCAGGCCGCGTCCGTCTGCGGCTGATGGCCCACACATTCACTCTTTGGCCTCTCTGGGGAGGGCTCGGGGTGGTGGCGCACGCGCTTGCACTTAGTCGCAATGGCATGTGGCGTGGTTGGTATGATGGGCAATGGATGGGATGGTGCGAGCCACCTCCCGTGACGTCAGTGCTGCTCGTGCTGTGGTGCGTCCCCCTACACTTCCATTTGACTTGTGCCATGCTAGACGTTGAGGTTCTATTGCCTGCGTGATATGACCAGGAGGAGCGCGAGGAGACCTCTCACACACCATGCTCCACTGCCATCCCGTGCCCTGTATCGCCTGTGCGGATTGACTATGTTGGGGTTACACCTGGTCGACTGGGGCTGTGTGTGCCTTGTCAAGGGGCATGGCGGGCGCACAACAGGATCCAGCTTGTCCACAGAGGGTGGGCTGAGGTGCGCCTGGTACCGCTTTGTACGTGTGCCCGGCTGCTGTGCACACACGTGTTCACTCCCCCGACAGGTGTCCTCTCACAATGCCCAGGGAAGCGGTGGTGTACTGTTCATGACCCCTCCCAACACGGCGTGCTCCAACTTGGCATGTGCGCATCTACCCGTCGCACCCACCCACCTGAGCACTGCGTCCATACGACTTCACACGACACATGTGTGTCTTCCACAGTAGTGCTACTCATTTGCGTTGACATCCAATACCAGTGGACTACATGGTCATGTCACGACTGCCGTGTACTTCACATACTCTCATCCTCTCTCATTCGTACTTGTGAAATGAGTCAGCGGAGACAGTTTTGGTTTCAAACATTATATTGAGTCTTCTGTCCTCTGTGATGCAGTATAGTGGACACTACTGGCAGCGGAATACATGTTGAGGATATACTGAGCATGATTGCAAATGGGATAGGGTGTGGGGTTACATGTGATTGGCTGTTGCATGTGGGATGTGGGCTTCAGAGTGACATCTGCTTGGCCAAGGCTGTGCTAATGTACATTTACGTATAGCTGCGGAGCTGCGGACTTTGACACAGACGGTATACATGTAGCCTACCAGACCGCTTGGCATCATGGGCACAGTCCATCTCAGTTCCATGTGACAGGTTTGCTGCGGTTGTTCCTCATGCACGCGTGCATGTGAGATGACATCAGGGCATGTGCTTGCGTGCATGCAGCGGCGTGCCACTTGTTGTTGCACTGTGGTGGTTACTGGACATGTCACAGTCACTGGGGTCGTGTTGTTGTTGTATGCACTTGTCGTCCATGCAAAGGTCCTGGTATGGGATTCCCGGGCGGGGGTGGGAGGGGTGCAGCACCCACAGACTCCAGGCGACCTATTCATGTCCACTGAGCGGTGTGTGTGTCCATGGGCGCTGGATCCATGTCGTGTCCTGGTTGTTCGTGCAGTTCCGTCCATGTGGGTGCGATACACAGAGCCCATGCCACTGCCTCCCACGATGCATGCGGTGTTCCTGGATGTGATGGGGAACAGTGTGCATGTCCCGGTCATATCCGATGTCATGGCGATGTCGTTGATGGTGTGGTTACAGTTGCCGGTCGTTTGGTATGGCTGTTGTGGTGGTGACTGGCCAGTCCGTGCGGAAGCTAAGCATGGGTGCGGGGTTGGACATCATAGGTCACTCGGGAACCTGCGTTGTGGTCCGACGAATTTACAGGTTGTCAGGTATGCGATGCCGTCCAGCAGGGCTTCCATGTCATTGGTGGTGTACATGTTTGCCAGCCAATGTAGCGGATGGTGGCTGTCAAGGTGTTGTTCGTAAGTTGTCCCTTGGAGGACCATGATGGGGCATGCTGGGTGACATTCGATGTAGCTGTTCTCGATGATCCGTCGTGTGGAGGCACAGTGGTCCCATTTCAGTGCGGGTGCGATGTTGGCCACATACGCCATGCCCCCATAGGCAGAGCAGGCCCTGTCGTGTGCGTCCAGAGGGAGGAGTAGTGGTAGCAGGTCCGCCTTCAGACATGCCGGGTTGGAGAGGCATATCTCGACGGGATGCTGGTATGGACACCTCCGACAGTAGAAGACGGGCATGACGCAGCTGAACAATGTGATGCGGTAAGTCAGTCGGTAACTTACGTTCAGCAGGGACAGGAGATCGCATCCCAATGTATGGAACAGGTTGGTTTTGTACAGCTTGAGCTGTTCGGCGTAGTTGGGTAGGTGTGTTGCGGTTGCCATTTCGCAGCGGTTCGTTGAGGTGGCGTGCTCCGGCTGTGTGTGCAGTCTGCAATGTGCACGCTCCGAGGTTGCTGTGAGCTCTGTGTAGTCGTAGGGAGACAGGACTTGTGTTCTGTTGGCTTGTTTGGAGGACACGGGCCCTCTTCCCACATGCTTCTCAGACAGTTCAAGGTCAGTGATGTGTGACTCCTTCCAATTAACTTGCATGTGGCCGACATGGGGAGTGTTTTCTTCTTTCTTCCCCGTCCGTTGTGTGCTTCTGTGATATGCGCTATCTGCCCTGTGGTCGGTCTCCTCGGCATGCCTGTGTTGGTCTATTCTTGGACAATGGCTGTATTCACCGGCTTCTGTCGTAGGGCTGTGGTTTCGGAGTTGGAATGGAAGGTCATTCAGTGCTGTCTGCTCTCCCTTGTGTGGGCGGCAGGCTGCCTTTCCGCTCTGCGTTGGGCCTTGTGTGTGAATGTTATTCTTGGGCCACCTGTTGTCGGTCCCCGGGCTCTTTGGTGTTCCGTTTTATATGTCTTGTTCATATGTGCAGGGTGGTATGGGTGTTTCTGTGTGGTACTGGCGTTCCTCTTCCCGAAGGGGCCCTGCTTCTCCTAGTTGGTGTTGCCGCCGCTGTGTGCTACGCCATGTTTGTTACACTGGGGTGTGTCCTGCTGTTGCGTGTCTTCACTGACATGTGTGCGTCAGTTGTGTGGCGTTGGGTGTTGTCCGTGAATTGGGCGTTGGGGACATGTCTGTGGCAGGCCTGTCACGTGTCATGTGCGTTCGGGGTGGGGCTGATGTGTGTGCTGCTTGGTTGTGTCCCTGTGTCTGTGTGCGACGCATGCATGGCGCTGCGGTTGGCCTCTGCGTTGTGCGCATGTGTGGCGGCGTCATCGGCGCTTTGGGGCCGTGACGGGGTGGTTGGTTCCTAGTCCCAGGTGGTGTGTACACATGTGTTCCGCGATGTTACGATTTGGCCTGTGTGTCATATGTGGATGCAATGGTGGATGTGTAGTGTACACGCGCTGGTGGGGGGTTGTCCGCTTTTCCGCCCTTGCACTGTGTGCGCTGTTTGCGTGCACTTGTTGTGTGTGTGCCTACCTGCGTCTCCGCGGTACGTTGCGTCCTTGGTGGTGCATCAGCAGAAGCATGGGGAGGGCCTGCAGTGCTGGATTCATGCTCGGGGAGCCGCTTCTTCGTTGTCCGTGCTCGGCATCCGTGTTACCGCTTCGGTTTGTCGTACGGTATCTCTTGGCCATGGGAGCCGTTTGTTTGCGGCATCGTAATTTATGCGCAGGGCGGGACGTGTTTCGTCGGACGGTGTGTGTCAGTTAGCTGCGCCGCTACGTGTACGGGCGCACTTTGATGGCGGACGGTGTTGCTGGCTTGCCGGCGGTGTTTGGCCTACTTTTCGCATCGTAATTGGACGGGCGTGTGGACTGCTGCGTGCCGGCGGTAACTGGTGCTTTTTGCATCCGCCAGCACGGCGGTGGTGCATCCGCCCGCCATCGTAATGTGCCCCAAAATAAATAAAAACAATTACCAAAAATATTTATCAAGTAATAAATTAATATTAATGATCAAGTATTGATTAATTAATTTAAACTAAATTACTTTCCACCCTCTACCCCAATAAACACCACAACACACACCTAAAAATAATTACACAATTTCTATAACTAATTTTACATTAATAAATTAATATCAATTAACCACAAATCATTAATTAATTTAAAAAAAATACTTCCCATTTACCACTATAAACCCCACAACTCACACATCAAAATAATTACACAATTGCCATATTAAAATTTTAATTAATTACCATTAATTAACAAATAATTAATTAATTAAAAATAAATTACCTCCCACCCTATTCCCTATAAACCCCACCACCCATTTCTAAAAACATGAATAATTTACTATTCCCACTCCAACGAGTGCAACAGTAGGGAAAGTGTTGGATAGCGGAGGGGAAAATATTACTATTCCCACTCCAGCGAGTGCAACAGTAGGGAAAGTGTTGGATAGCGGAGGGGTAAAAATTACTAGTCCCACTCCAACGAGTGCAACAGTAGGGAAAGTGTTGGATAGCGTAGGGGATAAAATTACTATTCCCACTCCAGCGAGTGCAACAGTAGGGAAATTGTTGGATAGCGGAGGGGTAAAAATTACTATTCCCACTCCAACGAGTGCAACAGTAGGGAATATGTTGGATATAGCAGGAGTAAAACTTACTATTCCCACTCCAGCTAGTGCAACAGTAGGGAAAGAGTTGGATAGCGGAGGGGATAAAATTACTATTCCCACTCCAGCAAGTGCAACAGTAGGGAAAGTGTTGGATAGCGGAGGGGAAAAAATTACTATTCCCACTCCAGTGAGTGCAACAGTAGGGAAAGTGTTGGATAGCGGAGGGGTATAAATTACTATTCCCACTCCAGTGAATGCAATAGTAGGGAAAGTGTTGGATAGCGGAGGAGAATAATTTACTTTTCCCACTCCAACGAGTGCAACAGTAGGGAAAGTGTTGGATAGCGGAGGGGAAAAAATTACTATTTCCACTCCAGCGAGTGCAACAGTAGGGAAAGTGTTGGATAGCGTAGGGGATAAAATTACTATTCCCACTCCAGCGAGTGCAACAGTAGGGAAAATGTTGGATAGCGGAGCAGAAAAAATTACTATTCCCACTCCTGCGAGAGCAACAGTAGAGAAAGTGTTGGATAGCGGAGGGGTAAAAATTACTATTCCCACTCCAGCGAGTGCAACAGTAGGGAATATGTTGGATAGCGGAGGAGTAAAATTTACTATTCTCACTCCAGCTAGTGCAACAGTAGGGAAAGTGTTGGATAGCGGAGGGGATAAAATTACTATTCCCACTCCAGCAAGTGCAACAGAAGGGAAAGTGTTGGATAGCGGAGGGGAAAAAATTACTATTCCCACTCCAGTGAGTGCAACAGTAGGGAAAGAGTTGGATAGCGGAGGGGAAAAAATTACTATTCCCACTCCAGCGAGTGCAACAGTAGGGAAAGTGTTGGATAGCGGAGGGGAAAAAATTACTATTCCCACTCCAGTGAGTGCAACAGTAGGGAAAGTGTTGGATAGCGGAGGGGTATAAATTACTATTCCCACTCCAGTGAGTGCCGCAGTAGGGAAAGTGTTGGATAGCGGAGGGGTAAAAATTTCTATTCCCACTGAAGAAAATTCAAATTTAAAAACAAACAAAATATCAACTACAATACAAAAAATAATAAAACACCAAAAAACAAAACATATATAAAAATATAAAAAATTACAAAACATAGAAACATATTATAATGTTAAAAAATCTAAAAATTACATACAAAGATTAATTTTTGAAAATTTAAAAATAATTTACAAACAAATAAAGATTTTGTGATAGAAATTATTTATAATCAAAAACATTAATTATTACATAAATGTAAAATTTGTTTTCCTACCCTATAACACCACACAATTTACAACACACATCGAAATTTAAAAAAGTGCACCTCCATAATTAACACAATTAATTATCAATTAAACAAATATTAAATAATTTAAAAAAACATTAAAACAGATAAAAATTAATGTACTAACCAAACGTTACCCCTATAGAACCAAAATACAGAAACAAAATAAATAAAAACAATTACCAAAAATATTTATCAAGTAATAAATGAATATTAATGATCAAGTATTGATTAATTAATTTAAACTAAATTACTTTCCACACTCTACCCCAATAAACACCACAACACACACCTAAAAATAATTACACAATTTCCATAACTAATTTTACATTAATAAATTAATATCAATTAACCACAAATCATTAATTAATTAAAAAAATTATTTCCCATTTACCACTATAAACCCCACAACTCACACATCAAAATAATTACATAATTGCCATATTAAAATTTTAATTAATTACCATTAATTAACAAATAATTAATTAATTAAAAATAAATTACCTCCCACCCTATTCCCCTATAAACCCCACCACCCAATTCTAAAAACATGACACAATTAACATAATTAATTAACAATTAATTAATTAATTAATAACAATTAACAAGAAAAATATAAATAATTATTCATAAATTAATTCCCACAATTAACACAATAAAATAAAATTAAATAGATATTATATAAAAATATTAATAATTGTATTAAAATTAAATTACTTCCCACCCTACTCCCGTATCAACCCACAACCCGCTCCTAACAAAATGTCACAATTAACATAATTACCAATTAATTAATAATAATTAACAACCAATTAAAAATAATTAATAATAAATTAATTCTCACAATTAACAGTATAAAATATTGAATAAATAAATATTAATTAACAATAAATAATAATAATGTCATTATAATTAAATTACTTCCCACCCTATTCCCCTATAAACCCACAACCCGCTCCTAAAAAAGTGACACAATTAACATATTTACCAATTCATTAATTAATAAAAATTAACAGCCAATTATTAATTAATTAATAATAAATTAATTCCCACAATTAACACTATAAAATCTAAATTAAATAAATACTAATAAATAAAAATTAATATTTAATTTATAATAATTAAATTACTTCCACCCTATTCCCCTATAAACCCACAACCCGCTATGGAACTAAAACGCAAAATTTAATTAAAATAAAATTAATAACTATTAAAAATTTAACACATATGTTAAAAAACAAAAGCAATACTTAGACAAAAAAATAGACCACATACATTTAAAATACATACTAAAATACATAACACTAACTAAGAAAATGATATTTTTAACTATATTTTTGCAAACGATATTAATGACTTCGATATTTTTGAAAACGATATTTCTTACCTTAAACTCGATATTCTTGACCACGATATTCTTGCTGTAGATATTTCTGTGTCTCGATATTTCCAACTCGATATTAGTGCAAGTCGACATTTCCAACTCGATATTCTGTCTCTATACCCAATGGCATCAAAGGCTGTGGCTTAACAGCTACGGCAGCGGACTTTGAAGCTGGTGAACCAGGTTCCAGTCTGGCGGAGACGCTCAAACATCCTGTGATTCTGGGCAAATCTTTCCATGCCTAAAAATGAATGCGTCTGTCTGTAATGCAACCAGTGCTCATGGAAAGCTGGGCAAATCACTCACTCTCCCCTTGCCTAAAAATGAATGTGTCCGTCTGTAATGCAACCAGTGCTCATGGAAAGCTGGGCAAATCACTCACTCTCCCCTTGCCTAAAAATGAATGTGTCCGTCTGTAATGCAACCAGTGCTCATGGAAAGCTGGGCAAATCACTCACTCTCCCCTTGCCTAAAAATGAATGTGTCCGTCTGTAATGCAACCAGTGCTCATGGAAAGCTGGGCAAATCACTCACTCTCCCCTTGCCTAAAAATGAATGTGTCCGTCTGTAATGCAACCAGTGCTCATGAAAAGCTGGGCAAATCATTCACTCTCCCAGGGCCTAAAAATGAATGCGTCCGTCTGTAATGCAACCAGTGCTCATGGAAAGCTAGGCAAATCACTCACTCGCCCCATGTCCAAAAATGAATGCGCCATCTGTAATGCAGCCAGTGCAAAGAGCTCTGATAACTTCGGGTCCGGTTCGTGATATTAACAACAGCAAAAAAAAAACAAGCATGAAGGACACCTACTATCCCCAGGCGGCTCTCCCTGTCCACCAGGCTGCAGAGCGGTGTGGATGGCGGTGGATCAGCTGCTGCAGAGGTGAAGGGGAGGTGGGTAGGTCTAAGGCTGGCAGCGGCTGATCACCGTGGCCACCGTGGCCCCCGGGAGAGGCTCAGCCCAGCCGATTACAAAGGCGCAGTCTCCTTAACCCGGCAGCGTGGGTGGGAAGAGCTACAATAGGCAGGCTGATTTTAAAAGATGCGATCTCAGAACGGTGGTGGGGTGGTGGGGCGGGCAAACACGGAAGAAAGCGGGCATGGCATGCTGAATGTAGCAAAGCACGTCGTGCCTGAAAGTAAGGAACTCAATAAAGAAAAGAGTGTTTACAGACTAAAATAAAGCATCCTGTGTAACAACCTAAGTAAAGGGGCCAGTCGCCATGGGAGGATACTAATGAAGACAAGGCGGTGCTGAGGCGGGACTAACAAGCCTATTAACCAATCAGAAGCCTGAATTTACGAAGGACAAAGACACAAGCCAATGACAAACATGGGCAGAGAGTGGGTGGGGCTTCTACTCTGTACTCCACTACAACAAGTCTCGCAGAGCAGCGCATGCGCGCTGACTCTAGGCTCTACCTAAAAATGGTGGTAGCTGAGCCCCGCCGTGCGGAACAAAATAAAGTCTGGCCACCATACTTCAAAACAAAAGTGCGGCTGAAGTATTCTCTCGTTCTGAGGTGCGCCGCTGGGAGCCTCTGCTCCGTCATGTTTATAAATATAACATGTCTCGAGTTTTTGCAAGTTGAAAGCGGGTGCCCTGCTGAAACAAAACGCAGAGCCCATGTACCTAAACGGTATGTGCAAGGGTACCAGTGAAGCAGATGCCATAGAAATACAAAAATAAGTAGTCCCCAAATAAATACATCAAGAACCTACAGTGTAAGGAAACTGTAGTTAGCCGGTACTCCTGGCCTATAACAGGAAGTGATGTATCAGGAGCACCAACCAATAAGTAGTCAGGAAATAAGAGAGATGCAGAAGTGAGCCATTGGCACGCAGCAGGAGGGATTACACTACGGTACAGTGATTGCAGCAGGTCTTGCAGACAGGTCATGCGTGCTGATGCTCGACCTAAAAATCTGGGAGCTATCAGAGACCCTGACCTCGGCCTCAATTCAGTCAGAAGCAGTAGTTAAGTTTACATTTTTTCAAGTGAAACTAGTCAAAAACTTTCTTTATGTCTACCCACAAAACAGTGCTCTGGTAGTGGGAAAGCTGGTCAAGTTACTACATTAGTGCATGCTGTATTTGCTGCTGTCCCAGCATCTGTATCAAATAACAGGAAAAAAGCCTAAAAAGCTGATGGCTTTCTCTCATTTCGGTCTGGAAAAACATCAAACTACAAGTGCATCCCTAGGCTCTGCCACAAATTACCTCCAAGTCAAGGTAATAAAATACTAGCCTTCCTACCCACTTCACTCCACTAAAGAAAACCTCACCATCACACCAAGATCAAGAAACAAGATTGGGGTGATAGGAGAGCTGCAGTGGTGGTACCACCAGTTATGGAGCAACCTTCCCACAAAACTCGGCTAGACGCTATCCCTCATGCCCTTCTGGTGCAAACTAAACCACATCTCTTCCAACTCCAGCACTAACATGACATCTCGCAACAAATGCAACACTGTAACACATTTGGTTACATCAACATCGAGTATATTCTATAGTTTGACTGTTTACACTCTCCCAGTATTCATGCTTGAAAAAGGTTGCATTTGCCAAATCACTCACGCACATATAGCCGTGACTTTGGACTCCTCACAACCTCCGAGGCGCGGCCACTCATTGGAACAATTCCCTTGCCCTAAAGGTGACCCTCTAATGTGCACTGAAACAGTAGGGCTGTGCAGTGAAACCACACTAGGACCATACCGGACAATGGAGTCAGCTCAGACAAACACAAAATTAATTCTTTTCAGCAGGCTAAGGAGAAAACATATATGTCTGTGGATCACTGAAACGCATAAACGTAATTGAAATGTTATGTGGACTCACCATGAAGCCAATAAATCATGAGAATATCGAAATACACCTGAAGAAGAGCCACGATGTCAAACAACAATCATCTAAAGCAAATATGACACTCGTGCTATACAACATTAATGGCTACGGAAATTGTTTAATTGAAAATATGTAACACACACACAGCATTTTTATCGGAAGAAATTCAGCATTATATTAATGCGTTTAAGGACCTGGAAGTTAAGTTGGCCCCAAAGGGGAAAACAAACTTGAGCGATTGACTTGAGCATCACTCATAAAAAATACCTGAAGTAACCAAGCCCATCAACCAATAAAGTAAAAAGAAATACCTGAAGTAATCAAGCACATCAACCAATAAAGTAAAAAGAAATACCTGAAGTAATCAAGCCCATCAACCAATCAAGTAAAAAGAAATACCTGAAGTAATCAAGCCCATCAACCAATCAAGTAAAAAAATGCCTGAAGTAATCAAGCCCATCATCCAATAAAGTAAAAAGAAATACCTGAAGTAATCAAGCCCATCAACCAATCAAGTACCAGTGGAGTTGATTAAAGCTAAACAACAACAGACAGGTTATGTCGCTACGGCTTTGATCATCAAGAGCAAGACAATGAGGAGAGGAAGGATCTACAGATGAGAGATCCCCCTCTTTGGCATGGCTGATGAAGGATCAGGGCAGTTCTATTCACTACAAGGGATCCTGGCCATGGGAGCTGGGACACACATCACTAAATGACCGTTGCTATGCAGTTCCTATCGAAGTCAAGATCCTTGATACTGGCATCACTGTTGCCATCTCACAGTCAAGTCAATCTAGATGGCTGAACCATATCAATGACCACATGCACAGGTACCTTTCTATGCTGCTTTCACAGAACGACCAACAAGGAGTGAGAAAGCAGTTATACGCTTTTGTACTTTTTCCTCATGAACACTCTACTGTACACACGCTGCAGTACAGAAAACTCAAAAGACAGTACATCTGTATTGCAATCAACGACTCTAGCACTCCATCAGTGTGCAAACTGTCCATGTGTAAGCTAATGTTTCTGGTGAAACACATGGTGGCTTCGTCTTCCGGCCATCAGCGACTGAGGTACAGCTTTAGGCTGGTGAGTTTGTAGACATGTGACATCTTGAGTACTTGCAAAAGAAGCGATGTATGCTTGTCAACATTGTACACAATCACAATGAAGTTACTAAGATGCAAAACAAGGTTTATCTTCTCACATAAGGCTACAGACGTTTGAATACATGTATAATGTGACTAGATAAACACTCATATGGTGATGCATCTCTTTTCCACCCAGGCGACTCTGCCAATTTTCTCTCACTCCATAACTCCTGGGCCCTATCCATCAGATCATCACTGTACTTCAACAGAAGTACAACCGAGCAAACAGCATAATACATGACACCACTGAGCAGACATTTGTCTCCTGAAGCCAAGGTTCAGGTGCTTGAATCACCCTAGATGTGTCTCTCTCAATCCCCAAAAAATAGCGTGCAAGATTGTATTAACCTGTTTGTGTTTGTTTACTTATTTATGAGATTTACTTAGCAGTACACATTGCCATTCAGGAAATTCAGAGTGCTCGAAAACAGGAGATAAATCTTGCTTGCTGGAAGGGAATGTTAGCATCACTTGTGCAGGGAGATGAGTCAGGTTTGATATTCTTCATCTGAGTCTGTTATGAGCCGATCTCAATTTAAGGCCAGTCTGAAAAGTTAGGTTTTAAGAGTAGATTTGATGTGGTCCAACTTGCTGAGGTTTGGGCACATTATAGTTTCCTAGTTCCTCTGAAGTATTTGGAGCCTGCCAATGAGTTTACTGGGGAGACCAGAACGGATGATGTAGTAGAAGTCCAGGAGTGCCAGATTCTTGTCTGCTAGATTCTGTGGTCATTTGGACGATTTTTACGGAGCTGAGAGCTTCATTTTGATTGATCTCCTCTGTCACGGCATTGACTTGGAGAACATTGGAGAGGGTGATATCAAAAAGAATTTGCAAATTCTATATTTTTTGTGATGTTGTGGAAGGCATTCTGAGGTTTGCAAGTAAGGCTAATGGTAGTGCTTGGGGCAGGGATCTTTGACCGCACAAATCCTTGGCTTGGTGCCGCTGATGTTTAGTAGCTCTCTTTCATCTAATGGAACATATAATTCAAGCACAGAGATCCTTTTCCAAGTGGAAGTTTGGGTATCATCTGCCTACATTTTGGAATTTGTTCGGCTCAAAAGGGTTTTAGCATGTCTGCCTTAAGCCATCTTAAAAGTTTAGTTTGTTTTTAGTACAATCCTCTTCAGGGGACACGCTCTCTTCAGCCCTGCTGTGACAGGGGCTCAGACTTCAAATACCAGAATCCCCTGGGGCATTGAGGCGGGCAAAGGAGCTTCTTAAGCAAGGCTCAAGGTCCGTAGCGCAGGACGTGCCCTGGAACATCCCAGGGCGAAGATGGGGCCAAGAGCTGGCCCGTCTGCATCCATCTGTGATCGAAAGAGGATGGGCTGGGCCCACTCTTTATCGCCTTTCTTGGGAAGTTTCCTTTGATGATGGGTAAGACCAAAATCCCATGCAACTGTAATTGGTCCTAAGGGCATAACTATTGACAATTGTTTGGCATGGGCAGTAGGGGTGCTTTCAAAAGAGATCGAATTGGTGGAAAGGATACTCTCTGTGGCTGGCAATATCTGTCCCTCCCCACAATCGCCTCTCCCTAGCTCTACCGCTATTATGAAACACGCAGCAGTTTCTGAGCAGAATAACCTTTCAACGGCTGAGGGCGCTCATGGCTCTTCCGGCTCCCCCATTATTGAGCCTCTGGCCAAATGTAACAAAGAAGGTAGTTCGACCCACTAAATCTAAGGAAAAGATAGTCTTCCTGTTCTGGAGGAATCATTGCTTAACACATTTTGTTCCAAGGTTTGGTCTGCTCTCAAGGTACATTTACTCCCCTTATCCACCAGATTGGACAGAATTGAGTTTGCTGCAGGGGGAAGCACATCAAGCCAAAGCAGGAGTGGAAGGAGTAGTTGGTTATAATAAGGGACAGTGGAAGATTGGCTGTATTAAAGCTTCTTCATGCTTCCACTCGGACCCTCCTCTGTAAGTTGTTAATTTGGCTCTCCCTCAAACGGTTTCCAGGTCTGTCCCTACCAGGGAGTGTCACTGACGCTGTACCTTCTCTTTCAACTTCACATTTGGCAGCCACTGATAATACGGCGACCGCGGTTGCTAAACATGAGCCCACCATGGTGCCGGGCTTGGTCCTTCCTTCTGGAAAGTTATCCACTTTTAGCCTCCCACCAGATGCATGCCCTTATGTTTTAATCCTGGCAAGTGATCCAGTTTTGCCAGCTGAGCGCTTGGGAAGCAAGGAACAGCTGAAATATAAAGTTGTGCTTTAGGTATCAAGGAACCTTAATTTTAATATTTATTATTCTGATGAAATCTTGTTTGCAAGAAGAGTGTTCTGGTTGGGACATTCTCGGAAGACAAGTGAGAGTGATTGTATTGTTGTTAATTTCCGCAGGCCCATTTTAGTGCACACCCTGCTTGCACAGCGCAGATATCACCACGAGCATGAATCTTGCATTGAAGCTTTGCCTCTTGGTTATTTCTACCAGCCCTTACTTGTAAAGTCCAATACCAGGGAGGACATCCCACGTTTCATGCCAACCAGTTCAATGGAGAGTGTTACTGTCCAACTTAACAAATTCCTTCCTTTAGCAAGCTTAGAAAGGCTGGATTGACCAACACAAGTGTCTTTAACAAATTGTGGCTTTTCTGTTGGAGGGAAACCAACAGCCCTGTTTTCTGGGGCGCCTAATCTAATTGCAGCTTTGAACCATTTAAGCTGGAACATTGCTGGCCTACAAGCTAAACTGAGTTCTGATGACTGGCTGTCTTTCATAGACTCGTATGACAAT
This sequence comes from Calotriton arnoldi, assembly GCA_963921515.1. Lineage (NCBI taxonomy): Eukaryota > Metazoa > Chordata > Amphibia > Caudata > Salamandridae > Calotriton > Calotriton arnoldi. The sequence goes on along the minus strand of CAWUFW010016143.1, from coordinate 48,692 downwards.
GTTTTATTCCAAGAAATCTGGGCTGTGAACAATCTTCTCTGTAATGGTTTTGATTGTCACTCGATTCCAGCAGTTCCTTTCATCCGAAACCGGTTGTTTCTGGTCCAGGGAAGACCTGGCTTGTCAGTTCGGGCGGTACTGTCCCCATGAAAAACAGGGTCAAGACTGATTTGCATATGGCTGGGTCTGAACTGGGGTGGCGAAGGGAGCTAAAGAACGATGATGGATTCAACCCAGATCTGTGACTGGGGGTGAGTGTCTGAAAAGTTTCAGCGCTCCGTCCATCATCTCCTTGTGGTTCCTTTCATCTCAGGAAGGGGTAAAAGTGGCCTCTCTGTGTGGTTTAAGCTATCCTTGAACATTTCAGTATTACCACTTAACACAAACTCCCACTTTATCCAGGGGTTTCAGATCACATGCTCAGGAGGTTTTTTCTTCTTTTTAATCAAGTTTAATAACAATGATTTTTCTAAATCTAATATTAATAATTTTAGATTATTGTTTAATTCTGCTGATAATTTGATTGCTTCCAAGCTTTTTTCTCACAGCAGGGTGCACTTGGTTGTTTGTGGTGATTTAAACGCTAAATTACAAGGGGGAGGGGGTCCATTTTCAATTATTGTGGCCCCCATGGTGTTCATGCTCTGGGGATGGAATCTCGAGACCAGAGGGCCTCGGAACTCTCTATCTATGTTTGTGAGCATTGGCTAGTAGACATTATGGACCTTAACTGAAGTGGTTCCGTCCCTACTTACACTGGCCTGGGATGTCAGTCAGTGATCGTTTATATTTTTCTCTCTCAGGGACTCTCTAATTATGTGTCTTCTTGTAACATGCTTGAGAATCTGTGTAGCAACCATAATCCCATTGTCTTTGAGATCCTCCCTCCAATGCCAAGATTGCATTGCCTTTCTGGAGACACCCTTGTCTTGTCGGCCTCATCCGATGAGCTCAGGCTGGTTTGGAAAGACCCCAAGCGAGGACTGAATTCTCTAGTTTGGAGCCTTTTCAGAAAGTTAGAACTTCTACAGGATTTGTCAGGGATTTCAAGAACCCCTATTAAAGCCTGTGCGTAATAAAGATAACTCTACCATCAAATGGTTCGATTCACCTTGTCCATCTGTTAGAAGACGATTATGGACAGCTCTGAAATCCGCACCTGGTGCACTAGTCTGATCGTTTACGCTCCTCGGACGGGGATGAACAGCTTAGGTATTACAGCCCCCCGCCATGCTGGAATCAAAGCAGGGTCAAGCGTCAACGTCAACCACCCTTCTCTTGAAACGGGGTTGGTCGAACCTTCCCTCCTACATTGCACTATGTGCTGGCCCAGTACTTTCTGTGCTTTGCTGCCACAGCGCCCCTAGAGCCCGGTTGTGGTGTTCCATGCCAGTAGTGCACCCCTCTACCTACTTCTGGAGATTGGCAAGTGGAGGTTGCCACTCAGAACCTCTAATTCACCAGTAAACGGTGGCTGCTGGAAATGCCCCTGTGCGGACGAGGCCCTGGAGCTGAGGTGAAGGCCGTTTTGTGATCCGGCTGGGTGGAGGGCCCCTTCCTACCCCCCCATTCCAGCCTGGTTCCCTTCTACTGACTCTCGAGGACCCCAAGGGGGGGACCTGCTGTGACGAGGCTGGTGTGCCAGACAGAAGAGGGCTGAGAGCGGAGGTGGTGGTGGGGGCCTACCTGGCATGGCCCTCAGGGCTTAGGCCATTCTTCTGCTGAGGTGAGGGTCAGACTTTCCCTGTATTAGACAGCGGTGAGAGCGGCCAGCAACTGCAGCGATGTCCTGCATGGTGCCAGATAAGCACTTCTGGGGTCTGGTGGATGTGTGAGAGACCTGCCTGGTCTGGACTCTGTGCAGCAGTGGAGAATGCATTGGGGTCTTGATGTTGCTCCCGGGCTTTCGACGGCAGCACCCCTTAGCAGAACATTGGTAACTGGGGCAGCTGGGAGTGTGGACTGGCCTCCCTGACATGGAGTGAGCTACTTCTTACCTCTGGATGGGACTTGACTGTTGCCCATGTCCAAGCTCAAGTCGAAGTCCACTTGCCAACTCCTATTTTCGGAGGCCATCTCTAGAGTGACAGTATCCGAAGCAGAAGACATGGTGTAGGCACCGCCACCGTTATCATCTTCGGCTATAGACACCCTGCTTCATGAGCTCTCTGATATCAAAGTATCCATGGGTTCTACTTTTTCACAATTGTTAATTCCTTTGCTGGACTTCCGGCCGATTTATGTACCTTGACTGTTTTGTCTTGGACGGGGCGGCCAGTGGCTCGGCTTTCAGGCTTGGCGTTCTCCTTACCCTAGGTGGCAACTATGCAGGTGTGGGACCACTTCCGTATGTACACTGTCAATTTATGGAACTGGGCCCACAGCCGCAGATCAGCAGCTTTCCCCCATCCCGGGTCTGCAGCTTTTGTTGATCCCACTCCCCAGAGATAGGGGTAGAGACGGCAGTGGGCACACAAGTCTCTGGGTTCTAGTTTAGTCGCACTCCTCCCTGCCAGGGGACTTGGTGCAGGCTGCTGGGATAGTTAGAGGTTCTCCCCCAGTTCCAGACTTCTGGTCCCTTCCTCCCCTTGCTATACCCACCTTTCCCCTCCACCGTCGAAGCATGCACATTTCCTTTCACAACCTGGCCCAACCTGCGCTTTGCGGATAGCCTCCCTTAATGTGAATGGCCTGACACATTTTATTAAACGGTAGGACAATCTTTCTTTTCTGCCGCCGCACCATACTGATGTGGCATTACTTCAGAAAACACACTTGTCCCCCACAGAGCATGACAAACTTAAACGTGATTGGGTGGGTGTGGTGATACACGCCAGTAAGCCACAGGGTCCCCCCCACCCAACTACCTCCATGGCACAGAGGAAGAGTGATATGGTCATCCTGTTTCATAAATCGTTGGTGCTCCGCACACTGTGGACGTGGAGAGACCCGATGGCTAGATATGTCTTTGGCAAGATCCTGAGCTGCGATGAGGTCTTGATCATGGACTCCGTATAGGCCTCTGTAGGTGACAAGGCAGACTTCCTTGCCACATTGAACAAGCCCCTGCTTTATTTTGCAATGGCCAGGGTGCTCATGAAGGGGGGGTGGAACCTTGTCAAGTCAGGGAATCGCGCGGTCCAACAGCCCCAGAAAAGACTCCTTCTATCTAACATTATAGCTGATCATACCATGACAGATCCTTGGCGCTTGACACACCTGAGGGACAGAGATTATACTTTTACCTCGAGTCCATGGCACATATTTCCATATCAACTACTTTCTGCTCTCTGTCAGACTGCTTGGTAATCTAGTGGCTGCATCGATTCTCCTAAATAGTACACCTGACCACGACAGTGTGTGTTGCTCGACCTTGACCTCCGTCTCCTGCAACCCCATCAGTCACACTAGCGTATGAATGCCATGCGGCACAAAGCCCCTGATGACAAGCGCTGGTTGTGCCACTAACTGAGCTGCTATTTGGAGGAGAATGCTATATCCGTCTCCTCGGCACAGGTACTCTGGGCGGCCCGAAAGGCCTCCCTGAGAGGAGATTTGATGAGCGACTTGGCAGCCTTCAAGCATCGCTGCGAGGCAGAATGCAAACTGTTGACGGACATCACCCTTTGCCTGACTTAGGCATATAACTCTTCACCAACCCCTTGCCCTTCTTATGGAACTGCTCGGCACCAAGTACAATATGAACTCTCATTACACTGCACAAGCAGAGTTAACCCTTTTTTCTTGTGGCTGCGGCAATACAAGAGGGGGGAAGAGGCTGGATGCTTATTGGCTGTGCATTGCATCAGGCACAGTCACATGCAACATACAGACCATCAGGTCCACGTGTGATGTGCTCCTCACTGGCCTGCATGAAATATTGCAGGAATATGCCACTTTTTACAAGACCCTCTGCTCCTCAACCAGGCCGGAACATGTTGCCGTAGAACAGGCGTTTCTAGCAGGCCTTACCCTACTGGCCCTGTCACAAGATCAGTATGTATTGGTAGTTGGTTCTGTCGAGCAAGACAAAATTTCTTTAATACTTATATTTGTCCTGATCACTAGGAAAAACCAATCAATGATATATAGTTCATATTATATACCATAAGGACAAAAAACACACACTGGGACTGATAGAGTGGACTCAAAAAAGTGGACGATATATTAACAGTCATATATCGTATATCACACTACATATACAAATTTGTAAAAGCACATAACATTTCAAAAACATATACCTTCACATACATAAACATGTGCTGTGTAATCAAAAAAGACAAACATTTAACATTTATAATACTCATTGAGAAAGAAAGAGAAATCTTCATTAAGCATCCGTAGTAACTTAGCCTATTGTTTAACACATATAGCCTTATCGCTGGGCACCAATATGTGAAGTGCTAGTACGGAATGTCTGTTCAGTACGTCGACGTTTCGACCCTTAAGACAACAGTGTAAATGAAAAACATCTCCATGGGTCTTCTTCAGGACTAGAGATATATTTAGAGACAGACTGTATGGTAAAGAGAGGGGGAATTTTAGTGTTGAAAGTCAAAAAAATAATGTCAACAAGGTGAGGTGAAAAAACTCATACACTTCTCACCTGTGTGGCGGCCTTATGTTAGACTAAGCGTACTTGGTGACTCATAAACGAATGAGTGAGTATTCCATGGGTGCCAGTTTGGCAATCCTGAAAAGATCATAATACCAGTAGGCGACTGAAAAATAAAAATATATTGAGATATATTCAATCAATCAATAAAAGCTTTATTTAATTTTCAAGAAAATCATAAAAGCACACACAATAATTCATATATTAGTTTCATAATCAGAGACGAAATAGGATAACATTGCTAAAATATAATTGATTGCTAAAATATAATTAATGGTGCAATTGACAATTTCATTCAAACAATTCAAGCAAGTTCTAAAATTTCATAATAAAATCGTTTTTCTGCATTTAATTACATTTTTTTAAAAGATACTATCAAACCCATAAAATGTTCATCATCTGGAAATTGCAGTAATAGAAATGCAGGATGACATTGACTCAAACCCAATGACCTTAAAATAGGTAAAATGCATCTCTTTCTTTGTATTTCATAAAATTTACAGACTAAAAATACATGTATTGTCGATTGTTGGGATATATCATCACATGGGCAGTTAATCAATGATTTAGACCAATCATTTGTAGTAGGAAAACTTATTAATTGATGGAAAATCCCAAGTCTAAAACGGGTCAGTACAAATCTATTCTGTCCACCTAGAGTGATTTTTAGGTACGGCTGTATATCGTAAGTGGTCAGTATCATTTGGTTAGATTGTACCGATGGTCTTAATATTTATACAGAAAATCTAATCGTCTCCAGATGCATCATACAGTGTCTTTTAAAATCACTTCCGGTAACTGAAATTATGGAACCCGGATCTTCATAACATTCCAGGTGTCCAAGATCGTTCATAAATTTTTTTATGTATTTAGCCATGGGATATTAAGTGCCCGCTGTAGCTTAAGACTATCTTTTATGTTCTCGCAATTAAAAGTAGATTTTGTAGAAGTCCAAATCCTGTGCCACAGGAGGACAGGTTGGATATTTATTAGGTCCGTAATGTATGGTACTCCCAATTCTGAATGACATATATAGGTAGAGGTGCTGCCTGGAACTGCCAGCAGGAATCTTAGAAAAGCGTTCTCAACCAGCTGTATGGGGTTAAGATCGCAATAGCCCCACACACCTACACCATAAATGGCAGTGGTAACACATTTGCCTGATATATATGCAACAACCCAACAGGGGGTCTTCTGCCCAATTTCCTTGCAAAATTAGCTACGGTGGCCGTGGCTTTCATGAATAGTAGCTTCCTAGCTTTAACTGCCTAGGACCATGTTCCCTTTTGGTCAAATAAGATACCTAAATAGGGGAATGTCTTGGTGAATTCAACCTTTTTAATATCAATGTATATGTCCCTGAATTTTGCGCTGCCTCTCCAGCACTTCATAATAAAGGTTTTTGAGGTATTAACTCTAAGACCCAGATTATTCATGTACATGGTATAATTTGTCAGCACTCTTTGGAGCCCCAATTGCGTTCGGGCCATCAGCACTGCATTGTCTGCGTACATGAGGGCAGGTATGGGGCGGTTATTTATTTGTGGCAAGTCCTGGCACTGATCCACCAAGGCTTGACCCAAACCATTGGTGTAAAGTGTGAATAAAAACGGTGCCAGGACACAGCCCTGTCTTACCCCCCTCTCTACATTAAATATTGCAGTGCATTCTCCCTTAGCCCCGTAATGTACCCTTGCTTTCACGTCGCTGTAAACCTGTCTCAGGAAATGTATAAGTGGAGCTTCCAACCCCATGTCAACTAAAATCTTCCATAGTTTGTCATGTACTACGCAGTCAAAGGCTGCCATTAGATCTAAGAATGCCAGATATAATCTGCCCTGCTTGGCCCGTGTATACTTCCCCAGTAAGATGTTTAAGTTTAGTCCTTGTTCCACTGTGCCTAGGCCCTGCCGAAAGCCAAATTGTAACTCGGAAAGAATGTTATAATCTTCGGGCCCAATCCTGGAGCCGATTAAGTACTATACGTCCCACCACCTTGACCAAAGAATCTAGCAGCGAAATGGGCCGGTAGCACGCAGGGTTCTGGCAATCACCTTTCTTGAATATCGGCACGAGTATTGATTCTGACCATGTCTCTATAAAACCGGAGGAGCAGCAAGCTGTAATTACATGAGTTAAAAGGGGGCCCCATAGAGATAGATTTGATTTAAAAAGGTCTACGGGGACACGGTCAGGGCTGGGTGCCTTCTCTCCCTTGCAAGCCTTGATTGCAGGGTTGATCTCTTCTAAAGTAAAACAGAGGTCTATAGGGCAGTTCTTTGGGGGGTTATTCCCTGCAACAGGTGCGAGATGTTCGTGGCTTTCTCATCTGGTATATGTTTGTACATGTTTGAGTAGTGTCCCACCCATTGGCCCTCATTTATAGCGATCTCTATGGTAGGTGTATCTTGGGCTGTAAGGAATGGGGCAGTTACAGCTCGCCAGAAAGCTGTGTTATCTCTTGTCAGTGTGGCTTCATGTAGAGCTACCCATGCTTTTTCTCTCAGTTCGCTTTAACAAGCTTTCAGGGCCTGTTTATATTCCCCTCTACTAGCTTTTAATTTTTGGCTAATTCTTGATGGTTTGTGTATAGTGTGTTTCAATTTTGTATAGGCTTTTGTGCATCTAGAGTCAAACCACCATTGACTTTTCTTATATGCTTTTCTGTTCTCCACTGTTAAAGCATTTTTTATTCATCGGGTAATCTGTGCATAAGATTCTAAAATATCAGCATGGGGAGTTGTCTCCTCAAGACAACTTAAGAATAATGTTTGGCAGTTGACCAGGATTTTCTTTGGAAATTCAGCCGGTTCCACCTTGGACCAACGTAGGGAACAACAATTGATTTTATTCAGGGCTATATCCTGTAGCAGGTGTGCTGATTTTCCCAGGATGTTTAACGCGTTACTATGGAGAAGAAAGGTTACACTCAAAGAAAAGTGATCACTTAAGACGTTCTTATGTGTTTTAAAGACTTTGAGTATTGTTGAGTGTCTATTTGGTATGATTATATAATCAATAGTTGAATTCATGCCTCTCCCATTGAACGTCTGGCTAAAGGGTACTGATGGAATACATAGGTCGTTAGCAAATCCTAGATCAAACGAAAACAAAATCTCGTTTAGATGATCCCCGTAGGTTGAGTGAGGAAAATGTGGGTAGGTATTGTCATCAACAGTTAATAATCCACATGTTTCCCCACCCATAACCGGGCAAAGTGCAGTGTTAAAATCCCCACCCCAAACTACAAACACATCTTTAGCAGTATCATTATGTAGCTTGTTGAGGTCATTGCTTAGTTTTTTCAAAACACCCACAATTTGATCAGGCGGAACATTGTTGTAAAAATGTATCAACGTAATACAATGATTTTTATCAATGTGAATAGTGATAAATTGATAATATATTTTGGATATCATCATAGTTATCTTAGTAGCGTTCACATAGTTTGATACATACGTGCATAGCCCCCCATTAGATCTCCCGTGTGCAGACGGCACCACAGCAGTATAGAAGGTCTTATAACCATTGATATGGACTGTATCAACCACCCAAGTTTCTTGGAAGCAGAGAATATTAAATTTACCTACAAAGTCTTGTCATAGGGAATTTATGAGCTTAGCCCGTATGCCAGAGACATTCCAGAATAGTGTGCAGCAACTATTAACCTTGTCTTTACAATCATCCTGCCTATCAGATGATCCTATGGGTGTCAGTGGTGGCTCTTGTTTCGTGCCCTTATCTTGAATGGGCCTTGTACCCGGGCTAGAGGGTGGAATATCAGGGCCGGAATGAGTGCTACATAAAGACCTTGTTAAAAGCTCTGCAGTTGTTCTTATATATGGATTTATTCCAAGCTCAGAGCTATGCGCGTGTACATCTAAAGATGAATGTATACTGTCTATCATTCAAGATGTGTCGTTTATAGCTAGCATGTTTAGTCAGTCTACCTCGTCTAGTGTTGGGAGGCAATCAAACCGTTTTTTTACCGGAACATTATATCTGTAGTGACCATTTTATTTTATGTCTCTCCTATTAATTCTTGAACTTGAATTAAATGGTGGCTGGTAAAAAAAAGCCCACCGGCAGTAAATTAATACCGTGGGTCGTTATTGTGTGATTAACCGCTCTCCTAAAAATGCTTTCTACTAAATGTAGGGTTTTAAATGATAATACTACGCAATCGCCTTGTAGGGTTTTACAATCTTTGCCAAGACAACTAACACTTCTAGCCATTTTAAATTCCATGAAAAGTGCTTCAGTTAAGCCTGTTTTGGTACCTAACCAGTGCAAGGCCTTATTTCTCAAGGCATCCCAAGGTTCCGTTTCCTGAGCCGTTAATCTTGACACATTGGCTAAAACTACTGTATAGGGGGTAACTGCTGTGGGTAAGTCCAGACAAATCAAATCAGGCGTGATCGTGCATCGGGGCGGGCACACATTGGAGTGATTGTTATTTGTCTGGGGATTACTAAAAGCACGTGGATTGGTACCTTTTTTCACATTGCCTCTTTTAACATTGGATAAATTGGAGAACTGAGGGGTCCTTGCAGGTTCTGCTTGGGTCTTTGGGCCTGTCTTTGTATGACACACCATGCAATGGGTCCCTGTACTGTCGTTGGCTAGCGTAGGGATTGGCTGTCTAGATTAACTATTTGTTCCCTCATTACTGCTGGATTCACCTGATCCCTCTTGGTTGCGGGGTAAACTGCCATGTCTATCCGTCCTCACACTTCCCTGATGTTTGTTCAATTTCTCTTCGATCAGGGACAATCCATCTGTTAATTTGGCTAGAGTGTCTCTTAGGAATATATCTAGCTCTTCCACTATGGTAGTTAAATTCCTAAGTTCATTTGTGGGGTTAATATATTGAATCTTTGCATGAGATCTTCCCTTTGAACCTGCCTCAGATGAGGCCGGTGTTTTAGCACGTTTAGTGACTTTTTTAAGGGGCTTTATAGGTAGAGGCCTAGGTTCCCCAGCGGTTACTCGTTTTTCTCTGGCAAAAACCTCCAGGTTTCTTTGCCGTTTCGAAGGTGGTTGTGTGTCAGACTCCTGGTCACTAACTGATATGTGTTCTGACACAATTTGAATGCAGCCATTCTGAATTTGTTTGCCCTTTGAAAACTTGGGTGAGCCAGCCTGTTCACTTATTACCTCCTTACTGGATAACACAGCCGCCCCCAATTTTTCTGAGTTCAAGGTCTCTTCTACTGAGATGATCTGCTTTTCAATTGTCCCCATTGCCCCTGTAAGATAGTTCATTAGCGTAAAACGAGGTGCCCCGCAGTCTTTGTCAGTGGTTGGTTGGTTGCCGCCTTTCTTTTCCCCATAGTGTAGGAGCGTGAGCAACACATGATCACCAGTCAGTTGAACACAATGTCCGCATTGTCTAAGGGCTAGGCCTCGAGGCGTTAATATGTCAATACTTGTAATACGTACTCTTAGTGCAAGTTCTAACAAAATAAGTACAAAATGAGTGCAACTTAAATGGGTTGAAAAACTTACAGGGCCAGCTCGTCCTGCTGAGACTGTATGTCTATCACCTGGGGCACAAAGGGGCCTCAAGGAATAATATCTTGCCACCTATTTCTTCCTCACTCACAGGCGGGAGCAGGATCACAGTAGGGCACTGAACATGGTTTTTAAAGCTCTCCTGTGTCAAGCCTCGGTTACGGCCTCACCTCTGAGCGACGACAACAAATTATAGAGAGAAGAGACCTATGGTTAAATATAGCTGTTTACTGTTTGTGAGAAGAAATGTCCAAACTCCCAAGACCTCTGGGGCTGAGAAACCGAGAAGCCAAGAGGGGGGGGCCCAGCCCAGCCTCCTCCGGTGTCTGATGGGCTAAGACGGGCCCATCTTGGCCCGTCAAACCGGGCACGCCCCGCACGCGTCCCGCTGTGCTTTATGGCACTCCTGCACCTGTTAACCGGCTTGGCCTCTCCTTGCTGAGCCATGGATCAGAACAAAAGTGCTCCGAGCAGGGAAATGCCGCGAAAGAGGTGAGATATATTAAAAAAACTGGCCATTATCTTCCCAATCACAGTGAGTTAAAAGGCAATGGGTGTGTATGTTATAAAAATTGAAAGGATTGAATAGTAAGACCACACCTCTGGTCTGAGTCCTGTTCTCTCCCGAGCAGCTCCGTTGTCTCTGACACCACCGCTGACCCCTTCTCACCTCCTCCCGGTAGGTGTTCGAGGACGCTGCTGCCCAGGTCCGTTATTGTGCCCGTTTTCCTGCTGTTCTGGACCTGCTTCTGTTTTTACTGTTTTTTACTTGTGACTGTGCCTGCTTCTGGTTTTGGTTATTGTGCCTTGTTTTCATAGTGTTGCTCCGTTTTCCTCCCCGCCGCTGCTGCCCCTGCGGCCCCTCCCCCCTGCCAGTTCCCGCTCCCGCCTCCCAGCTGCACGTCCCTCCCCCCTTCCCTATTTAATGGCGGCCGCTGCGGGGGAGCGCGAGCAAGACCTCAGAACTCTGGTCTGAGACCTGCTCTCTCCCGAGCAGCTCCGCTTTCTCTGACGCTGCCGCTGACCCCGTCTCACCTCCTCCTGGTAGGTGTTCGAGCCCGCTGCTGCCCAGGTCCGTTATTGTGTCCCCTTTCCTGCTGTTCTGGTCCTGCTTCTGTTTTTACTGGTTTTTACTTGTGACTGTGTCTGCTTCTGGTTTTGGTTATTGTGCCTTGTTTTCATTGTGTGGCTCTGTTTCCCTCCCCGCTGCTGCTGCCCTTGCGGCCCCTCCCCCCTGCCGGTTCCCGCTCCCACCTCCCAGCTGCACGTCCCTCCCCCTTCCCTATTTAATGGCGGCCGCTGCGGGGGAGCGCGAGCAAGACCTCTGAACTCTGGTCTGAGACCTGCTCTCTCCCCAGCAGCTCCGCTGTCTCTGACGCCGCCGCTGACCCCGTCTCACCTCCTCCTGGTAGGTGTTCGAGGCTGCTGCTGCCCAGGTCCGTTATTGTGCCCGCTTTCCTGCTGTTCTGGTCCTGCTTCTGTTTTTACTGTTTTTTACTTGTGACTGTGCCAAAGGCTAGTCCGTCTGCCCCTGTCCGCGACCCGTCCGCGACCAGCGCCAGAACCCCTGGACCTCCGACCACGCACCGCTATGACCCATCTGCCCTCCTCGCAACCCAGGGAGGAACAACAACTGCCAGCTGTCCACTCCGAACACCACCCACGGCCAGTTCTCCTGCTGCCACTGCCGCCAGACCTTCGCCTCCGACCATGCCCCCACGGACACTGCCCCCATGATGAACGCCAACACCTCCAGAGCCCTAAACTGCATCCTCCTCAATGTGTGCTCCCTGCACAGACACGCCGTAGAGATCTATGACCTCCTCGACACCCTCTCACCAGGCGTCGCCTTCTTTACAGAAACCTGGACCAACGCCTCTTCCGCCCCCGACATCGCCACCGCCATCCCTGATGGATACAAGATCCAGAGGAATGACCGCCCCAACGGCCCAAGAGGAGGACTCGCCATCGCACACAAGAGCTCCGTCCGACTCTCCACCTCCACCACAAGTGACTCCTTTTCCACCACCGAACACCTTCACTTCCAGGTCCAGACCAGCCCTAGAGCCACACTTCGCGGCACCCTCGCCTACAGACCCCCCGGACCCCGCGACTCGTTCGCCACCACCATCGCTGACCTCGTCACACCCCATGTCATCGCCTCCATGGACTACATACTCGTCAGAGACCTGAACTTCCACCTCGACAACCCCAGCGACCCCAACTCCACCACCTTCCTGGACAACCTCGCCAACATCAGACTGAAACAGCTAGTCACCACGCCTACCCACAAGGCAAGGCACACCCTCGACCCCATCTTCGCAGGAGGTAACAACATCCATTTCAGCCACACCACGCAACCCCCATGGACAGACCACCACTGCGTACAGTTCCACGTCGACAAACCGACGCTGCCCAAACCTGCACCCTGCCCTCCACGAAGGAACTGGAGCAAAGTCACAGAGGAGCAGCTCAACTCCACCTTCAACCACAACGCCCCCACCACCTCGACCAACGTCAACCTCGCAGCCAAAGAACTCCACAGATGGATCTCCAACTACACAGACAAGCTTGCACCCCTACGTAACCCCGACAGACAGCGCCCCAGGAAGGCCACCTGGTTCACCGCCGACCTCCAAGAATCTAGACACACCTGCAGACGTCTCAAAAAGAACTTGAGAAACAGCAAAACGCCAGCAGACCGCACCACCTACAAGAACGCCATGATGGAATACCACCAACGCATCAGATCCACCAAAAGGGCCTTCATCCAAAACAAGATCCTCGCCAACTCCAAGGAACTCTTCAGCGTCATCCAGGAATTCACCAAGCCTGCCAGCGAAACCAAGGACATCAGTCCTTCCCAGGACATCTGCAACAAGCTCGGATCCTACTTCCATCTGAAAATCAAGAGCCTCTACGACAACTTCAACGACCAGACACCCAACTCCGAAACCACTTTCCTCTCCAGCAATGCCAGCCAGCCCACCATCACCTCCTGGACCCCAGTCACCACGAAGACACCACTTCGACCATGAAAGGCATCCATTCAGGGGCCCCCATGGACCCCTGCCCGCCACACATCTTCCACAGGGCCGCCACCGCTCCAGAACTACGACGCACCATCAACGCCACCTTCAAGACCGGCATCTTTCCAGACGACTGGAAACGCGCAGAAGTCAGACCCCTGCTCAAGAAGCCCTCACCAGATCTCACGGACCTCAAGAACTACCGTCCCATCTCCCTCCTCCCCTTCGCAGCCAAAGTCACCGAGAAGACCGTCAATGCACATCTAACAAAATTCATCGAAGAAAACTCCATCCTCCACCCCTCCCAATTTAGATTCCGCAGCAACCACAACACCGAGACCGCTCTACTTGCCGCCACAGATGACATCCGCACCCTCCTCGACCAAGGACACACCGCGCCCAGATCCTACTCAACCTCTCGGCAGCATTCAACATCGTCTCCCACCGCACACTCACTGCCAGACTCCACGACGGCGGCATACAAGGAACCGCCCTCGACTGGATCCGCTCGTTCCTCACCAGCAGAACCCAAAGAATCAGACTACCACCCATCCTCTCCAGACCCACGGAAACCAACTGCGGAGTACCCTAAGGATCATCGCTCAGCCCCACGCTCTTCAACATCTACATGGCCCCCCTCGCCACCATCGTCAGACAGCTCGGACTCAGCATAGTATCCTATGCCGACGACACCCAGCTCATCCTCTCCCTCACCAATGACCCCATCACCACCAGACTCAACTTCCAGGAAGGAATGAAGGATGTTGCATCCTGGATGAGCAGCAGCTGCCTGAAGCTCAACTCGGAGAAGACAGAGGTCCTCGTCCTCGGACCCTCCTCCTCTGCATGGGACAACACCTGGTGGCTCACCGCCCTCGGCAGCCCTCCCACCCCCACGGACCACGCTCGTAACCTCAGCATCGTACTCGACTCCTCCCTCTCCATGACCCGACAGGTCAACGCCTTCGCCTCCAGCTGCTTCAACACCCTCCACATCCTCCGAAAGACCTTCAAATGGATCCCCCCTGAATCAAGAAAGGCCGTCACCCATGCACTCATAACCAGCAGACTGGACTACGGAAACGCCCTCTATGCCGGGATCAACAAGTCTCTGCTCCGCAAGCTCCAGACCATACAGAACACCGCAGCCAGACTCGTCCTCGGCATCCCTCGACATGAACACATCACCCAACACCTGCTGAACCTCCAGTGTCTCCCCGTTGAGAAGAGAGTTACTTCCAAGATACTCACCCACGCCTACAAATGCCTCCACAACACCGGACCCCAATACCTCAAAGAAAGAATCTCCTTCCACCTACCCAAGAGAAACCTCCAATCCGCCGACCTCGCCGAGACCCCACGCATCCGCAGAGCCAGAACAGGTGGAAGAGCCTTCTCCTACATCGCGGCCAAGACCTGGAACGAGCTCCTGATCGACATCAGACACGCCTCCTCCCTGAACATCTTCAGGAAGACACTCAAGACCTGGCTCTTCGACTGAACGGAGTTGCTTACCCTCCCCCCCCAGTGCCTTGAGACTCTCACGGGTGAGTAGTGCGCTTACAATTCCCCTGATTGATTGATTGAGTGACACCATGATTCCTTAAAAGATCAATGTATTTTCCAAGAGGATCGCATGCTAACTCAACTGAGATCATGCGAAAGTGAAAACAGCGACCACGAACATCCGGGCACTAGTCACCAGTACACACCATGCCACACTATCAGGACTTATCATCCGGTCCTTTTTTAGAGGACGGAAGATGGCAGACCCATACAGGAGGTGGGCAAGACCAAGGATGGAACAACAGTAGAGGCCAGAACAGGGGCCAAAATCAAGGGTGGAACAGGGGCAGGGGACGTGGGAGGAAAACCGTGAGGTTCTATCCACAGGAGACACACGGAGAAATCCAGACCAGGAGACAAACATACAGATGGTGACATATGAGGGTCCTATACCTGAGGGAGGACAGTTGAGAGTAGAACAAAGGGAGTGTGCTCTTGATTTAGTGCAAGTCTCACTGACTAACCAGATCGCTGAGATATCTATCCCCATTGTCCATCTCTCTAACTATGAACTAACCTTTGCTGAACAGACTATTCTCAGCACAGGGTTATCCTTTGTGCTCACGGCACCCCCAAACTGTTTTAACATCAAAGTGGAACTTCTCAAATTCTTTAGAAAGGTACGCCTACGACACTACTTTTATAAAAATCCTAACCGCAACAGAGGAACGATGGCTGCGGCTACAGATTTCAGGACACCTTCCAATTTCACCCCTCTATCACATCTCCTATCTAACAAAATATTAGCGTTTGAACAGGTAGTTATGAGAGATGTTATGAAACTGTTTGAGGATAAAAATACATCAAACACAACATAAGCAGGGAAGAGAGACTCGGTCTAGAATCTCTCAAAAGAAACAATGATATAGTGATTAAACCAGCTGACAAGGGCGGAGCAATAGTGATTCAGGACACTGAGGACTATTGTGCTGAGATCGAGAGGCAGTTACAGGTGACTGAGAACTATACTAAGATTCAGAACACTCTTACGAAATAAGTTGCCAAACTGATACACCAACTCACTTCTAAAGGATTGTCAGATGGCTATCTCAGCAATTTGGAATTCGGGTTCCTAAACAAGAAGGATCCATGTATTCCCACTTTATGCACCTTGCCTAAAATACATAAAGACATGAAAAAAACACCAGGGAGGCCAATAGTTTCAGGATGCGGTTCAATCTTGGAACCCCTCTGCAGATATATTGACCTCTTTTTGCAGCCTTGGGTGACCGAGAAACGTTCCTAAATTCGAGACACAACGGAAGTGATCAAAATAGTCGAGAACCTACCTTTCAATAGTAATAGATAGCGACTAGTAACTCTTGATGTAGCCTCCCTCTATACCAGCATTCCCCAAAAAGAGGCACACGATGTGGTACGGGAGGTCCTGAATAAACGGTCGGGACCATCCTGGGTTCCGACTGAGTTCATTATAGAATTACTCAGGATTGCCATGACTAAAAACTTTTTTGAGTTTAGAAATGAGTACTTCTTCCAAACAAAGGGAGTGGCAATGGGAGCTGGCTTCGCTCCTGACCTAGCTAACCTCTTTATGGACGCCTACGAAGCAAGGTACATCTACAACAATGTTAACCCCTTTATTGGGTGTATAACCCTCTGGAAAAGATACATCGATGATGTTTTGATGATCTGGAAAGGGGAGGAACAGACATTACAAGAATTCTTTACTTGGCTAAATGGGAGGTCCCCTGACATCCAGTTCACCATGTCCCACAGCCAAAATGAAATCAATTTTCTAGACCTAAGCATTAAATCCATGGATGGCATGCTATATACCACATTATTCAGAAAACCAAGGGAATGCAACACATTACTCAGGTACTCAAGTCACCATCCTGGGAACCTCAGACACAACTTACCATATGGACAGTTCCTGAGACTCCACAGGAACTGTACACATAGGGAAGATTTCTTCAAAGAAACAGGTGACCTTTTGACTAGGCTAAAAGATCGAGGTTATCCCAAGGGTCTCCTGAAAAGAGCTAGAAAACGAGCTTGGTATTGCCACAGTGAAACCCTACTAGAAGTCAAAGACCGAGCTGCAGGGGATTGAGAGAGAGTGGTCTGTGTATCCACATTCAACAGTAGGAGCAATGAGATAAAAAAGATCATCAATCACCATTGGGCACTCATCACCGATGAGGTTGATACAAAGGAGAAGCCTCTCTGCTTTCAAAAGAGGACGCAACACACGAGGCTATGTAGTCAGTTCATATCTGAAGCCCAATCAAGCCCCAGATCTCAGGTCCCAACTCTCACTACCTCCACTGTTGGGTCATCTCAAATGTGGCCGCTGCAAGGCCTGCGATCTCACTGTGGAGAGAAAGGTCTTTACCTACTCTGAGCGGGTTACACATTAAAACATCACACCAATTGTAACTCTACCAATGTAATATATGCTATAACATGTCCCTGTGATTTATTATATATAGGGCAAACTAGACAGAAAGTGAAGACTAGGATTTTCCAGAATTGCTCTAGGATTCGATGTAAGACACAGGGGGCACCACTGGTTGAGCATTTCATGAGGTTTGAACACACTGCAGAAAGTCTGAGATGGTGGGCTCTTGAAAAGGTCACACGCAACCCTAGGGGAGGGGACCTTGCTGCCACTCTCAATTTGAGTGAATGCAAGTGGATACACTTGCTTGACACGGTGATTAAGGGTCTCAATGAATCGGAGGAAATATCTAAACAGACGGCCCTATTCTGTACGTGATAGAATGAGAATGTATTCCTTGGATTCCTACATGTACATAACGCTGTCACCCCTTGTTGCACCCTTGACCCTATTGGCATATTCTGTCATTGATGATGTACTGTTACCTTTGATTGTTGCGCTCCATAGACAACTATATTTGGATAAGTTAAATAATGTGACTATCTTGTATAACCTCTGTTTCCCCCACCATGCAAGTTTGTACACATTTGTGAACGATTTTAATCATTTTACAAGTTTGTTACAATTTTAGACCGATATGTAATATGTCTTTTTATTGTGCTAATTTGAATTTGACTGTCTTTCACCAAAAGGAGCATGACTCCTTTAGCTCTGTACCCTAATACGACATTTACTCGCAGCATGTGTCTGATGTTGACTTTTTCCATGGTAGGGGCCGAGCTCAAGAACTTTAGCTCTACAACACTAACTCGTTTCATGACATTATTGGTTTTAACTCGGCAACACTTCCCTACTGTTCTGTATGCACTGTAACAGTATGCAACATGCTCTTACTGTTCAATATGCCATGAGGGCAGTACGCTTGAGCATACCATTTATCGTGCACAGAATCTACGTTCCGTTGAGCATCTTCCATGCAGGTTACATCCCTTTCCACATTACCAGGCTCGGGCGGCCAATGCGGGTCGTTTTGCCTACAACGTTCGCACTAGAACCCACACTTTACATTCCTCTGTCAGAGTTACCATAGTAACCACGGACAGGAGGTCTGACGTTGATGTTGGCATGCCTGTCGACGCGGCTCACCCAAACCGAAACCCAGTATTTAACCTCAGTCTCGGCGAGCCCTCACCTTCTTAACATACCTGTTTACGCAACGGGCACAGACAGATGCGGATGCACCGTCCCTTGGAGGTAATATGCGTTACCATTCCAAGCAGTCACGGATGCTTGGTATTTGCAGACACTATTCCTGTTTACCAATGGGTAATTATTTCTGTTTCTTGTGCCCTCTGCAGAAATACGAGTTCGCAGGAAATCCCTTTATTCTTATACTCTCTCATGAGAAACAGAATCCACCAAGGTAGGATTGTAACCCTTGCCCGATGCATACTTCTAGGCTAACATTTACGTCAGGGACAGTGAGCATCTCAGTCGCTTCACGGGTGTTTTCACTTTCGCATGGTCTCAGTTGAGTTAGCATGCAATCCTCTTGGAAAACACATTGATCTTTTAAGGAATCATGGTGTGGTCTTCCTATTCAATTCTTTCAATTTTTATAACATACACACCCATTGCCTTTTAACTCACGGTGATTGGAAAGATTAAGTTCAGTTTTTTTAATATATCTCAATATATTTTTATTTTTCAGTCCCCTACTGGTATTACGATCTTTTCAGGATTGCCAAACTGGCACCCATGGAAGACTCACTCATTCGTTTATGAGTTGCCAAGTACGCTTAGTCTAACATAAGGCCGCCACACAGGTGAGAAGTGTATGAGTTTTTTCACCTCACCTTGTTGACATCATTTTTTTGACTTTCAACACTAAAATTCCCCTTCTCTTTACCATACAGGTGGTCTCTAAATATATCTCTAGTCCTGAAGAAGACCCGTGGAGATGTTTTTCATTTACACTCTTGTCTTAAGGGTCGAAACTTCGACGTACTGAACAAACATTCCGTATTAGCACTTCACATATTGGTGCCCAACGATAAGGCTATATGTGTTAAACAATAGACTAAGTTACTACGGATGCTTAATGAAGATTTCTCTTTCTTTCTCAATGTGTATTATAAATGTTAAATGTTTGTCTTTTTGGATTACACGGCACATATCTATGTATGTAAAGGTATATGTTTTTGAACTGTTTTGTGCTTTTACAAATTTGTATATGTAGTGTGATATACGAAATATGACTGTTAATATATTGTCCACTTTTTTGAGTCCACTCTATCAGTCCCAGTGTGTGTTTTTTGTCTGTATGGTATATAATATGATCTATATATCATTGATTGTTTTTTCCTAGTGATCAGGACAAATATAAGTATTAAAGAAATATTGTCTTGCTCGACAGAACCAATTATCAATACATACTTTTATAGTCCCCCAGGTTCTGTGAGATACTGGGTGACCCCATTAATCTTTAATGCTGTCACAAGATCAGACACAGTCACTAGATGCTGACATTAGCAATGAAGAAATTGCACAGGCCATTGATGAAATGACGACTATAAAGGGCCTAGGAGACAATGGTTTCCCAATTAAATTCTGCGAAATCACTAAACGCCTCATAGTGCCTTTTTTGGGGCAAACTGTTCAGAGATATCTCCACTGTCATGGCTCCTCTCTTAGAATTCAATAAGGTGCGTGTTTCCTTGATTTCCCAAACCTGTCCGAGACCCGCCTCAATGCGCCAAATATCACCTGATAATCCTAATAAAGGCGGATATGAAGATCAAGGTGAAGGTTTTGGCCAATAGACTCAAGGTCTATATTCCACTACTGATCCACCCCTCACAGGTTGGGTTTGTGCGTGATCGCACTTCAGCGAATCCTATGAGGATGCTCTCTCACCTACAGGCACGGCAGGATGAAGTTGAGATGGTGCTTGTCTCTCTTGACGATGAGAAGCCGATAGTCCGGGTGGAGTGGCGATACCTGTTCCGGGTGATGGAGGTCATGGTCCTAGGGGACCCGTATATTGCTAAAGTACAGTGAGTCTACAGTGCTTCTATGGTTGCATCACGGGGGGTGCCTTTCACATGGTGGACTGAACATCTGAAATATCTCGTTGTGTACCCGAGTGGCGATCTATCTCAGGTGTTGCATTATAACATCGCCCCCATCATAGACAAGGTACGGGCGGAATTCACCTCCTGGCTGGCGTTGCATCTATCTCTATGGGGCTGAATTCAAATGATTAAAATGAACGTAATGCTGTGATTTAATTACATATGTGGGATGCTTCTCCTGAAAATACCCAGCAGCATGCCTGGGGAGGGAGATCAACCAGATGATAGGGACTTTTGTGTGGGAAGGGTGCAGGCCTCGTCACAAGGCTGCTAAACTACAAGCTAAAACTGCCGCAGGGGGGGCTGCAACTTCCCCACGCGTAGTCTTACTGGTTGGCCTCGCAGTTGTCACATGTGGTGCAGATGCTGAAGCTGGCTGATGAGACACCTACATGGGTTTTTTGGAGCGCTAACTTCATCATTCAAAAGGGAAACTTACAGCTCTTTCCAAGGGCCATGGTTTTTTCAGTCGCCTGGGCAACCCGATTACACATGCCAAACACTATGCATGACGTCGTACCCATCATCTGCTTTGCTTACCATGCACACTCCATCTTAAGGTGCTGCTATGGTGGAACAGGGATATTACGATTGGAGTTTAGGAGGTTGATTGGTCGCAGTGGAGGGACAAGGGGATTTGTCATGTGAATGACTTGGTTCAGGACGGTATATTGGTCCCCTTTGCGGATCTCAAATGGGATTGCGGATTACCTGAATCACAACACTAGCAGTATCAACAGCTCACACACAGCCTTCAGCACGTGTTGGGTGCCCCCGCAATATAGTGCCTGATCCCCGGTTGCAGTATATTCTGACCTGGAAAGGTTTTAGCGACACTATGGTAGGTCTGCACACAACCCTGATGGATGACCTCTTCTCACGCCCTACTGCTCTTATTTTGCTTATCCTTTATTGTGCTAACAGTGGGTCATTAGATCGTGTAATGTAATAACGTGAAAAGTGAAGTGCTATGTATATTTTAGTGTAAACGTGAAAAAATCAACATTTCAATTACATGTGGCTAGATGAAAACCTTAAATTGTAGGGTTCACATGTGTAGTTAATGAATATTTTCACAATTAATGTGCTTATGTAAGGTGCTAATTGAACGTGCTCAGTAATAATGTTCTTTTATATGTGTGCTTTATGAAATTATGTGCCATTTCTTATGTTGGCTGAATTCTGTAGGCCTAAATTGTATTTTTCCCCTGGAAGCTCTCAAATTAGATTTGCTAGTAAAATTCATATGTATGTAGAACTTGTTCTTTTTCACGTTTCTGTTGCAGGTGGAGAAATTCATCCTTGTTAGTCAGAATAATGTCTTTGTTCTAGGAGTTGGGCTTAGGGAGGAGAAGATACATTGAACGGCGATGCTGATAATGTGGGACAGTGTTCTTTCTCATTGGAGAGAGCCTGGGAATCAAGGTCATCGAGCCAAGGCCTGGGAGCAATCGCTGCCGCATGGAAAGTTACCTACAAGGAGGTGGCTTGCTTGGATGGGGTGATGCTGCAGAGCATTGTGGGCCGTTTTCTTACAGGTTCATGTATTGGAATTAGGGACAGAGTCTGTGGACTTCCACCTTGCCTTGAGAGAGAGAGCATTGTAGAACAAACTCTGTAGCTTTATGCTACTTGACCCATTTAACTTGAGTGGGCTTCTTAGGAAGCCTCACGTGCTGACACCTTTACAGAACTTGCCTTGGGGAAATGCGAAGTAGGGATGTCACATTAGTAGTAGTGTAGGGACAGACTAATACTTTTTACTTACGAACCTCATCCTCAACCGTCATCTTCTGTGTCCTGTTTCTGGAATTGGTTATTCTGTGCATGCTGCACCGTCTTAACTTCACTCATAGGTTTGGTTTTGTATTAGTTTCAATGTATTTCTACACCCTCGTCTTGAGGTGCTTGTATATCCAACTGTTCTTGGCTTTATAATAAACTTACTAAACTTTGGATCAGGAGTCTGTGATTCTTCGGAGTCATGGTTCATTGGAACAGTAATGCGTAATTGGCTAACGATTTTCCTCCCCTCCACACTTTCATGCAGACAAAAAGAGACTTCGGCATAGGGTTCCAGACAAATCTCGACTGTGGAATCGGCTCCTTCACCCCTTAGGC
Organism: Calotriton arnoldi; assembly: GCA_963921515.1. NCBI lineage: Eukaryota > Metazoa > Chordata > Amphibia > Caudata > Salamandridae > Calotriton > Calotriton arnoldi. The sequence goes on along the minus strand of CAWUFW010016143.1, from coordinate 26,351 downwards.
TGCAAACGAGTCAGAAGTGAAAATGGGTTCCGACCTCTGAAAGTACTGGAGTTGAGGCAAGGAAACACTAGAGAATTTCTCCCAGGTAACAGGCTGTGCTTTGGTTATTTCGTAGTGTGATAAAGGCTGAGATCTGGTCGAAGCCTGCTCTGGATCCACCCCTGAAATCAGGACTGAGTACAGGGCCGGTACCTCTGAAGCCAAGGCTGGCACCATGATAGGCACTACTGATGGAGCGTGTAGCAAAGGATTCAATGTGCAGCCTGCTTACGCCAAATGGGGTGGGTGCCAACTGGATACCCTAACAGTTTCATGAGGTCTGAAGGCATGTCAGATGGACCAGTAACCATCTGAAACAGCTGCAGCATCGCCTTCCTAAGGGGCTCAATCTGCTGCTGAGTTGAAGAAGCCCTGGGCAAATTCTAGCTTCTGAGTGCTGACTGCACAACTTCTCCTTAGAACAGGGAGGTTGAAGCCAGCCTGGCCTTTTCATGCTTAAGTCAAGACTTGTCTTTCAATTTTGTCTTGGACTTACCTGAGGATGGCGACTTTGACCGGGAGCAGTCTCTAGACTAATAGGACCCACCTTGTTTTTTGTGGTTAGCAAGTTAAAACTTGGCTTTGCACACTTTGATGGCTTTCAAGTTTCCGTCCTTTGTTTCCGTCCTTTGAACCATCTGTGCTCATGGACACGGTGGCAGGCATATGGGTAACGATACAGGATTTTATGAGGCATGACCCTTGGTGACGGGGCTGAGAACCATAGGCAGTCTCTAAATCCACATGGACAGCAAACTGGTATTTTTCTGGTGACAAAGTAGTTTGTTTTCACTTCATTTCCGTGTTGCCATGTTTCATACATTTGTATTGTCCTAAATTGGGGGTCAGCTCATTGTGTGGGCAAGAACCACACGTTTTGAAGGGCTATAAGTGGTGACGAGAAACAATGTCAGGGTCCAATTGGGTAGCTAGGGTTTGGTAGTGAGAATTATAGAGTATCAGGGAGTTATATATATATATATATATATATATATATCCAAACCAACGCCGTTTCCGATAAAAAACAGCTACTGTGGACACAGTTTCCTTTTGAAAGCAGCTTTAATACAAATCAATCACCAGCTCGACGCGTTTCGGGAAACACTCCCTTGCTCACGAGTACTGTGTGGCTTTACTTCCTGACTATTAAATAAACACGTGATTGCATTCTAATAGCAAAACAAATGGTGGGAGGCAACAACCCTCCAAAAGTACGTTGATGTTGGGAGAATACCGCGAGGACTCCGGATCTTTATAACACCAACTTTCAATGATCCAGAACCAGAGCTGGTGAATGAATGGGCCAGCAATAACCATAATTGTTCAGTGATTATGTTGAAGTTATTGGTTAAATATGCACGGAAAGACTGTGATAAACAGACTGAGATCATCGAAACCATCTCATCAGAATTAAAAGGGCAGTGTGAACATGAGGAATTCCAAAAGGAAATGGACAAAATTGAACGCAATCTTGATAAAACGGAAGAAGATATTAAACTCAGAAAACAGCGCAAATTCCAACGCGATTTGGTTGATTACCAAAAAGGGCAGATTCTCACATTTGCAAAAAGGTATGACAAGCTGCGAAACACAACTTCTCCTTTAGCCATGAATATAACGAATGCACCTAAACCAATTGAGAGCTTGGAAGATCAGTCAGGCGCTGAAAGTGTCACAGATGGAAGTGTGATCAGTGGAAGTGACATATCAAATGCATCTGAGTTTGATGGAGTAAAAACCAGCATTTTAACCGAATTCAGCATGATGGCCAAAGGAAGACAAACAGCCAACAAGCAGGGAGGATGTCGTGGAAGAGAAAACAAAGGCGGAAGAGACAAAAGAAATCAGTCATCACTTGGAGAGTTGGGAAGCCCTGTGGGAAGCCGTACAAGGGGCCAAACCAAAACGAAATAATGGATGAGAAGACTGTGATCAACCTGTCGGATCGGACTTTGAGCAACTATGAGGTAGAACTTTTATCGTTGGGGTTAACATTTTGTCCTTCAAATAATTTTAATTACACTCAGAGTCGTATAGACTTATTTCATTTCACACGTAAATTACGTATTAAGAAATGGTTTGCCACAAAAGTGGTAAACAGTACTAGTGACAGTAGAGAGAGTCCAAGTTTGATTAGCATTAAAGATGTTGATCTTTTACATACAATGAATGTACTAGCTGATGAAGTGGAGGTTGAAAATGACCATGTTAGTAATTTAATGAATGAGAATATTCCTCTAGACTTTAATGCACAAACTAAGTTCAGGCCTAAGTCTATTTTTTTACCACAAATTAAAAACGAGGCAATTGATGTCTTTGAAAAGGTGTGTTGTTCAAGAGTTTGAGAAACTCTCTAAAAAAGATGGAAAAGTTGGAATAATGTGACGCAGGCACAAACTTATGCAATTGAGAATCTGAAAAATGATACCACAATTGTCATTAAAAAATCAGATAAAGGGGGAATGTTGTGGTGCAATCTAGACAAAAATATACTGAAGAAGGTTTAAAACAACTATCTGATATTGAAAAGTATAGTAGAAGCAACAGAATGGAATATGAACACTCAATTAAAATGTACCACGCACAGCTTGATGAATGGAAAGAAAAAGGATTGCTAGAGAAGGATGAGTATAATTTTTTGTTGTGTAAGTTTCCTACTTTACCGGCGTTATACCTACTGCCAAAAATTCATAAGGACCCAAAGGACCCCCTGGCAGACCTATTGTTTCTTCCAGGGGAGTTGTTTGGAAAATACGTCAAGATACGTTGACTTTTTCTTGCAGACATATGTGACACAACTACCTTCATATGTCAAAGACACGGGCAGTTTTTTAAGACGCCTAGACACTTTAGAATGGAAGAGCGAGTACTCACTACTAACATTAGACATAACAAGTTTATACACTTGTATTCCCCATGATTTAGGACTGAAAGCCTGCAGACATTTCCTAAATGAAAGATCTATATCATATTTTTTCCATACGGAAATGTTGATTGAAATGATGTCAGTTTGTCTTAAACAAAATTATTTTATTTTTGACAACAAAATATTTAAACAAACTCTTGGGACATCGATGGGGACTTGCTTTGCCCCATCGTTTGCAGGTCTCTATCTTGGATTTTGGGAAGCAGAGGTGGTTAAAAATGTTAAAGCCTTTGACAACAAAGTGGTGATGTGGACTCGCTACATCGATGATATTTTCTATGTATGGAAAGGTGACGAGAAAGAAGTCAATGAGTTTGTTGAAACTCTTAATGCCAATAATTACAACTTACATTTCACAAAGAATTGGTCAAGAGAAACTCTAGAGTTCTTAGATTTGAAACTGTTCATTCACGATAACAAACTGGAAAGTTCTCTTTTCAGGAAAACAACAGCAGGCAATAGCCTGTTGCATGCGCGTAGCTGCCATCCCAACACACTTATTAACAGCATACCTTTAGGTGAGTTGATACGAGCTAAGCGCAATTGCAGCACACAAGAAAGCTATGTAAATGAAAAACAAGTAATGAGGCAGAGATTTCTAGAGCGAGGATATTCTGCATCAGCTATTAATAAAGCAAGTCTAGAGGTAGATAACCGGTCAAGAGCGTCACTTTTGTTGGATAAAGACAGGAAAGATGTCAGTTCTGACCAAAAAATAAGATTCATCACCTCATACCATAGGCAAGCCCAAGAAGTTCGTAAAAGCATTAACAAGTACTGGCCAGTCTTGCAATCTGACAAAGATTTAGCTGATAGCGTGGGATCCTTTCCGCAGATTACGTTCAAAAAAACGAAGTCACTGAAAGACACTTTATGCAGGGCAGTTGAGCCGCCACCCGTAAGAACCTTAGGCATTCAGGGATTTTTTACTTGTAGAAACTGTAAAGCCTGTAAAAACAGTAAAAACCGTAAGGAATGTAAATTATCCCCTGAGTGCAAACCTTATGTGATAGCTAAACATACTTCATGTAATACTGACTATGCTATGTATGCTTTGGTCTGCCCATGCCAGAAAGTGTACATTGGCAGTACCATTCATAAAGCTAAAAAAAGAGTCCTTGAACATCTTCGTGCAATCAAAAATGGCGATAAACAATATCCTGTTGCTCGCCATTTTGAGACCCACCACGATAAAAATGTCAACCTATTGAGTTTTTGTGTTTTGGATACTGTGAGAACAAATGAACGAGGTGGTTACCGAGTTCAGGAACTGCGACGATTGGAATCGAGGCTTATTATTCAGTACAAAACTCTGGTCCCAATAGGCCATAACTGCGATGAGGAATTAGCAGTTCATTTAGGCTAGTATAATTTGTGCTATGTATGTCTCCGGATTGTAAATAGTGAACAGGGACAAGGAGAGTCTTCTTGTTTTCCCTAGAAGTTTTGCCATTGCATTGACTGTTTTTATTCAATATTGTGTGTTTTTAATGTGAAGGGATTAATTTTGTGTTTGTGTTTTTTCTGTTACAGTTTAGAACGTTTGAGTGAAGGTCCTTTAGAAGAAGGCAAGAGAGCTAAATTATCTTTCTAATTGGTGGAGTCACCATTACGATTGAACATTGCTGGGTTTGTCCGCAACGTATTGCTTTTTGCCCACTGGGGCGAATTGACGTAATGTTGTTCATGCGTAACCGCTTTATTGAATCTTTGACGTAATAACAATGTCATCACAGTGATCGAATATTATGGATTTTCTGCAATGTATTTGTCCACTGGGGCTAATTGATGTGGTGCTGATTATTATTTCCAGCTTGATTTATTTTTGGTCCATAAATCATGTTATTTGCACTATGAATGAGCAATGGCCATGAAATTGACACGTTGTAAATAACGATGTACTTTTTGACATTATCGAGTAATTTCAATGTGAAGTATATTATTTCAGCCTTGCATTCAGGGACTTTTGTAATAACGCGCTCATAGTTCTGGTAGTTTAAACATGTTTAATTTGTTTTAACACTTATTAGTTAGTTTGAAAAATGTTTGTGACTAAGAGTGATTTAACTCGCCATGAAGTCTGTTGTCACTTGCTATTAGAATGCAATCACGTGTTTATTTAATAGTCAGGAAGTAAAGCCACACAGTACTCGTGAGCAAGGGAGTGTTTCCCGAAACGCGTCGAGCTGGTGATTGATTTGTATTAAAGCTGCTTTCAAAAGGAAACTGTGTCCACAGTAGCTGTTTTTTATCGGAAACGGCGTTGGTTTGGATGTTAATGAGGCTCGCCCCCTTGCTGTGGACCGCCGCTGAGGAGAGGAAGGGGTAAGGCGATTACGGTGCGCGAGCACCGTTTGGCGGTTGTTTATATATATATATATATATATACACAAAAAAAGGGAGGCAACTCTCAAGAGAATTCCAACAATTAACACAATGAATGTTACGATTGATAACATAAAGACGAACCAGGAAACACGCCAACTCTACACATTCTGCTATGGCCGTACATGGCCTCAGATGCGTGGTACGAAACACTTGCGTATAGAAATTTGGATTATTGATTGGAGCCTATGTACACAGATTGTGCGTTGTACTAAGATCCGGGCAAGGATTTTAAGATTAAGCAGAACATTACACAGCAGAAGATGCCTGTCACTTGCAAGAACTAGCCAGTCCTACTGCGCCCTGAAGAAGCCCGAATTGTGGGAGAAACACGTTGGCTGTGCAGAAATGTTCATATCTGTTGACAAGAAATGAATAAAAGAAGTACAAGATAAAAAAGAACAAAGACCTCTCGCATCGTCTTTATGTTATCAACGGTAACATTGATTGTGTTAATTGTTGGAATTCTCTTGAGAGTTGCCTCTCTTTTTTGTATATATATTGACCAATAAAAGGCTAATGATGGTGGCTAGCCTTTAGAGGTGGGCAATTGTCGAGGATTAAGTGGCTCACCTGGTGATATAAAACAGATAACACATGTAGTGGTGCGGCAATAAGTGTCCCTCGCTGCCATTGCCTGTTCAGTCTTCAGTATCAGGAAGTTGGCTATACACGTAACATTATAGTTAGGTACTTCTGAAGCCATAGAACTGTGATCTCAGATACAGACAGGCCGTGCAGCACAGGGGGTGGATGATGATCACTTGCTACTCCAAGGAGTGAGTCAAAGCTGAGCTCCACGTCCAACACCAAGCAAATTTGGAGGTAACTGAATACTGGGGCCATATTGTACATTGTGCCCTGTGTGTGTGTGCCCACTTTGGGCTCCCTTGGGGCACAATGGTATGACAGAAGGGGCCACAGATGCTTGAGCGTCCCCTTCTGTAATACTGATAGCGTTGGAGCACATTTAGCACCAGCACTATCATGAGAGGGTATTCTCTTATTTGCATGGGGTGTTGCCCCATACAAATGATGGAATCCCTTTGACTCTGTGCCCGTGCTGTATAATGGACTTGGCCGCAGAGGCAAAAATGGCCTTAGGTGGCGCACTTTCAGTGTGCCTCTGAAGGCAGCCCTCTGGAGGGGAGAAAGGGGGTGCCATTAACCCCCTAGACATCCACCTGCAGGCAGGTGCAACCACTCACCGTACCTGCTTGCAAGCGGCTCTCTCTCCTCTCTTCAAAGTACAGGCGGCATGCTGTCTGCACTATGAAACACGGAGCAGCTTTGAAACAGCCGCTGCGTGTTTCACTTGAATCTGCTGCCCCAAGGGCAGTGCCAGTTCGTACCTGCACTGGAGGCAGAGCATTCTTTGTGATACTGCGCACTGTCCCTGTTTGCACTAGGTACACCTTTTGAAAGATGCACTGTGGCACAAACAAGGAAAGTGTACCCTATACATAATACATCAATAATAACAATGGGGTGTCCCAGACACATGCAAAACCTGTGGATTATCAACAGTATACAGACAGAGGTTCTGTCACGAAGAAGGAAATTACTTTATAGATCAATTTGTCCTCACTGATGCAGGACTATCAATTAATGATGCATGAAAACACACAACTGACCATAAATATTAACACAGATCACAAATGACAAAAACTCAATTTAACTTGAACATTTTTGTACAATGTATTAGAAAATCATATATCGTATGTGATTTATAAACATATCAATAACAATGAGCGACAGGACTAAAACACATTGTACAAATTCAGAACAGAACAACAGGAAATACAAAAATATGCGTCCCTGCCAGGTAATTCCGAGCTAACATAACGCCGGAGGATTCAAGGAAGCAACGGTTGCTCCTTTGAGTAATTTTGTGAAGTAGAAAAGGTCTGTAGTAGAAGAATGCCTTTGATTGGATCCTTTCTTGATTTGTCTTTTGTGTAAAGACTCCAGGCATTGAAGTTTTGATCGACTCTGAGGGAGAGTGAGCGATCTATTTTCATCATCTCTCCAAGAGAAATTTTCTTAAACAGGCTGTACACTATCTTGGTTTATAGTCCTGATGAAGACCCCACGGTGATGTTGCCTACCCATACTCATATATAGGGGGTCAAAACGTTGACGTAAACTGCAAAATTCAGCACACATACAAAAGAGAAAAAAACAAGGAGAAATAAAGATATTTCTCCTCATTACTCCTCACCTCTGGAGGTGCAAGTATTTGGCGCTTCCCTAGGTTTACATGATTTTGTAACTCTGGGGCAGCGTCAAAATCCATGTGTGTTGCATGGAAACACCCACTGCAACGCCCATTGAACGCCTCACAAGCGCACATTAAGGCGATGCAGCAATCTGTGTTGCGTTCCCTTACTCAAGATTTATGAGGCCACTCAAAGCCATGCAGGGTGGCTTTGCATGGTTTCATAAATCCGATTGAGAGCCCTGCGTCCTGCATGTACCATTTTACGTGTTTCAAAAGTGATGCAGGGCTCTCATAAATAAGCACATGAGTGTTCCAGGGGTGCAATGAGCCTGTGCGTCTGCTTTCTAGACATTTAGGACATTGCAGTATTACAAAAGGGCAAGCAGACGCTTGCCCAGCACCTCCTTCAATACAGATTGCACCAGTGCTACAAGTACGTCAATGAGTAGGATGAGTATGGCCAGACATTTGTCCTGTGCACACTGTGTCACTGGAACCAAGCTATACCCAGCTGAAGAGTCCAAAACAAGGGCAAAACTGGTCCTGGGTAGCTTGTATTCGGGTTCAGGGAGGACCTTGTCCGGCAGTTTGGGTTGGACAGTTCCCATTGGAGCAGGGTCAATAATGATTTGCATATCTGGGTCCAAATTGAGATGGCACGGTGTGCAAAATAACAATGGATTGGGATGCAGCCCGAGTAATTACCAATGGCAGAGATTAATTCAAGCATTCCATCCATCACTTTTTGTACACTTCCGGAACCCAAGCTTAGAGTTAGTTATTGGAATTAGTGTTGTGCGCTCAAGCAAACCATCCACTGCATTCACTCCAGTTTCTTTGCGGTAGATTAAAATTAATAGGGGTTTGGTGTGATCATTAGTGGGAAGGGGGGCGTAACTTCATGCAGATCTTTGGAGGGGTTAATAAGTGAGGTAGAGGAGATTGAGGATTGTTAGGTTGTAGGTGCATGACCTTCATAAAAAAGTAGAGCTTGTGATCTTTGAGATAAGTTGTGAGCAATTTGCAGAAATACATTATTAGACATTAAGGCAAAGATGCATGTCCCTTAGAGAAGTTGTTCTTCGATAGAGGAGTCATGACAGGGATGGAAGGGAAGGAGAGAGGCATTTGGAAATCTAAAAAGACCGGCAACAGTAAGATGTTTTAATTAAAGGTCCGTTTTTCATGCAGGACTTAAAAATATAGTGGATGCTTTTTTGAGATAGCATGCAATTTGTAGATGCAACACTGTAGAGAGAAACAACATCATTTGCATGCAAAGATAATTATATATTAGGTACCTTTGATAGGCACTAGAATGGTGTGAACAGTACGTCCACTGTTAGGCTACCACTAGGCGACCTCTCTAGCAAGCTTAGCTGATCAGCTCAGGGGTTGGAAGCTTAAAGTATTGGCTGGACGCATATATTGGGAAACAGCAAGAGTTTTAGGCTGTGCTCGAAGGAAGCAGTAACATGAAGATCATAGCAATGTGAAAAAATATATAGGTAAATAATGCAAACATTGAGATGAAGATTCTGATAATGATGGAATGGATGTCTTGTGTTATTCATCCTCAAGTCTGGCTCACAACATTAATTATAAAAGCAAAGTGGGATCCATTTGTGGAAGTCCCTGGTTGTAGCTTGGCACAAGATGGAGGGCACGGACAGCTTACCTATACAGCAGAAGCCTATTTCCTGCATTCCTGTACAGTGGCATAGCAAGGTCAGGTGGTACCTGGTGCGGAAAATTCCTTGTCACCTCGGCTTGACAAAATGGCAAAAATATGTTTAAAACACATATTTTGCCATTTTGTCACCCCCTCCGTTATTTCTTGTCACCCTCGGCTTGACAAAATGGCCAAAATATGGGTTTAAAACACATATTTTTGCCATTTTGTCACCCCCTCCGTTATTTTTTGTCACCCTCAACTTGACAAAATGGCCAAAATATGTTTAAAACACATATTTTTGCCATTTTGTCACCCTCAGTGATGACACCCGAGGCGGCCCGCACCCACCGCACCCCCCTTCCTATGCCACTGTGTCTGTAGCTGGAGGGTGAAGATTCAGGCACTGAGGTGAAGAGTGACGGGTCTCCCTTTGTTAGCAAGTGGCCGCTGATTAAACTTCCAGAAGCGCTGCCCCATGGCAGATGGTTGGGCGGGGAAAACAAAGGTGTTTATGCAAGATGAAGGGGCCCTTCAAGTGAAAGCCAGCCTTTTGCCCTTCTTCATCATCCCCAAATGCAGAAACTCATACCCTTTTGTGAGTGCTCCAGGCTGAAGACCACCCAGATGTGAGCGTCATCACCACACAAAGGCTTTGTCTGGAGAGCAGACTCTTAGGGCTTCAAGTTTCAGGACAAAGAGTTAAAAACAGTACAGAAAAGAGTTAACACGATGTTTAAAATGCACTCTGTGAAATACAACACTGCAATACTCCATCCTACCTAGTGCAAGGTTTATTGAAGCATACATGTAGCCTGGATACCCTCTCAGGTGATTACTGCGCCATACAAATCAACACAACAGAACATATATGTCTGTAAACATATTCTAAAATTGGTGCCAATAGAAACCATTCATAATCGGTCAACTGACCTTTTCACTAGGATAGCTAGACGTTTCAAACAAAGCTTCAAACTAGAGGCTTCATTACTAAGGCTGACTGCGTCTGGATATATACAAAGGTATTAGGCGCTTTACAAATTAATAGAAAAATGGTATTAACTTGTTAAAGATGCTGCTAACATGTTGGTTTTTAGCGCTGGTTAGACTGCGGATTCAGAAACAAAGCGGCCTGTACTCTGGACACACGCTCAGTTCCTCGTGATTTGATTTTATCACATGCTTCTTCTCGGTTTCACATTTAGCTGATGCTGGGCGTTGGCTTCCTTCAGTGTCTAATGCTGCGCAAACTAAGCGTTCCTTCTCGAATTTCAGTTATGATATCAATCCAATCATTACACAAACAGTCAAGAAACCACAGGGGTGTTACTGAATCCTCGCAGCCACCCACCCTCGCCATGTTCATGCACACATCCACACTTTAAAGCCTGGCAAAAAGCAGCGCTCCTCGGGGTGAGGGAAGGTTAAAGTTGAGGTCAGCAGGTAGGCGGAATATATGGACTTTCTTTGGGTCTATTTCCATGAAACTCTGGATGGGTTTTATTATAAGTGGTCGGTAAGATGGAGGGTTGATCCAATAGACCATGGGTACTCACAAACATTTGCCCAGGGGCCACAAAGTACGGTTTGTGGTGTGACCGAGGGCCGCAATGATGCCAGCAGTGTGGCGTTAGGGGGTCTGGGTGGGCCAGGGATTGTTTATGGAGGTTCAATGCCATGTTAAATTAACGGGCAAACATTTATTTGCAGGTTAATAAATGCTTGCCCAGTTATTTAATATTTTTTTCTGAATTTTAGTGCTCAGCAACTAAACAGCAGTTGGTGCTGCTGTTCACCAAGATGGACGCATTTAAAGGTCAAGAGGGCCGCAAGCGGCCCCCGGGCTGTACTTTGAGTATCACTGCAATAGACCAACCCCCCATCTGCGGTCTAAATGCTAAGCATCACGAGTAACGACCCCCTTCGGAATACTTTATAGAACCCATAGAACAGGTTCAAAGGGCAGCAACAGAAAGTTCGGGGTGTAGTGGCATCAAAAGATCCTTAGCACAAAGTCTTTAAGTCATATGCACGTTTATGGACATTAAACTGACGTGTGCTGCGCCCGAGAGGTCAGAGCTGACGTCAAACTGCAGTCTGTGGAGCTACTATGGGTAAGGGATCAGAGGAAAGGAGTGGGTTCAAAGGTGCCTACCAGATTTTGGGTAAGTGATAAAAGAAGGTTAAACATACAAATCAGTGTATCTATCTCACAGGCAAGAAGGGCTGTGAAAATCTACAGCATAAAGCTCGAAAAATATTTTAAAGAAAACTTATAGAAAGCCTAGGCTGTTCTTGTATACCTAACATCATGACAATCCACAGCACACGTTTAAAATTAAACAGGAATTGACAGCAGTAGCATTTGTAAGTCAAATCGAATATAAAACAGAAGTCACAATAGGTTCCTTGTTTCTTTATTTCTTTTCATCTGGTTCCCTTTTTTCCAAAATTTAGACAAGATCTTAGCCAGCCAACACGTGTTTCGTCGCCAACATGGGAATACAACCCGCGACTTTTTCAAGGCTAAGTGGAAATACAGAATACATCACTTTTGTAATTGCGGTTTGTTACTACATGTTACAAACACATTTCTTCAATACCACCACCGTGTCTCCTTTCAATGGTGCATCATTCATCAAGTTACAACTCGGTACAGGCACTGGCGGGGTCATGAAATCTATTCTTTTTTACAGAGGACTCACCCTAATAATCGGTGATCAATATATGAAGAGATTGAAAGTTACCCTAATAATTTTGCCCATGCCGGAGGATCGTGTGGGTTGGAATTATCACCACACATGAAGTAGGTGAATGATGATTGATGTGTTCACAATAATTGTGAATAAGTATGTGATGGTTTAGTGTAGTATCCTTTCTACTCATATACTTTTTATTATATTTTTCCCCTTGTGTACTATAGATGGTTAAAAACAAGAAACATTAGAGGTTGGTGATTTTTCGTTGCTCTGCACTAACGAGTGGGTTAGGTCGGGTTTAACTTTTGCATGAGCAGGTACTCGCTCACAAGTGTTAGTAGGGTGTACCACGGTACAGCATGCTATAGCGCCGACTAGTCCGGTGCATGCAATAGAGATGAAGAGTAATGGTGACATAGGCTCATATAGAAGATATATACATGCACATAGCACATATATTTGCTTGATGTGTGTTTTATTTACGAATATCTGAACAGCAGACCTTCTTGTGTTCACACTCGTTCATGTGGTGTTTACTGATCAGATGTTGATCACAAGGTGTGTTGGACTTGGCCATGATTAGAAGTGTAATTTCACTATTTGCTCTGCACCATTGAAAGGAGACACGGTGGTGGTATTGAAGAAATGTGTTTGTAACATGTAGTAACAAAACGCAATTACAAAAGTGATGTATTCTGTATTTCCACTTAGCCTTGAAAAAGTTGCGGGTTGTATTCCCACGTTGGCGACGAAACACGTGTTGGCTGGCTAAGATCTTGTCTAAATTTTGGAAAAAAGGGAACCAGATGAAAAGAAATAAAGAAACAAGGAACCTATTGTGACTTCTGTTGCCTATTCGATTTGACTTACAAATGCTACTGCTGTCATTTCCTGTTTAATTTTAAGCGTGTGCTGGGGATTGTCATTACGTTTGTTTGTAGCTTAAGCCGCAAGATTTGGGGAGGCTGGTGGTTCTCTCCACCCTTCAGCACCGTTATAGCTAGGATCAGATTGAGATATCAAGTGAATTCACCTTTTGGCGCCGATTTCCCTATATATTATACCACCTTTCTGTTGTATTATACCTAACATCAGCCTGTGTTAAATACTGCATATACTGTGGTAATACTGCATTGAGGACTCCTCCCAATATGTTTAAAACAATATGTCATGCAGAAATATTAGCAATAAAATACAGTTTTTCCTGTGTGTTTAAAATACATTTGTCAGTACATCGCATAGAAGGCTCTTTTTTTAGAAACTATGTAGGAGAGTGATGGTAAATATAACGCTACACCTGCAATCACGACTGCTGTGCTGCACTGCAAGCTACCACATCAGCGGACGCAGATGGAAAGCATCATTGATTCCAGTGGCGGCCAGCATTGGAATAAAAGCACTTACTTACCTTGCGTTCGCCGACTCGGTGATGCGGCGAGCGCAAGGTAAGTGGTTTTAATTTTTATTTATTTAACTTATCCCATCGTATGTCGACTTCCCCAACCCACACCCTGCCCCAGGCCAGCCCCACTGCTCTTACCTGTGCCGGCCGCGACTGATTGATTCTACTTCAGGTAGGGCAAACATTTCCAAAATACAAAACAAGCATTTGCAATGCAATCGGTCTCGCTTTTGGGGCCTTATATGTATTTAGCTATGCAGCACATTAGCCTGGGTGCTGAAACATCTACTGTTCTTTAACATGGAGGGAAAGTAAGCATCAAACTGCGTGACACGCCAGGTATGGGAACACATGGAGAGAAATATTGCCTTTCAGCGGGAAATGGTATAGTCCAAAGCTCTGTTTTTAATATAAAATCAGGGCCTTCCGTGGTCATATTACTGAAAATACAAGATTTGAAAAAAATATTATTGTCTACGGGTGCTCGTGGAAGACAATTTCTATGGACTGGAATCTAGAGAATGCTGAAGTGATTCTGGTATTTTACTGACCTCTGCTGGTCATTTTAGGCAGTTGCCAAAAAATTTAAAAAGAAAGTCTCTCAGCAGAAAGCAATTCTGGTATTTTACTGACCTCTGCTGGTCGTTTTCTATCAAGAAAGTTAAATAGAGGCAGTTGCCAGAAAAATAAAAATAAGAAAGTCTCTCAGCAGAAAGCAATTCTGGTATTTTACTGAAGCCTCTGCTGGTCGTTTTCTATCATGAAAGTTAAATAGAGGCAGTTGAACAGAAAAAAAGTCCCTAAGCGGAAGCAGACAAGTCCTAGGGCTGATCTCCAGAGCCCACAAAGTACATACACATATAAGCATATACTAAAGTATATACAAGAGGTCTCGAATGCTCGACCTAATGACATGACCCTCTACCCCAGGTTTGGAGGAAGATTTGTAGCAACACTTTTTATATTTCTTAAGTGGTGTTTTAATTTTCGCTGGTCTAAAGGCAACAGCTACCGACTATGGACCTCGAGAATCAGGCTTGCGTCCTGGCCTTGGTTCAACATCCTCTGATTCTGAGAAAATCATTAAATCTCCCTGTGACTAAAAATATCTAAAATATATGTAATGTAATCTGGTGCTCATGTAAAGCGTTCCAGTGCTTGTGGACCATGTTTACGCCATATAAAACCTAAAAATCTATCATTTCAACAGAAGTGAATCGAAAAATAAAACAATTGTTCTTTCTGCTGTAAAATCTCTCTCCAAAGCATTCCCAGATGCATGGACAGTGCTGCAAAGGTGTCTCCCAAAAGTCCACTGACCAAGCTAGTGTGCTTGCAGCGCCTTTTCACCTGTGCTGCAGTCCCACCAAACCCCAGAGTGACGACACAAGGGACATCCAGCTGTGTTGGCCACTCTCCGGCCGCAATGCATCTGTAGCAGACCCTGGAGCTTGCGCCTTTCAAGGTTCTTCCCATTGGACTACTCAGTTACAAGAGGCTGGACATCCACTGTGTGTCTGACCCAAGTGGAGGCTTTTAGAAAATGTTAACATTTATTATTCATACATTTTCACCCTCTCGATTTTTTCAGTACTGCTTTATTTGCCACGTTTACCCATATGAAAGTGTTTTCCCTAGGGCTAACACTAACCATGAAGAACAAGGGGGTATATTCCCATTTACTTGGATTGCAGTCATTTCTTAGATGAAGAAAGGTAAAATTAAAATCTTACTTTGTCTTTTCAAATGGGAAGCCCCCATCAGCAGTCATGCTGGTGAGTGGGTGACAGGAGCAGCCCATTAATGAGGTATCCCACTGTGTTTGGACCCAAAAGGATGAATAGCCAGTTTCTGAGCACACAGAAATACGACAATTCACAATTTTAGCTCTAAAACATACATATGCAACATGACACACTGCATGCCCAGCACACCGTCCCAAACATATCCCCACCTCTATGATCCTCTGTACCTAACACTCCCCAACTCGTATCCCTCTCAGCGCCACAGTGCCATTCAGCCTGTTCTCTGGCTGTGAAACAAAAACACAGCAACTATAGCAAAGGAGTTAATGCTGTTGGCACTGAAAATAAAGAGGCGGTCTTAGGTCAGAATGATCCAGGGAGCCCCAACCTAAGAGAACAGTAAGCAGATAACACTTTCTCCAAGCATTTTTGAGTTGCACAGAGATCAGTACACACATCAGGTGTTCACACATCAACCTTGGAAGGATGAAGACAGGCAACCCTGCTGGGATTCAACCCTGTAATCTTAACTCGCTCATGTATCCTGCCAGTTGTGAAATGCATCAATATTTAGAAACCTTTCCTTTTGTTGGCACATTCACCAGCAAACATTTCAAAGATGAGCATTCAACAACTGCACTGTTTGCTGCATAACTTCTGTGCCAATACAAAGTTACCCCAATCCACCATAAAGCCAGGCGGATGTTAAGAGCCATTCACAATTTCAAATGATTTCACAGCTGATCTCCTTCCTTAGCCCTTGGGTTGTTATTTGCTGCTCAGGGTAGGGGCCAGGAAGAGAACCGAGCTCTTTGCACACGGTTTACCACCTATTCCTGTCTCTGCTGCCCCTTGGTATTCCTTATCTCAATGCACCGAGGCAAAGGCTAACTGTTGCTATCATCAACTGCTACTAATTCTGGCCAACAATGACATCAGTAGCTCTTACCTCAGAGTATTATATGCATAATGGCACACCAGCCCATTGGCTCAATATATAGTGCCAAGGTCATTTGACCATGTACACCTGGTAGCAGGTTTCAACTGACAATTAACTGTATACAGAGGCTGAATAAAGTAAACTGCATCCTCTATTCCTATAAAAAGAGGGATATCAAATGGACTAAAAATCTAAGATACAATCGGTCTACTTCTGTGGTCGATGGTCTGTCATTGCTCAGTGAAAGCTTCGGGCACTCCATCCTACATGGCTTCCATGGCATTCCACAGTGATGAGCAGTTAATGGACCTCATATCATGTGTGAACATTAGACCTGGCTTTAACCAACAGCATGAACACTCTAGGCCTTGTTTAAAAGTATAGGCTCAAACACCCTACTGTTGGGTAAAAAACAATGCTGACTAAAGATTTTAAAGTACCGCACCACTTGAAGCTGCCCTGCTGAGGACAACAGCCTACAAGCATGCAGAGTCTCATGAATATAGTGGCTGTTTCATATTGATCACTCACACACTTGATCAGGCTGGTAGTGTCCGGTGTCTTCTAGACCACGCCGATGCCACTACTCATGCTCTATCCATGCACAGAAGCCATGCAAACCTGGGTGCTAGCTGGGTGTCAAACAAGACTTAAGTACACATGCTCAATCGCCTAATGAATCCTTTATGCCCCTCTGTATCTCCCCATGGCCAAACAATTAAAAAACTCTTAACTCCAATCCGGGCTCTGGAGCAAGCACCTTTCCTTTGACCTCCGTGCCAACCACTTGGATCCCAAGTTAACAAGTTGGCAAGGACATTTCTCTCTCCAAGAAATCCGAGTGATGTCACCTCCCATTGCACATCAACATTTATTAGTCAAAAAGGCAACCTAATTTAGTGTCTCATGCAGCTATCAAGCCATGAATTAATTTACACAAGATTATACTAGTGCGCAATCGCGATAGAAGGGTTATGTTGATGTCATAGAAAGAGGGACCAGACACACCAAGGGTTTCGTTGTACACATACGTTTGTATTATTCACACAATATATATCAATCAATTATACAAAAAGTAAAGCATTTGTGAAGAGGTGTCCCAAGTGTAGCATGAACCTAACAGTTAAGTGACACAATGTGACAATATTTACAAGGTTTCACATATTTTTTCACCGAAAACGACCATAATTGAAATTTTCACAAGATATACAGCAACTTTATACAATAATAAGTGCTGTGACAATGGTTCGTTTTCATCAAAATTGTCGACGGCGTTTCGACCCTCTCTAAGATGTGGGGTCTCATCAGGACCTATGATACTGGGAACATCTGGGGAAAGAGTGAGAATAGTGTAAGATAATTACGGGGACCTAATAGCATTGCACTAGTAGTGGATCAGGGTAATGAAAATACCTGGATTGTTGACCGCACAGTACAGGTGAGGAAATAGTGCCAACCGTGAGTGAAGTAAAAAGAAGAATACTCACAGGGAGACCCAGCCGGGTTCTGTGGTGTAAAGGAAAAGAAGAGTAGTTAGGGGTTAGACCTACATCTCGCTTCCTCATCGTGATCGCCAGTTTACACCCTTTACAGGGGTAAGTGCCCACTTATCCACTTATCCACGTGTGGCTGATTACCAGAGAAGCCCCCCGCCTTTTTCTCCTTAACCCCTAGTATAATTATAGATATATACTATTCCACAGGAACCATTGTTTTCTTGTCATAATTAGCTACCCTGGTTCCGCTGTGAGTAGGGTTCCCTTGTTCTCCCCTCTCGATGAATTAATTTACAGGCAGCCCTACCAAGGAGTCTGTTTTTATAAATCTATGAAAGATGTAGAAGACATTGTCTTATCTGACATGCCCACACAAGGTCACCAGTGGTTAACATCTTTCTTCCCAGTCTAGACTACAATAAGTCTTTACTTCAGCAATCTAATGTTCCTCATCACAGCCTACAGGGAACAACATCACTGCCTACCCTATATCCAGTTTCCTGAGAACATTTTACATGGTTGTGCAACAGGGGACTGGCAGTGATTCCAATAGGACCACGTTGTGGTGGAGAATGTAAAATGTTCACAATACATAAAACACATTTAGGAGTAACTCATTTTCGGATACTACCTGAAATAATGTTTCTTTTTGCACAGTGTGCACCAGCACGAATCTTTCGGCGGCCAGAACCTCTCAACCTGAACCACCAGCACTCACATTTTACAGTGTTAGGCTATAAAGCACTTTGAAGTGACTGGAATGGGGCATGTGGTTCGGCACAAAACTTTCAAAATAAATAAAGAAAAACATTAATGGTTCAATGACTTAAGGGCAGCCTTAAGGGAGTGGACTACCTCTTGTTCAGCAGAGCATCAGCTATGTCACTCACTTGCTAAGAAGGCCAATGCTTTGGCTCTGTTCATATCTAGCCTCCAGAGTTACCCTTGCATGTTTACCCTTCTTCCTCGCCTGGGTCTCATGGACATCCACTGTACTTATTTCCAGCCTGCTCAGTATTTGTCAGACTCTAGACAGCATCTTGATTCCTACTTCCTAACTCAAGTTCTGGACTTTGAGGGAGTACCCCTGGCGTTATTTGCTTATCCCTTTGCGAGTAAAGGATGGAGAGAAAGGAGTAAGAAAAGAAAGGAAACACTAGTAGAAAGAAGATGGGAGTGAAAGAGGAGGTAAAGTGAGAAAGTGGTACTAAGAGGGAGCAGAAGTGAGAAAGTAGGGAAGGGAAAGTAGTGGGGAAAAGGGCCAGAAAGGAAGGAAGAACAAGTATGAGAAAGAAGAAAAGCTGGAGAGATTACAGGTGGCAGGAAATGAGGGCACAAAGTGAGGGAAGTAAGAAACAGGCATCCTGAAGAAAGGAGAGTTGTGGGGTAAGCACAGAAGTTTTATGATTGGACAGTAGGAGGTGAGAGCTCAAGGTAAAGAACGAGGAGACAGAAGAAGGGAGTAGTGAGCACAGCAAAGAGTATACGAGGGAACATTCATATATTATGAAAAATGTGCTGCAAAATGCACTATTTTCCGCCACTTTAAAAAAATGATCATGCCGGGAAGACCCCTCAAACCGTTCCTGTTCTCTGGTTTGGTTCGGCCACTTTATGCAGTGCTGGGGAGGGGTGGGGGGAATTGGCGGGGGGTGGGGGCTGGTATGACAGAATCTGCAAGGCTGCTTTTGGTTCCCAGTCAGGGTCTGGGGCAAGTGTTATCACAGACCTTCTGAGGCCTAGGAATAACTAAGTAATATGTAGATTAGGAAGAAAGATTCTATGTAGAGTCACTTGGGTTAGGGTGGAGGGAAATCGGCAAAGCAAACCGTCCCCAGAAGTCTAGTAGTGTGGCATGGGTTTCACAGGCACTTGTGCAAACTAGGTAAATGGGCCCGACTAATGTACGAGTAATATAAATACAGCAATAATCATTGTTCAGTTAGCCCCTCAGATCTCTGGGACATGGTACCACTGCACCTGCTGCACTATTGATAGTTACGCCCCCGCAGGAGTTCTGAGATGCAACCGGCATCTCTGTTATATGAAGGTCCAGCAGCTGTCTGAAGCCGCCTACAGAACTGACTATAATAAGACCCATGCGGTCTGTTAACGGACCCTTATCCAGCAGGAGCCGACGGGGCGGATTCCACTGACATATGAACTATTTGCCCTGAAACGAAACTGCTTGCATTAAATCGAGCAACCGCACTACCTGTACATGTGGGTCAATACAACCACCGAAGAACAACAACCACTGAAAAAGATGTCATTAGTTGCAGACTAGGAGTTCATTTCTGTAATGTCCGCTTCTGAGGCACATACACCTGACTCAATCCTCGGGTGTGATGGAGCAGGGTTCTCGCGAAACAAAACCTGCTCGGATTGAACCTCTCATTTTGCAAAATAATCATTAAAAAGTTAACTGTGTGCTATTAACCGCGCATGCGTAAATGGGAACGCGTTTAGAGAAAATTTGGGGTAGGTCGCAAACCTGCACATGTCTAATGCAGAAACTAATGACTAAAGGGCTGCAAGTTTAATGATCATACTAATGCTTTTTAAATCTTGTGCAAACCATTAATATTGCTAAGCAGAACACTTTTAGAGAATAAACTCATGCAAAAGATATGATATTCACGTTGTATTTGTTTTTTCCTAGAAAATGGCTTTTTCTGTGCTGGAGAGAAAGGGCTCAGAAAATCTAGCTTGAAATATTAAACCATGGTGTGAGGAAGGGAGAGTGCTTAATCAGTTTTCTGTTTGTCTTCGGTGATGACCAAGGTTATGGAGGAAACAATGAGCCTTTGAAAGAGAGTTCCTCTGGAAGCGGACATGCGGACAGAAAAAGTTACATTAAACGTGAACGAAATGTGAACATGCTGTGGAAGAGAAAGATACAGAAGCCTCAAAATGACGTATTGAGTTTGGACAATAGAGTGTTTGAAAAACTGAACATGCTTGGAGTTGTGTGACCAAGACATCCCTTGTTTTAGCCAATTAGGATCTTTAGTTAGGTGGGATGGATAGAGTAGCGGTTGGACTTGCGTGAATTTGGGGTAAAATTATACCTAGTAAGTAGGTGGGGTTGGCGGCGTATTCCTAACTTTGCGAGAGGAGAGAGCTGTATTGCTGTTTCCTATTCTTGTGGGCTGGTGATGATCTGCTGTTCGTGACTCTTAAACTTTGCATTTCAAATTCTTCTTTGAAGTGCCCTGCTTACTCTCATGGCCAGAGGGTAGCATTCTTAAGACTTGAATGATAGGTAACTATAACCAGTCTCTGATTTGCATAATTGTTTTACAAATGATTTCTCTTCTTTTGTCTCTCTACCTATCCACTCTCTTAATGCGCTGTTCATGAGATGTATACTGAACTGATTGGAACTGAATGTTCTTAGTGTGAAATACTCTGATTTGTGCTGTATTTGTACTTAATGAGCATCACATTATTTTAGATAAAGATTATTGTTATTAACGGAAAGGTGTCTGTTGTTATTATGGTATGGTATTGAATCACGGTGTAAATTCAGATTATTATTTACCAAATCCCTGCCTTCTTAAAAAGATTCATCATTTAGAGGTGATACTTTAGTTGGTAAGTTTGGTCTAAACTCATACAGTGTGGAGGGAACTAAATTTATTTGGGTCCAGGTTATGAAAGATTATTTCTGAGTTCCCAAAACGCTGCATCAGGTGCTTCTGTAAAATAGACATTTCTCCCTTCATGTGTACCTCATACTGTTCATGAAACAGAACCTTGCCACAGGTCACACCTCTTGGTGTGTGAAAAGGTATTTGGTTTTATTAAAAAATTGTTAGATCAGGGACTGTGGGCTGGTTGCTTCAATACAGCAGCATTACCGGTGAGAAACGTTAATGCCTTTGAATAATCCAGGTATCCTGCCACTGTGTAAGCTCTTGTGAAGCCCAGAAATACACATGATGACTGCAGGCAGGTGTAATGATACAACTGTTTTAAATAATGTTTAATTCCACATTATCATGGTGGTAGTGAGTTACTGGAAATTGAAAGGTAGATATAACTTTGGAACAATCAAACTGGCAGGATACCTATACGCGTCTGAGTATATGGGAATATCTAAAGCACACACCTAGTTAGCAGGCAGAAGTGCACTTTGCGGTAAGTGAGTAGGGACTTTTTATGTTGAGCAATCAAGAATGTATGTAATAAAGGATGGTGAGGCGGGGTCCAGAGAGAGTGAAAGCTGTGAGCACCAAGAAGTGACTCAGCAAGGGGGTGGAGTGCTCTTTGAAGATGTGGATTTTTAATTCCACTCTTAATTGTGGTAGAGCTAAAGAAAGCCTTAGGTGAGGCATTAGTGTTCCAGATCCATGGTGCATTGATGGAATAGGTTGGGCTTCTGTTTTCTTCTCCTTTCACTTCCTAATGTTGTACTTAGCAGTGTCTAGGCTCCTCATGTTGTACAAGCCACCTCAGATGATACATTTTATGGCCTGCTACATATTGCTTTATAGGTAAAGGAGCAGACGTTGAAGGTGAAGTGGGCCTGGAGCGGGGGTCGGAATAATATCTTGAAGGAAGGGGGTAGGGTCCTTCAGGCCTTTGAGACAGAGGCAGCATGTAGATGCATTTCATGGATGCCATCGTGGAGGAGGCTAAATAAAGGAGGACGTTGCACCTGTTCAGGTGGGAGAGGATTCAAATTGGACTACCATTCTGAAGTCAGATTCTGGAGGTAGAGTTTTACCTCCATCTGTAATGGAAATTGGTAACATCCTGTCTTGGTTTTCATGTGTTCATTATTATCTGATTTGGTAAAAAATGCTTCTAAGGGTCAAATGCACTAAAGTAATTTGAGTTCGTAAACACTCCAATCCGCAAAATGTGTTTGTGATAACAAAATAGGTTTTTCTTATGTATGAATTACATTTTAGGAGTAAGTAAACTTTTTACTGACTTCTAAAATGGGAGTCTAAATGGTTACTGAATCTCAGTTTGGAAGGGGAGTGTTGTGGGTGTCCCTACCGAATTGTGGTTTGTACCAATGCTCTGTGACCGGACCTGTTCTCAAAAGGGAAGGGGACTCCTTCCTCTTTGTGAACTGGGGTAAAAGCTTCAGAGTAGGCAGGGTTCCAGGGGACCACTGCCAACTCTCACTAAACTATAAAAAAAAAAAAAAAAACATTATTTTAATAGCAGCCCCGTTTCTTTTACGTCAAGCGGGCTACTTGGGGGCCCATTACGATACCCGGCGTAAATAAATCCGCCAGGCATGGAAGCGGCAAAAATCCGCCCGCACACACCGCCTGAACACCGACCACGCCATTATGAGTACACAAACCGAAAACCGCCATCGGCGGAAAATCACACAAAATACCGCCCGCCATCGTCCGAGTCGGAGTCAAACCGCCCGCCACGGACGGAAACACGCACGACAACACAAAACCGCCCGCCCACACGGCCGACACACCGCACGTGAAATTACGATCGCACCGCCATGAGCGCGGAAAAACAACAAATATACCGCCCGCCAGCGCAAACAACGCCGATGAGAATCGACACGGCAGAAGCCATGGCGCCAACGTACCTGCACAGAAACCATCCGCACACAAAAGCAATAGCACACAACATGGCCAACAAGTCCACACAGCAAGGCACACACAAATACACAAGCACAGTACACATCCCGAAAACACCCCCGGACAAACAAAAAATACAAAGGCCAGAACCCCAGACACAACACACCTGAAAACAACAGACCATGAGGACACACCCACATAGGTGAGTACAAAAGCAGCACTCCCACAGACCACAACCCCTTGCTACATTGCAAACCAGAGAGGAGAGGAGAGGACACAGTGACACAGCAAGGACAGCAGCACACCACAGAAACGCACACATCACAACCACCACCACCACCACCAAACACCGGCACCACAAACCCCCTGCACATTACACAACACACACCGCACCAGCACCACAAACACCATGGCACCACAAAGGATGCCCAAGTTCACGCCCATGGAGCTGACGGTCATGGTCGACGAGATCATCAAGGTGTACCCACAAATCTATGGGAACATGGTCCAGCACACACCACTAGCCACCAGAAACAGAATGTGGAACCGGATCGTAGACCAGGTCAATGCAGTCGGGACCCTGCCCAGGAACAGAGTCGAGATAAACAAACGTTGGAATGACGTAAAGAGCCTGGTCAAGAAGAAGGAGGGCAAAAACAGAGAGCTGGCTGCCGTCACTGGCGGAGGGAATCCCGCGCTCTTTAAGACCTTCAAAGCGTGGGAGGAGAAGGTGCGAGTCGTAATCCATCCGGAGATCCTCGCCGGATTAGCAGGGGGAGTGGAGGCTGGTAAGTACAAACTAATGTATACCAGCACACCGCTATGTACTCACATGCGCAACTACCATGCCACAGCTCCCAGGGACAAACACCCCCATGTCCAGCACACAATACACAACACATCACACACAGATGCAACAGACACTACCACACACAGCCCAAACCGAACAACTGTAAGATGCGTGGGGACATGTGTACACTAAGCCAGCCACGTAACCACCAACAGGTCCCCAAATATGCCAGAAGCGCCACAACGAGCACCCACCACACCCATGTGTCCGCCACAGCTGCACTAACCGACAAGTAACAGGTAAGTGGCAGGAACACAAAGTGCAGTGGGTGGGACGGTGGACAGCCCAAGTACAACACACACCAGGCCCCAGTCCCACAGCACAGCAAGGAGGAGCATCCCCCACACCCCACAGCCACGTGTCAGCCACCGCAGTGCACAACGACAGCCGAAAGGCAGACATCACGGTCCACAGCAATCGGTGTCAGTGGGTGTACAGCCACCCCACGACCCACTACACCCCCCACCCCCACAGACCTGCAACATGGAGCACCCCCGCTTAGGAGCCATGTGGCATCCAGTACAGTGCACGCACGAACAACTTGCAGGTGGGAAACTGGACAGGGCTGGATTACTGGAGGCATGAGGACCATAACACCACCAACACATGGGACATGTCACGTAGCAGACGAACACGCAGCACCGCCCACCGTCACGAACAAGTGAACAATGTGCACACGGACATGAACAACAGACTCACACCCACATGACCCATCACAGACATAGCAACACCCAAGGAGCCACGTCTGCATGCACAAGCCACACTGAATATAGTCCCACACGGCAGCCACTGTGCAACTCATCACACACAACCGAAACACCATTGAAGTCCTGTCCATGTAGCCCCCACTGCCTGTCAACCCCACACCCCACAACTACGCCTATGTAAGACAAACAACACTAGACGCAACAGAGCGGAACAACATAAATGCACACGAACACCACTGAACCCATCAAACTCACAGACACACCATGCACATACAACATACCATCCATCCCATCCGTCAGCCCCAGTCTCATGAAAGGCATGTCATCCGCACAGCTGCCACACATACAGCAGTCACGCTAAGACACATGCCCATGACCAACCATGTGCCAGAAGTCAATTAAGCGCACGACACACTGTGAGCAACAACACACAACATGGGCCACACCCCCCGAGCACTGCAGTGATGCACATGGCACAGGGCAGCACGCACACCAAGGAGATGGGACAACTGCAATACGTTGGCTGGCACACAACTATCACTCACTCATAACGATGCGTCCAATGCCATGTCCAGTAACCACAACAGACAGCAAATATGCAGGGCATGTCAGGCATGCACACACCTCAGACCATGCACTGTCATGCTGCCACAACACATGTCACGTTCGGCACCCATGGCTCACAGCATGTACCCCAAAAGCATATCCCTCCCAAATGCGAATCTGGGGCATGGCCCCCATGTTGCCATATGCGTTCCTAAGCGTTCCATTTGAACCCCAAAAGCATATCCCTCCCAAATGCGAATCTGGGGCATGGCCCCCATGTTGCCATATGCGTTCCTAAGCTGTTCCATTTGAACCCCAAAAGCATATCCCCTCCCAAATGCGAATCTGGGGCATGGCCCCCATGTTGCCATATGCGTTCCTAAGCGTTCCATATGAACTCCAAAAGCAAAGTACAAACCAGACCCAGGATGGGCCAGGAGCCCGCATACACCAGAGTCACAATGAGTAGGGGCACAGCAACACACCCATCGGCATGGCCAATCCGTCCCATGCCACATGTGCACAGCACACAGTCCCATTGCCTAGCACACACAACTACAGATGCCACAGCCACACACTCGCCTCCGGGAAACCCATGTACGAGATTGCACGAACTGCCAATGTCAGACGACTAATACATACTTCGCCAGGTGCAACACAATAACAAATCTCATTCTCTCCACAGGTGACGAACTGCTGGATGCTGGGGATGGAGACAGCAGCCAGCACAGCCAGCCTACAAGCCCCCAACGAGGACACACGGATCTGGAGGATCTGTCCTCCTCTTCGGACACGGACCACCAAGCTGGCCCATCTGGCGTGGCAGGGCCCAGCCGCTCCCCAGGACCCCTCCTACCCACCAACCCATCATCCAGGGATGCTGAACAGTCCCAGTCCCCTGCTGCCACTGTCGTTGCGGCCACACCCACGGTCATTGCGGCCACTACCACTGCCGCAACCGCCACCATCGCCGCACCGACCACCACCGCCTCCACCACCACCACGTCTTCGCTGGCACCAGCCCCAGCGCAGGTGGTGGCCCGGCCGACTGGATCCACCCTGGGAGCCACAGCGAGGACCGTGGTGTGCAATGTGGCTAGTGGGCAGGCCGGTGGCAGCAGGACTGGTAGGAGGAGCAGGGTCAGGGAAACGCCAGCCT